>OZ023267.1:12501845-13101845 GCA_964006375.1 Tillus elongatus | reverse complement strand
GATTAACGACCTCCTCAAATCCAACTTTAACAAAAACTATAAAATCGTTTAGTAGCTATTTTTACCTCCACATGGTTACAACGTGTGGAAGGATCGCATTTAAACGTCGTAAAAAGTATCAAAACATATATTTTCACCAAATCATGCCCCATTTAGCCGCTACCTCCTGAGGCGATCTTACCCAAAAACAATTCGAAGCGTTCTTTTGTCGGGTGCTAACTGGATACACCAAATTTGAAGATTGTATCTCAATTCGTTCGAAAGTTATTGCGCCTACTAACAGACAGACAGACAAAAAAATGCGTTCAAAAATCAGGTGCTCTATAAGCTTTGTGACTTTTTACGCCGTTTTAGCAACAAAAAAAATTCGAAATTTCTGTCACCGATATTCCACCCCACACATTCACCCCCTAATTTAATTTCAGCCAGAATAGCAGATGTTTGATGAAATTGAAAGTTGTCTAATAAACGAACGCTAAAACGTCATATTACTCAAGTTTCATCGAAAAAATGTCAATTTTCACCAAATCACCACCCATTCAACCCCTACCCTCTCGAGCGATTTTACCCAAAAACAATCCCAACCGTTCGTTTGTCGGGTGCTAACTGTATACCAAATTTGAAGACGATATCTCAATTCGTTCTAAAGTTATCGTGGCTACAGACAGGCATACAGAGCGAGAGACAAAAAAATCGTTCCCACATCATGTTTTCTACATGTTTCGCCACTTTTTACGACGTTTAAGCATAAAAAATGAAATTTTTCTCGCCGATGCGATACTTCCACATGTTGTGACGATGTGGAAGTAACATGATTGGGAGCCACGGTAACTAATTGAGATATCGTCTTCAAATTTGGTATATAGTTAGCACTCGACAATCGAACGATTCGAATTGTTTTTGTGTAAAATGGCTTGAGGTGGTAGGGGATGAATGGGTGGTAATTTATTTAAAAAAAAACATTTTTTTCGTAAAACTCGAGCAAAGTAACGTTTAGAAAACTTTTAATTTCATCAAACATCTGGTATTTTGTGCTGAAATTAAATTAAGGGTTGAATGTGTTGAGGTGGAATAGTGTTGACAAAAGTTTCGAAAATGTTTTTTGCTACTACTGCGTAAAAAGTCTCAAAACATATAGAAAACTTGATTCTGGAACGAAAATTTTTTTTGTCGGTCGGTCGGTCGGCATGTACAGGGTGAGTATTATAAATGATAACACCCATTTATTTTCGTTATTTCTGGGCGAATTGGTTCGTTCAAACACTTATTTTGAAGAATTTTTAACGTAGTTTCTGAATCTGCTATCGCTTTTCAAGAATTTTGAAAAATGTACGAGGCGGAACAAAAAATATAGGTTTTTTTATAAATGGAACACCCTGTATTTTTTGCATATTATAATTTGTCGATTTTTATTTATTTTTGATTACCAAAATATATAGTTATAGCACATTTGGATAAGCAGTTTTTAAGTTATGATGAAATATGTAAAACGACAAATCTGTTTACGTATTACTCAATAAAATACACAAGTAGCCTTTGGAAACAAAATTTTCTTTTTGTATACAAACGTCAAACTATTAGTTTATCCTAAAAATATGATTTGTCAATGATTAGTTAATTATTATACAAAACTAGCTAAGATATCTATTCAATGATTATATATAACGAAACAATACACAAGGAAACAAATAAAATAAAAGTATCAAACTTACAAAAATCAGAAAATAATATAAAGATTTATATTGTATCTTCTACATAACTTCCCTTGTTTTCTAAGCATTTGAAACATCGCCGTAAAAAATTTGATCGCACATCTCCAAATACCGCTGCATTTTCCTTAAAAGAATTTATTTCTCGTCGTATATGCTGTTTTAATTGCACAGTGTCTCCTGACAGATCTTCTCTATAAATATTGTTCTTGAGAGCACCCCAAAGGAAAAAATCTAGCGGATTTAAATCGAAGCTTTTAGCCGGCCAATGGATGGGACCATATTTTCCTATCCAGGGGTCATATTTTTGGTTTAAGTAGTTCGTCACAGGTCTAACGTTATGTGGGGGAGCTCCGTCTTGCTGCCAGATTGCTCTTAAATTTAGAATAACTGGCAAGTCATCCAAATATTCCTCAACTTGCTCTTGTAGCAAATGGAGATAAACTACACCTATGAGATTTATATGTAAAAAAATGGACCAATAATTTTGTTTTGGTGTATCCTACGCCACACATTGACAGTTTTACCACCTTATTTTTTTATTTGCTTTACCATATGTGGATTTTCTGTAGCTCAATGATGTTTATTATGCCTATTAAACAAACCAGCTGTAGAAAAAGACGACTCATCAGTCCAAAAAACATTTGGCAAAAAATCATTGTTTTCATTACATTTTTCAATAATTTGTTGGCAAAACAGTATTCTCTGTCGACGACCATTTTCGGTTAAGTGTTGAACAGGAAGAATGTGAAAAGGTTTATACTTATTTCTTTTTAAAAGTTGCATAACTCTGCGTTGGCTTACATATAAATCTTTAGCTACAAAATAAGTAGACCGACTTGGCTCTTCTATAACCGATAATAGGTGAAGATTGGAACCTGTGATAAGCACTGATAAGTACACTTGGAGAACCCAAATCACCACAACACATTTTAAAACACCTGACGATCGTTTCACTAACCAAGTGATGTAAATTCACGAGAATTATTCATCTGATGACGGTAACTTGGTTAGTGAAACGATCGTCAGGTTATTTAAAATGTGTTCTGGTGATTGGAGTTCTCCAAGCGCACTTATAAGTGTTAACAAATATAGGTATTAATAATATTAGCGAGTTTTCATTAAGAAAAATTCGCTAATAGAGAGGTCACGATGAAAAGCTTTTGAAAAAATTTCTTCAGGTGAGCGAGAATTTGGGTCGCTAGAACCCAAAACCAAAGTCCGTTAAAAATTTATATATATATATATATATATATATATATATATATATATATATATATATATATATATATATATATATATATATATATATATATATATATATATATACATAAAGCGATAACTCAAAAAATACTCAACTGATTTGAACGAAACTTGGCACATATCTTCATCATATTAAGACCGCGGACGAGTTCGTATATCAGCTATAACGGACATTTTCTCCCCAAAAGTAAACAAAAATATTTTTGAAAACGCTATATTTTGTAAGTATCAGATAACTGGAAGGAGACTTTACATGTGGCTAGAAATGGTGCAAATAAACCTATGTTGTGAATTTGAAGTAATTTGGTACAGAATATTTAGAGTTTTTTCCAAATTAAAAATAAAATCCCAAAGACATGTGTTGAAACGAATTTGTGGTTAAAACCCAATGCCTGACAAACAGACTAGTTAATTGCCACGCGTAGATTGAGTCATACGACAGGTATAAACCATACATCAACGGTAACCAAACTAGATAAATACCAGTTATAAAACATACTACCAGAACCAACAATCGTGAAATCTCGGCCGCCATTATGGAACATAAGAGACGACATAAAATAAAAAATTTGCCAATTTGTTATTTAACTGGGGGATTCAATCAATTATTAAAATACACTATATTTGTAGCTTTATGAACGGCCCCAAATATAGTCTTAGCGCAGCATAGATATATCATCGTGTGGTTTTAGACTGAAAGTGTCGCATAATATAATAGAAATGTAAACAAAATCAAGTCAAGTCTATAAAAATGATTCTAAAATAGTTTATTTTATCTTTAAACTTAAACATAAGACGTCATATAAGACCGAAAGAATCCTTGAATGCGTTTCAATGGCATTAACTTTACTAATATGCCGTATAATAATAGTGTACAATTCTTATGAAAATTCGCTACTATAACGCACTTGCTGCGTCCCGAATTTTTTTCTTATTCCGTCTTCGTTTATCAGATAACAGAATTCTTTAAAGGCCTTGTATCCCTCAACTCACTCTCTTTTCAACGAAATTTGAATCACAATGTGATGTTAAGAAAAATTAACTAAGAGAACACAGGCAGCATGCCCATGTGAGCTATCCTGTTCTGGGAGCCCCATCAGTAACACCATCATTTCGGGAGCCCCATGAGGAACGCGATCGTTTTGGGAGACCTGTCAATAACCACCGTCTGGGAGCGCCGTCAATAACCACCGTTTGGCGTTCTGCCAGTAACCATTGTTTGAGGGCACCGTGCATCATCATGCCGCGCAGAAGCACCTGTTGCAGCAGCATCTCTGACAACGTCAATCCAGGAGAATAGGTCCAGAGATCTTGCCAGCACTGAGTGGTCTCTTCCAACATCTTATCAATCCAGGATAACATTTCGATTGAATTAATTATTAAAATACACTATATTTGTAGCTTTATGAACGGCCCCAAATATAGTTTTAGCGCAGCATAGATATACCATCCTGTGGTTTTAGACTGAAAGTGTCGCATAATATAGTAGAAATGTAAACAAAAGCAAGTCAAGTCTATAAAGATGATTCTAAAATAGTTTATTTTATCTATAAACTTAAACATAAGACGTCATATAAGACCGAAACAATCCTTGAATGCGTTTCAATGGCATTAACTTTACTAATATGCCGTATTGCACAATAAACCAAAGGTTGCAGTGCTACCGGAGCGGCGAGGCCGTGGATGAGCCCTGAGGGAGAAAAAAAATATGCCGTATAATTAATAGTGTACAATTCTTATAAAAATTCATTACTATAACGCACTTGCTGCGTCCAGAGTATTTTTTAAATAAGCTATTATGTCTTCCCTTGGCTTGAATTACTCTCTGGAATCGTTTTGGGATACAATCCACAAGTTTCTAGTAATGGTTCGAATAGAACAAAACATTTAATTAACGTTTCTAATATTTATAAAGCGCACATCTAATAAAACATAAAGATCGCCTTTCCCTTCGTCTACAGTCTACAGACACCGTTCACCAGCCACTTCTTCTTCTTCTTCTTTAACAATCTTCCACAACCCAGGAACAAATAAGGTGTTTAAAAACGTGACCGCCTGCATTTGTTAACACGAGATTGTAAATAGCACAATGTCAAAGAAAGGCCTTAAAAACCATTAGAGACAGAACAAAGTAAATTAGAAAACCGTTTTCCGTTATTTGCCAGTTTGTTAACGCTTCCATTTCAAGTCCAGGTTGTGCAACCATTTGATAAATTGACCTTAACTGTTTGTGCGGTGTTACTAAACAAAATCGATTAACTGGCACTTGTCAATTGCCTTGCCGATTTCAAACATTATCATGGTTATTTTTATTCGCTACGTTGTATTAAATACAAAACAAATTATTGTTGCTAATTCGATCAATTAGTTTGTGACAGGTCGTGTCTTGTGAACAATTGAAGTTCATTTCGGAGAAAAATATGTGATTTTTCTCGTAAAAATAACAAAAAGATACTTCACAGTTTATTAAACTCAAAACGTAGTGTTTTGGTTTCACGACCATTCTCGATAAGCACTGGATATATATATATATATATATATATACATACATATATATATATATATATATATATATATATATATATATATATATATATATATATATATATATATATATATATATATATATGGCAAAAAAGTACAAAATTCATAACTCTATTAGTGAATGTTGACAAAAAGTCTGGACACAGCAAGTGTGTTATGGTAGCGAATTTTCATAGAAATGATCTATACAATTTTTTAAGACCATTATATATAAACATATAAAAATTGAAACTGACCTGACCTTAGTTAACGCTCGTCTGAAAAATTTTCTCGCGAGTCTTGAAGTCGTTATCTCGTCATAAGCGAATTTTTTCTATTCAAATTGAATTCCTTAAACCTATTTCTTCCAAATTCGTTAAAAAATGTCATTTCTACTAAAAATTGGTTGAAAATTTCGATATAATATTTTCCACGAAAGTTAACATAATTTTTTACGAATCTCATATTTTTAAAAACGCATCCAAAATTCAGAAAAATGCGCTAAGAAACGTTCACAAAAGTTCACTGAAACAATTTTTTCACGAAAATTCGAAATTGGAAAATATTATCTCTACAAAAATATCTTGAAAAAAAAATGTGCGCAAAAAAATGTTATAAAATATTTTAAGGAAAATTCTTAAAACATTCGTTTCGCACTAAAATTAATTAAAATATTATTTTTCACAAATTTCTTTTGTAATAAATTTCCATGAAAACTTCTCTGAATACTTTTTCACACAAAACTTCGCCGAATACTTTTTCACACACAACTTCGCTGAGTACTTTTTCACACAAAACTTCAAAACAATTTTTCTTTCAAGAAACTTCGCAAAACATTTTCAAAACGATTAACTAGTCACTAGGTAGTACAATCATTTTGCACATGAAAATTCGCTAATAAAAGTAGTCAAAAATGATAGAATCTGATAAAAACATAAGAGACATATTCCGTGGTTTCTATTTTGCCAGCCGGTGCCTTGAAAAGTGCAACCTGTTGCAGAGAAAATACTGAACAACATTTCTAAAATTCGGTCACGAGGATTTGAACCTGCATTTATTTGCTATTATGTCAGTCCCTTTACCACTTGGACATGAAGAGCATGCCAAGCGAAGTATGATATTATATATATATATATATATATATATATATATATATATATATATATATATATATATATATATATATATATATATATATATATATATATATATTGTTAGATTGCTAGTTATTAAAAATAACAGTTTGGCAAGCTTGGAAGCGCGCCGACACTGGTTGTGTGAGTATTCAAACGCAGTTGGCATATGGCTTAAGTAAACAGACTGAGTGACGATATGTAAGAAGGGCAAGGATGAAGGGGGATACCCGGCTGTACTTAAAATGAACATTCAATTAGATTATTATGAGTTGTTGAGATGTGATTTTAGTACTTATATTCATTCTGAATATACTAATTTTATATAAAATATTTTAATTTTTAACAATATATATATATATATATATATATATATATATATATATATATATATATATATATATATATATATATATATAATAGTTAGGATAATAATTCAAGTAGTACAGATAATACAACAGTTATGCAACAAATAAACCATAGAAGCATAGGAGGCAACTTATCAACCAAATTTTATCAAAATCGGCCTTTTTCGGGATTTGAGTTTTCGGTGTAATATATATATATATATATATATATATATATATATATATATATATATATATATATATATATATATATATATATATATATATATATATATATATATATATATATATATATACTCCTACAAAGAAACAAAGACCTAACAAACCGCGCAGATGTGATTTTTGACCTCGTAATCTTGATCGCAAAACTGAATATGTATGTGAGGCTTGCCAAAAAATGTTATGTTTAGAACACGCGCTTATGTACTGCAAAAATTGTAGTCACTTTGCAAATGCATAACTTTTTTGGTTTAACATATTTTGATATAATTTTTTTATATAGTACACTGCAATGTATTATTTACTTATATTGTTTGTTTATTTGATGGTATAGAACCATTGTAAATAAAAGTTTTTTTATAAACGTTTTTTTACTGCCTAAAACAGGATGTTGTGAGCTTTTCTTTTTTAATTTTCTTCTTCTAAAGAAGTTTTTGTTTTGCTAATGAAGAAATGTGATATCTGTATTTAGTGTCATAAAAGATATATATCAAAAATTCAGTTAAAGGAAATTAAAAAAATAATAATTGTGAGGTATGTGATACCCCACATGTCGGAAGTTGTTAAAGATTTTCACATGTCAGACGCCGGGTTAATCCGTCTACACTAGGTTTTGTAGATATTTTTAAATAAATTAATAGCAATTTATACACAGTTAAGTTTTTTAAAAAGTGCTTCCGAATTTGCGTTTAAACGAAAGAACATCTTGGAACCGCACTATCGTGACCTTGTCATTATCAAATTCTCCCTGCAAAAAGTTACTGAAAAGACACTCTAAAAGCTTTAAATTCCTTACACGACCCAAGACGGCATAAATTACGTTATGAATATCGCTTTCTGTCTCATCGCAGTTGACATTTGATCGCATTCACCTTATGTTGGGCTTACTGGCAGATCGTGGTATGACAGTGTCCTTTGGAGTGAAGATGCACCTAGAGTTTGTCTTTCACATTCACGATTTGCTTATTAATTGCAAATAGATGGGACTGTACTGCATGAAGAGATTCCTTGACACCGTATTTATAAAATACATGCACATCTTAACATTTAACGCGGTTCTCAGTGAAAGATCGTCTACGTATTCATCTTGAGTTTATAATAACAAAATTGTTTATAAGGATAATTTTCAGTTTTTTTTTACAATTTAGCGTGTGAACCACAGGATGTTTATAGGTTTCCGTTGGTAATGGATCTTTTGTTTCTTGATTATTGTATTTAGCGCTTAAGACAATGTGAAATTAAGGGACAACGAAACTGTTAAACCTCTAGACCTCAATCTCCACAGTAGCAAAACAAGTGTGATAAAAACAGTTAATTAAAAATAAATAAAAAACCGACTGCGAACTAAAACTAAAAAGATGGAAACAAGATGTGATAGAAAAATGTTTGAAAAATATGATGCCTTAAAAGTTTGATATTGTATAAATATTGCACCCCTTATATTACAATACCGACGAGATCAAGAAATGAATGGATTCCTATTGGTTACATTTATATATTTTTTTAATTTTACATTTCAACAACACACCACGAGGACTTACAGCCTAAATACTATCCTACCGTGGGTGTCGACAAGTAGGAAAGAGGCAACTTGTTAATTCTGGACTTGAAGGTTTGGAGGTTCGGAGGAGAAGGAAAAACATGTGCCGGAAGGAATTCCACAACTTGGAAGTCCTAGGGACAAAAAAGCGGGCATAACAAGATGTTCTATGTCTGGTGACCTGGACAGTAAAAGGTTGCATTCGCTCTGTTCCTCTGATAGTTCTATTGGGGGCAGCAGGTGGAGGAACTATGGAAAAAAGCTCCTCTGAGCAGTGTCCGTGCAGATATCTATAAAAGAGAGAGAGAGGTCACCAACGTCACGTTGGTGGGCAAGGGATTGTAGCCTTTGGGTGAGGGTAGGGTCACCGATGAGACGTATAGCTCTCTTCTGAATGGAGTCCAGGATAACGAGTGTAGAAGCGGCAGCGGCACCCCAGATGTGAGAGCAGTATTCGAGGTTTGGCCTTATTTGTGAAGTATATAAGGTACCGAGATTAGCTGGTGAAAAGAATTTGCGAGCCCGAAAGAAGAAACCTAATTTCTTAGCAGCCGCTTCTGCAATTGATGTGACATGTTGGTGTCAATTGAGATTTCGATCCACAGAAGTGCGAACTAGTGAAAAGTACTTATTACTTTGAATAACTTGGTTGTTCATTGTGATGGGTCTAGGGCTGGTGTATCTCTTATGAGATAGAAAGCAAGACTGTGATTGGTGAAGTTGAATTGTACAAAATTTTTACTTCCCCAGTCTAATATTTTTGGAGATCTGCAGAGACAGAACCTTCCATGAGTCTGCGATCCTCATCTAATTGGGCTAAAGAGACATGCTTAGAATATTGTATATTTGCGTGGATGGTGCTCTCGTCTGGGTAACTGTGAACTGGGTTTGATGTGCTAGAGAGAAGGTCATTGATGTGGAGAAGAAACAGAGTAGGGGCTAAAGCTGAACCTTGAGCGACTCATGCATTAATTGGATACAGTTTAGAGGAATGGCCATCCACGACAACAGAAATGCTCCGGTTGGAGAGGAAATTTGCTGTCCAGGTACAGAGTTTTGGTGGTAGGCCATAGGGCGGTAGTTTATTAAGCAGCGCTGTGTGCCAGACCTGGTCGAATGCTTTGGATATGTCTAGAGCGACAATCTGTGATTCACCGTGTACTTCCATAGACTTGTTCCAAGAATGGGTGACAAACGGAAGGAGGTCGGCAGTTGATCTGCGCTGACGGAATCCATACTGCCTGTCGTGGATTAGACTGTGTTTAGAAAACATCAGTTTGATACGCCACTGAAACACGGCACGCCACTGGAATACGGCGTGGCGTACTGGTGACCAGAAATATCTTCGAAACATGGCGATGGTAATTATACACACTTTTCCACTTAGAACTTGTTCGATATCTTTTATGGTAGGGGAGGTATGGTCCAAGGCGTTTTAAGTGCTAAGCCTATATATATATATATATATATATATATATATATATATATATATATATATATATATATATATATATATATATATATATATATATATATATATATATATATATATATATATATATATATATATATATATATATATATATATATATATATATATATATAATTTAAAAACGATAAACACGATAAACCTACTTTATTTTATCATTGACTCACCCTGTAAAAGCGTCAGAAAAAAAATGCGAGTATAAGTTGAACTTGTCTTTTTTACACTATTATGCAAGGTCAGTTTTTTAAATCACTTGGTGAAGGATTAATCCAAACGTAAACAAATATTTATGTAAATGAAGGATTGTTTATTGTTCGGAAAACCCGATTTGTTCTCGCTATCGAATATTGTTTGTCTGCTATTTTTAGCTGTTTTTTTTCCTGCAGTTATATTTTCCCAATGTTAAAAGTGGATTTTCATTTGTGTGCTGCCAGCATCCTTGTTTTCCGAAACGTATACAAGGATGTGAAGAATAACCTGGCTCAAACGCGAGCCTGAGATGGAAAACGTTCGTTTTAGATTTTGGGTATGTGATCCTTTTGAAAAATTTGTCTCAAAGATTGTTTGAAGAGTGTGACCAAACCATGTGAGCAGGTTAATTTGTTTACTCCAGTATAACCTGTAAAGTATTTTACTCCCACATCGTCAATACGGCTGGAAGTATGGCATCGGCGACAAAAATTTTAACAATTGTTGTCGCTTAAACGTCTTAAAAAAATCTCGGGACGCAGCAAGTGCGTTATGGTAGTGAATTTTTATAAAAATGTTTTTATTGCAAATATGTGTGTTTTCTTTTTAAGAAAGCAGACATCAATTTTGGTTACCAGTATAACCTATATAGAAAAAGCAGGCATCAAATTTGATTACCAGTATAACATATATAGTAAAAACAATGTGCCATGTTTCATCAAAATAACTTGATTGTTTGAAAACGTACAGAAATTTCCAAAAGTAAACCAAGAGTGTTACTGAAAAAATCCGTTTCCTGGTCAACCTTATAGGTTAATAGCAAATTGAGCTTTTCAAATATGAAGCATTTAATCAAAATTCGCAACCACAACGCACTTGCTGCCTCCAGAATTTCTTAACTTACAAACATGCATTATATTTCGATGGAAAATGCAAAAAAATAGGGCGTTTTCGACAAAAAAAAATTATTTGTATCACCAACGACTTATGGGCCACCCTGTGATTGTCGCAATAATTTTTTAAGATGTAGCTCAAACCACCGTATAATTAATGTATACAATATTTTTTCATATCTTGTATAATAACGAATATATTGAGCTTTATTGATTTTTTACGAAAATTCGACAAAAATTATATACCATTAAACAATAAACTCTATAGCTAAGGCTACTGCCAAGCATCAGAGAAAGGGTCTATTAGAAATGAATTTTCTGGAAATATTTTAGTAAAATGAAGGACAATGACGGTTGAAACTAAGAGTTCGGTGTATGTAAAACATTCTTCTTAAAGACATTTTCTTTCCATAGATCGTATTAGATTCAAGTTATTTGCCTAAATGTTACGAATTTTGACGTTTTCAATTGTCACTTTGACGTTTTGAGGAAACCCCCAATTTATTTTTCTTTAAATGCCCATAACTTTTTTGTCTTTTGACATACAGAGCTAAATTTTGGTAGGTGGCACACCTATAACGATATAAACCAGCTTACCAAATTGTTGCCCTTACTTTGTTAATTTTGGAGATATAAATATTTTGCGAAAGAAAACACAAATTTTTCCGGGAAAACCTCGGCGGATTTTTCTGGCTAACAAAATTATCCAAGCGACTTGCGAAAGGAATGTACTCACCAATTTTGACGTTTAAAATCGCAATTTTGACGTTTTGAGGAAAATCCAAATTTATTTTTCTTTGGTAGGTAACTTGCCTATAATGAAATAAATCCGCATATGAAATTTGGTTGCCCTTACTTTGTTAATTCCGGAGATATAATTTTTTTTCGAAAGAAAACACAAAATTTTCCGGGAAAACCTGGACCGATTTTCCTGGCTAACGAACTTATCCAAGCCATTTGCAAAAGGAATTTATTCACCAAATTTAATCAAAATCGGCCCATTATTTTTTGAGTTATCGGTGTGATACATATATATATATATATATATATATATATATATATATATATATATATATATATATATATATATATATATATATATATATATATATAAATAGATATATATAAATAGATATATATAAATAGATATATATATATATATATATATATATATATATATATATATATATATATATATATATATATATATATATATATATATATATATATATATATAAATTTAAACCGACCCCGGATATGTGTTCTGGGGGGCCTAATTAGCGCTCATTTGAAGAAATTTTTTCAAAATTCAAAAGTCGGGATCTCCTCATTAGCGAATTTTTTTTAAGAAAATTCACTAAAAGGGTCAAAACATATATAAAACATGATTTGTGTCTGTTTCTTTTGTGTCTATCGGTATGTATGCCTGTCTGTCTGTAGCCACGATAACTTTAGAACGAATTGAGATAACGTCTTCAAAAGTGGTATACAGTTAGCACCCGACAAACAAACGGTGCGAATTGTTTTTGGGTAAAATCTCTCCATGAGGTAGGGGATGAAAGGGGGATGATTTGGTAAAAATTGACATTTTTTTCGTTAAAACTGGAGTTATAAAACGTTTTAGTGTTTGTTTATTAGAAAATTTTCTGTTTCATCAAATATCTGGTATTCTGTGTTGAAATTAAATTAGTGGTTGAATGTGTGGGGGTAGGATATCGGTGACAGAAATAGAACGTTTTAGTGTTTGTTTATTAGAAAATTTTCTGTTTCATTAAATATCTGGTATTCTGTGTTGAAATTAAATTGGTGGTTGAATGTGTGGGGGTAGAATATCGGTGACAGAAATTTCAAAAAAAAAAAAACGTTTTGCTGAAACGGCGTAAAAAGTCTTAATACATACAGAAAACTTGATTCTGGAACGACATTTTTTGTTGTTTTCCGGTCTGTCTGTCTGTACGTCTGCCTGTTAGTAGGCGCAATAACTTTGGAACGAATTGAGATATCATCTTCAAATTTGGTATACAGTTAGCACCCGACAAAGGATCGCTTCGAATTGTTTTGGGGTAAGATAGCTTCAGGGGGGTAAGCAATAAATGAGGGGCGATTTAGTGAAAATTTACATCTTTTGAAAAGTTGCAGACGCTTAAAATGGGGTAAGAAATTCACATTCAATGAGGAATTTGCACATTTTTATTCTCATCTTATTCAATTCCCCACATTGTAGAAAATAAATTGCCATATAAAATTTAAATTTTTAACCAATAGTTTTCCTGTAAAAAAATATAGAAAATCAAAATAATTGTCTCCGCGCCAAAACGCAGTCGTAAACAAAGACGGCCTACTGTGACGCCACGATCCGGTATCGGCGAAACTAGTCTCGCTTACTCACACGGAGATCCTTATCTCGCCATTAGTGTTTATGCGACTTACGTGTGCCGGGTAGTTATTGTTATCAACTTATATTATTGATAATATCTATATACTCGTATTAATTATTTTAAAAATTGTAAGTCTTATAGTATGAATACAGAAGTTGGATTTGTCCAAGGACAACCTGATAATTTACCAAAAATTGATGTACTAGCAATGTTTGCGTTTTTAGAAAACAACCCGAATTTCATGGGTGCTTAGCTAAAAGGAGTGAAAGCTGGGAGGTATGTGTCTGATATGAACCTTATTTTATCCTGTAAATATCTTTGTTGGATTTTATGTGGTAATTTCTTATAAAATATAATGTAAATAAAAGCATAACCTCAAAATGTTCGCCATTCAAATAATCTACAAGAAAAATATACACCATTTCTTCCTGATTTTCTCATCCTTAGGTACCATTAAAGAATAATTTGTTGGGGGTAGTTATTGTTGTGGAAGTATATTTGGGCACTATACAGCACTTATATACCTTTGAACCTATATTATACACTAAACACCAAAGCTACTTAAAATTATGATAAAACTGCTCAGAATTCGATGCAAACACAAACGAAAACAAGCAGATGTACTCTGCTCTTCACCAATCAGATCGCGTTTTCGCTCACCCTGTCTTTTTGAATTATATTCAATATTTCAATAATTAATTACTAATTAGTGGTTCACTTTAAGGGGGGTTTACTTGTAGACATATATTTTTAGAGTATTTTTGCTGTACTTTAAATACGTTTTTCATCAAAAGTAAATTATATGCAACTTCCTCATTGTTGTCACTTAAACGTCTTAAAAAGGGTCAAAACATATAGAAAACATGATTTGTGTCTGTTTGTTTTGTGTCTATCGGTATGTATACCTGTCTGTAGCCACGATAACTTTAGAACGAATTGCGATAACGTCTTCAAATTTGGTATAGAGTTAGCACCCGATAAAAAAACGGTGCGAATTGTTTTTGGGTAAAATATCTCCATGGGGTAGAGGATGAAAGGGGGATGATTTGGTATAAATTGACATTTTTTGTTAAAACTCGAGTAATAAAATGTTTTAGTGTTTACTTATTAGAAAATTTTCAATTTCATTAAATATCCGGTATTCTGTGTTGAAATTAAATTTGTGGTTGAATGTGTGGGGGTAGAATATCGGTGAGAGAAATTTCAAAAAAAAATGTTTCGCTAAAACGGTGTAAAAAGTCTCAAAATATATAGAAAACTTGATCCTGGAACAGTTTTTTGTTGTCTGTCTGTCTGTACGTCTGCCTGTCAGTAGCAGGGCACCTAGCAGAAATCAAAAATATTTACGTGAAAGGCATTCAGATAATATATATTAAATCAGAATAACAATGAATCTGCTAGTGACGGAATTTTACAAATATATAATTTCCAGGTCTACTGAATAATTTCCATGACATTTGAGCAAAATCACAAATTTCCCTGACATTTTAGGGGGTATTTCGAATTCCCTGATTTTTCCCGGTTTTCCAGGTCGCTGGGTATCCTGTAGTAGGCGCAATAACTTTAGAACGAATTGAGATATCATCTTCAAATTTGGTATCCAGTTATCACCCGACAAAGGAACGCTTCGAATTGTTTTGGGGTAAGATAGTTTCAGGGGGTAAGCGATAAATGAGGGGATTTGGTGAAAATTTAGTTTTTGAAAAGTTGCAGGCGCTTAAAATGGGGTAAGAAATTAACATTTAATTATTTGTCTCATAAAAATAAACATGAAATTTTGCATTCGGATAGAAAGCGAATATTCACCTAACGTTTCTGTAGTGATTAATGAAATACCATCCATTAGTATTTTAATATTTAATTAATAATGAAACAATGTCCGTCAATTGTACTGAAAAAAAAAACACATCTATGGGTGAAACTAATTTTGCTGGCGAGATCAGTATGTTTTCTTTTAATGCCATAAAAAGATGTGTGTGTTAGCATATATTGTTACAGCAAATACTAAAGTAATGCACATTTAATATGAGAGCGACTAACAGAGAAAAGTGAAATTTACTAGGCTACACAGTCTCAGGTGTTGAAACGTTGGTGTGAAACACACGTATGCTTACATGTTCTGAACGCAACGATTTTAATTATACGTTTGGAGTTAACACAACTTCCGAAATATTGAAAGCCTCACCGTTTATTATCTTTGTAGCAGGAAAAATTGTTGAGTCAAATCATGACTACCATTGTACATGTTTTCGTGTTTGCAAATCTTTTAATAAATGACCTTGAAATTAGTACAGATAAAATCAGAATCAATTATTATTAGAAAACTAATACAATTTAAAAAAATTCGGGACGCAGCAAGTGCGTTATGGTAGTGAATTTTCATAAAAATGTTTTTAATAGCATATATGTTTTTTTAAGAAAGCATGCATCAAATTTGGTTACCAGTATAACCTATATAGTAGAAACAATGTGCCATGTTTCATCAAAATAACTTTATTGTTTGAAAATGTACAAAAACTTCCGAAAGTAAACTTAAAGTGTTCCCGAAAAAGACTGCTTTCCTGGTCAACCTTATAGGTTAATAGCAAATTGAGCTATTCAAATTTGAAGCATTTAATGAAAATTCGCTACCACAACGCACTTGCTGCGTCCCGAATCTCTTTTCTTACAAAGATGTATTATATTTCGATGGAAAATGCAAAAATGCAATAACAGGGCGTGTTCGATTAAAAAAAAGCAACTTTAATCACCAACGACTTATGGGCCATCCTGTAATTTTGGAAATATTTTTTAAGATGTAGCTCAAGACACCCTATAATTAATGTATATAATTTTTTTCGTAACTTGCATAATAACGGATATATTGAGCTTTAATGATTTTTTACGAAAATTCGACAAAAATGATATACCATTAACCGATAATTTCTATAGCCAATACTACTGTCAAAGCATCAGAAAAAGGGTCTATTTAAAATGAATTTTTTGGGAATATTTTAGTAAAATGGAGGACAATAATAATTGAAACGAAGAGTTCAGGCTTTGTAAAACATTCTTCTTGGGAGATTTTCTTTCCATAGCTCATATTAGTTTCAGGTTCATTGCCTAAATATTACTAATTTTAACGTTTTAAAGAGCGACTTTGACGTTTTGAGGAAAACCCTTTTTTTAAATGCCTGTAACTTTTTTTGTCCTTTAACCTGTTAAATTTTGGTAGGTAGCGTACCTATAATGATATAAACTCGTGCAAATCCCAAAATGTTTCCTTTAAACGCCTATAACTTGTTTGTCTTTTAATATAAGGTATAGAGATTAGCTGGTGAAAAGTATTTGCGAGCCCGGAAGAGGAAACCTAATTTCTTAGCAGTCGCTTCTGCAATTGATGTGACATGTTGGTGCCAATTGAGATTTAGATCCACAGAAATGCCAACAAGTGAAAAGGAGTCATTGCTTTGAATAACTTGGTTGTTTATTGTGATGGGTCTAGGGCTGGTGTACCTCTTATGAGAAAGAAAGCAAAACTGTGATTTGGTGGGGTTGAATTGTACGAGATTTCTACTTCCCCAGTCTAATATTTTTTGGAGATCCACGGAGACAGAACCCTCCATGATTCTGCGATCCTCATCTAATTGGGCTAAAGAGACAGGCTTAGAATATTGTATATTTGAGTGGAGGGTGCTGTCGTCCGCGTAACTGTGAACTGGGTTGGATGTGCTAGAGAGGAGGTCATTGATGTGGAGAAGAAACAAAGTAGGGGCTAAAGCTGATCCTTGAGGAACTCCTGCATTAATTGGATACAGTTTAGAGGAATGGCCATCCACGACAACAGAAATGCTCCGGTTGGAGAGGACATTTGCTGTCCAAGTACAGAGTTTTGGTGGTAGGCCATAGGCTGGTAGTTTATTAAGCAGCACTGCGTGCCAGACCTGGTCGAATGCTTTGGATATGTCTAGAGCGACAATCTGGGATTCACCGTGTAGTTCCATACTGTATTTATTTGGAGAAACAATCTAAAAAATCGGTAGGTCAAACAACTAGTTTGCAGGTCTCCTAGAAATTACTTAGTGCATTTTTTAGCGATCGTTCAAATGATTTTCCAAATCAATAATGTTCTTAATGGTTCGATTCTGAAAAACTACGATTTCACTGCACAATAAAACTTTATTTATTTCGTTGTAAACACAGGCACACAATAGTTTGAACTGTGACAAACAAAACAGTGCTGTACATTACACGTGTGAAACAAAATCTTTTAATAAAACCAACATCAAACAATGTCTTTATAGCAATCATTGTACGTTTTCATTGTCGGATGTTACAATACAAGCAGCAGGAATTTTTCGACAATTCATTATATTTGATAGATAACAACTCTGGTGCCTTATGCAAGAAGTTCTTTGAATTTTTTACTCACGCGTCTTACTCGTAACACAAAACACTTATTGTGTGTCATTATGTGCACCGACTATTCATTACGAGTTGTCAAGACACAAAACTTATGTAGCACATGTGTAACAATGGATCTTGGTAAACTCGTATTTAAGAACCAAAAGATTTAAAAGTCGGGCAAACTTTTTTTCAGAGAACAATTAAATTAAATCCAAAAATTTTAAACCAAAGTACAGCTGTGCTAAACAGGTGCTGCTAGGTCGCTATCGACCGTGATGTCGGAAAGGAAATAAAGGTCGTTTTGCTTAACGCCTTCACAGTGGTCACTACCACTAATACCAATTAAAACAGATGTAAAGACTCATCTAGCTTCACAAGTGCTTGTTTTATACATGTATTTAATATTGAACGGTTTTACCAAGTACTGGCAACAACAATTAATTAACTAGCATCAACACCTCTCTTGGATAAATTACCGTGTCGTTTATAATTGCAACTTAACGTTTCGCCCATCTTGTCGGTTTCATCAGAACAATACTGGCTGGCCAACTCAAGTGTGATGTCTCGAATTCCAACAAATACCTGGGTCATTTGCTTGCTAATTTTCTCACCACCCCCAACCCAGAAAACAGGATTTATAAATACCTTTGTGCCCAGAGCAAGAACAAGATCATATGATGATATATACATATATATATATATATATATATATATATATATATATATATATATATATATATATATATATATATATATATATATATATATATATATATATATATATATATAGGCTGATTCATAAGTGGTGATCAAAAATGAAACCCCATGTTCTTTGAACAATTTTAGAGAGGGTATGTCCTATAATTTTTTTCCTATAATGCTTCATTAAAAAGATACGGGGTGTTGAAGTTGAATTTCAAAAAATAAAATTTCCCAATTTTTTAAAAAGTAGCACATAATATTTTGCTAAAACATCGGATGTGTAGGCTGCTATGTAAGGCGCGTATTCTACCATAACAATTGAATCGGCTAATCCAGCAGTGGCGCGCGTACCCACATGTCATTGGTTATCCCCCAAGAAAAAAACGGGTAAGCCAATGATATTTTTTTTATTTTTCATTTTTTGAATCTTACTTTCATTCGTGAACAAATTGACTCTCTTGATAATTTTCTGTACGACGCTTATTTTACGAGTAAGCAATGGATCAGGTAAGTGTTTTAGAGCACAGTTCATGATTTTTAACCAGTCGCTGTTTGGTAGAAAATCGCAATGATACACTTTTATGCCTCCATTGGCCTGAATACACGCACGACATCTTTTTAATATGGAAAATTTAATATCTTGATAATTTTTTGTACGACGATTATCTTTGTTGTATTTTAGTAAGTAGTAGTCTGGTTTGCCAAAGTTGTCATTAAGTGTCACTTGACGTTTAGGTTAACAAGTTATTATTTTGAATAGGTGTAAGTGGTAAACTTTATAAAATTGCAAAATTTTCTACTCTTTTACTTCTTATAATGGAGTACACCCCAGAAAAGTATGCAGATATAATTTTTATCTACGAATATGCTGATGAAAATGATCTAGCTGCTTGTCGGGAATATCAACGTAGGTTTCCCACTCGCCTTCAACCTACACCAAGGGTTTTTTCTCGATCGTTTTCAAGACTTCGGCAGTGCGGTATTGGACAACGTCCTGACGCTAGAGCTAATGGTAGAAGACAACATCAACTTGAAGACGAAGAAAGAGTGGTGGATGCAGTGATGGATCAACCTTCTACAAGTACTCGGAGGATTGCCACACAGTTACAATATTCTAAAAGCTTTGTTTGGAGAACTTTACATCGACAAGCCTTACATCCATATCATCGACAGAATGTTCATTGCCTTCTACCTGGAGATAATGTGCATCGACGAGTCTTTTGTGAATGGATGTTGGAAATGAACAATCAAAATATCTTATTCCCTAATCTAATCTTCTGGTCTGACGAATCAACATTTACAAGAAATGGTATTTATAATTCTCATAATGAGCATGTCTGGTCATTGGAAAATCCACATGCAACAAGGACTCGCACTTGGTCACCACTTATGAATCATCCTGTATATATATAAAGTCTGAAACCGACCTCGGATTTGGGTTCCAGGGGTCCTAAATAGCGCTCATTTGAAGAAAAAATTTTTAATTCAAAAGTCGCGATCTCATTTGTGAATTTTTTTAAAGAAAATTCACTAAAAGAAACATTTTTGACTCATGATATGATATTCTGCAGTGTCCTGGTCAGAGTGAAATTTAAAAAAAAACGACAGCGCGGCGGGCTGGTTCAAGTCGGATTCAGATAAAGGACTTGGAACGTCCTGGTCCTGATGAAAAAACGAGCATGGAGCGTCCGGGTCCTAACATAATTAAAACAAGAAACGTCCCTTTCAAGCGGCTTCAGTGCCATGAAAAATAAAATAATGAAACTGGAGAAATGATATCGCTATGAAAAATAATCATATTATACAAATGAACCAATCGTGACATTGTTGGTGTTTTTTTAACAGAACATGTAAACTAAGGGAAGATTGGAACCTGTGATGAGCACTGATAAGTACACTTGGAGAGCCCAAATCACCACAACACATTTTAAAAAGACCTGACGATCGTTTCACTAACCAAGTTAGCGTCATCAGAGGATGAAACATTCTAAATACTTAAAAAACTAACATCAACTTATATACCGGATCTCAGGTAAAGAGATCGAACCGAGATGAGACACTAGTCGTAGGCAAATTCCACAGTGTATTGTATTTTTATCGCCTGACCAGGTCTTTGCGCTATCCTTATTGCTTTATCTAAAAGTGTCCATCTGTAATAGTCTTGAGAAAGTTCAACGACCGCTAAATTAACAACGGTTCCTTTGGCGGCAATAACTGTATACTTGTTATTGGTAAAAACGTGCCGAAAACGTGGGAATTTTATTTAGCAAAGTAATCTATCAAGTGACTCGTAATTGGCGCTGGTGCACTGTTCATACATTCTTTGTTGCAACTATATTTCGCAATATATACGCTCTCAAACCCATTCAGCTGACCTGGTTTTCTAACATTTTTTATTAATTTCAGATTTTCTTTATCAACGTGATGATTACTATCCCAAATATGTCGGGCGACGGCAGACTTATCTACAGTACCGTAACCTAATTGGGATATGTGTTCTTTGAATCTGATTCCAATCGATCTTTTTGTTTGTCCGACGTATTTAAGATTACAATCTTTACAACTAATTTCATAAATTCCCGACATTTTTCCGCGCTATCCTTGTCTTTTGGATTACCTAGCAAGTTTTTTAAAGTATTTGTTGTTGAAAATGCTACCTGTAAGTCGACTTTTTTAAAAATATTGTCTAGACCCCTCGTGATTCTAGGTTCAAATGGTAAGCAAACAAAGTTTTTTTCCGATTTTTCTCTTCTGAACGTCGTTGATTCCGTCACCATTTTCTTTGTTTTTTGTTTGTTGATTAATTTTTTTCCACTAAGCCAGTGTATCCGTTATATTCGGCCACGTTCCTAATATAATTTAATTCTTTGGTATATCTACTTTTGTTTAAAGGAAAATTAATTAACCGATTTACTAAAAAATTCAGACTGGCCATTTTTTGTGCGTACGTATGATGTGAGTAACTCGGGATGTAGCTTAAGGTAGTGGTTTCTTTTCTATAGACATCGAATTCTAAAGTGTCTTTATTCTTGATAACTAGTACGTGGATGATATTTTCGCGGTGTTTGACACAAACATTTGCAGAATAGAAGATTTTATTGCCAAATTAAACAATAAATTTGATTCTATAAAATTTACCCACGAATTAGAAACTAATAATAAACTACCCTTTCTAGATGTACTAGTTATCAAGAATAAAGACACTTTAGAATTCGATGTCTATAGAAAAGAAACCACTACCTTAAGCTACATCCCGAGCGACTCACATCATACGTACGCACAAAAAATGGCCAGTCTGAATTTTTTAGTAAATCGGTTAATTAAGTTTCCTTTAAACAAAAGTAGATATACCAAAGAATTAAATTATATTAGGAACGTGGCCGAATATAACGGATACACTGCTGGCTTAGTGGAAAAATTAATCAACAAACAGAAAACAAAGAAAATAGTGACGGAATCAACGACGTTCAGAAGAGAAAAATCGGAAAAAAACTTTGTTTGCTTACCATTTGAACCTAGAATCACGAGGGGTCTAGACAACATTTTTAAAAAAGTCGACTTACAGGTAGCATTTTCAACAACAAATACTTTAAAAAACTTGCTAGGTAATCCAAAAGACAAGGAAAGCGTGGAAAAAATGTCGGGAATTTATGAAATAGGTTGTAAAGATTGTAATCTTAAATACGTCGGACAAACAAAAAGATCGATTGGAATCAGATTCAAAGAACACATATCCCAATTAGGTTACGGTACTGTAGATAAGTCTGCCGTCGCCCGACATATTTGGGATAGTAATCATCACGTTGATAAAGAAAATCTGAAATTAATAAAAAATGTTAGAAAACCAGGTCAGCTGAATGGGTTTGAGAGCGTATATATTGCGAAATATAGTTGCAACAAAGAATGTATGAACAGTGCACCAGCGCCAATTACGAGTCACTTGATAGATTACTTTGCTAAATAAAATTCCCACGTTTTCGGCACGTTTTTACCAATAACAAGTATACAGTTATTGCCGCCAAAGGAACCGTTGTTAATTTAGCGGTCGTTGAACTTTCTCAAGACTATTACAGATGGACACTTTTAGATAAAGCAATAAGGATAGCGCAAAGACCTGGTCAGGCGATAAAAATACAATACACTGTGGAATTTGCCTACGACTAGTGTCTCATCTCGGTTCGATCTCTTTACCTGAGATCCGGTATATAAGTTGATGTTAGTTTTTTAAGTATTTAGAATGTTTCATCCTCTGATGACGCTAACTTGGTTAGTGAAACGATCGTCAGGTCTTTTTAAAATGTGTTGTGGTGATTTGGGCTCTCCAAGTGTACTTAGAACATGTAAAACTAAGGAATCATAACACAGGAACTGTTATTTCATGTATGAATGAATCTCGACTTATTAACATTAGAATATGCTGATTGAGAAATGGAAAAACAACGTGAGACGGATAAGGATTGCGCTAGTATGAGAAGTGCTGATATATTAAAACAACAATTATTTATCGAGTCATGCAATTATTATAAAGAAATATATAGTTAATATGGAACAGTTCCACTCTGATAAGTGAAATGAGTGCAGAAACGCAGGCATTCGGTCGTGAGCCTTCTGCCGAGTCTCTTCCACGATTACATCATATGCAGGAAGCTTTTCAATTGGACAATAAGCATTTTTCAATTAAACATTCGCAATTATATCGGATCTCCGTAAAGGTTTTATGTAGAGGCTTCATCTAATTTATTTGTATAACATTTTGATGATTTTTAGTGAATTTTCGTAGAAAAAATTCACTAATGGGGAGATCCCGACTTTTGAATTTTGAAAAAAATTTTGCAAATGAGCGCGATCTAGGACCCCTAGAACCTATATCCGGGGTCAGTTTCAATTTTTATATGTTTATATATATATATATATATATATATATATATATATATATATATATATATATATATATATATATATATATATATATATATATATCACACCGATAACTCAAAAAATAATAGGCCGATTTTGATAAAATTCGGCACGTACCTTTCTTTTGTAAATGGCTTGGATAAGTTCGTTAGTCAGGAAAATCGGATGAGGTTTTACGGGAAAATTTTGACTTTTCATTTGAAAAAGTTTTTTATCTCAAAGAATAATGGGCAGATTTTAATATAATTTGGCATGTACCTTCCTTTTGTATATGGCTTTAACAAGTTTGTTAGTCAGGAAAATCGGACGAGGTTTTCCGGGAAAATTTTGACTTTTCATTTGAAAAAGTTTTTTATCTCAAAGAATAATGGGCAGATTTTAATATAATTTGGCATGTACCTTCCCTTTGTATATGGCTTTGACAAGTTCGTTAATCAGAAAAATCGAACGAGGTTTTCCGAAAAAAATTTGAGTTTTCATTTGAAAAAAATTTTTATCTTAAAAAATAAAAAATCTATGATAACCAAATTTGGTAGGTAGGTTTACGATATAAAAAGTAAACTATACACCAAAATTTAGATTTCCACGTTACAAGAAAAAAAAGTTATAAAATATTTTGTGCCAGATCATTTTTTTGTACGAACAGTGTTGATTCTTAAATGAAATTAATTTTTACCCTAAATAACTGATGTAAGAAGGTACAGGGGATTTATCACCTTGATATTGTATTTATTTTTATGTAAATACGGTGAATATTTGTGTATACGCTTCTTTCGCTCATTAGTGAATTTTCGTTAAAAAAATTCACTAATGAGGAGATCCCGACTTTTGAATTTTGAAAAAATTTCTTCAAATGAGCGCTATTTAGGACCCCCGGAACCCAAATCCGAGGTCAGTTTCAGACTTTATATGTTTATATATATATATATATATATATATATATATATATATATATATATATATATATATATATATATATATATATATATATATATATATATATATATATATATATATATATATATATATATATATATATATATATATATATATATATATTTATGTGTCACACACACCATAAAAAATAATGGACCGATTTTGATAAAACTTGGTGAGTACCTTCCTTTCGCAAGTCGCTTGGATAAGTTCGTTAGCCAGGAAAATCCGCCGAGGTTTTCCCGGAAAATTTTGTGTTTTCTTTCGAAAAAAATCGTTTTTTTTTAAATATTTTCAAAATTAACAAAGTAAGGGCAACCAAATTTCATACGCGGGTTTATATCATTATAGGCAAGTTGCATACCAAAATTTAGCTCTGTGGGTTAAAGGACAAAAAAGTTACAGGCATTTAAAGAAAAATAATTTTGGGTTCTCCTCAAAACGTCAAAATCGCGATTTTAAACTTCAAAATTGGTGAGTACCTTCCTTTCGCAAGTGGCTTGGATAAGTTTGTTATCCAGGAAAATCCGCCGAGGTTTTCCCGGAAAATTTTGTGTTTTCTTTCGAAAAAAAATTATATCTCCAAAATTAACAAATTAAGGGCAATCAAATTTTATATGCGGATTTATATCATTATGGGCAAGTTACCTACCAAAATTTAGCTCTGTAGGTCAAAAGACAAAAAAGTTATAGGCATTTAAACAAAAATAAATTGGGGTTTTTCACAAAACGTCAAAGTTGCGATTTAAACGTCAAAATTGGCAACATTTAGGAAAATAACTTGAATCTAATACAGGCTATGGAAATAAAATGTCTCAAGAAGAATGTTTTACAAACCCTAATGTCTTAGTTTCAACCGTCATTGTCCTTCATTTTAATCAAATGTTTCCAGAAAATTCATTTCAAATAGACACTTTCTCTGACGCTTGGTAGTAGCCTTAGCTATAGAGTTTATCGTTAATGGTGTATAATTTTTGTAGAATTTTCGTAAAAAAAATCAATAAAGCTCAATATATCTGTTATTATACAAGATATGAAAAAAAATTGTATATATTAATTATAGTGTGTCTTGAGCTACATCTTAAAAAAATATTTCTCCAATCACAGGGTGGCCTATAAGTCGTTGGTGATACAAATTTTCTTTTTTTTTTAAATCAAACACGCCTTATGTTATTGCATTTTTGCATTTTCCATCGAAATATAATGCATGTTTGTAAGAAAAAAAATTCTGGACGCAGTAAGTGCGTTATGGTAGCGAATTTTGATCAAATGCTTAATATTTGAATAGCTCAATTTGCTATTAACCTATAAGGTTGACCAAGAAACGAGTTTTTTCGGGAACACTTTAAGTTTACTTTCGGAAATTTTTGTACATTTTCAAACAATAAAGTTATTTTGATGAAACATGGCACATTGTTTTTACTATATAGATTATACTGGTAACCAAATGTGATGCCTGCTTTCTTAAAAAAACACATAACTGCTATTAAAAAATAGTTTTATGAAAATTAACTACCATAACGCACTTGCTGCGTCCAGAGTTTTTTTGTCTCGTCTCATTTAAAACTGGTCGTAAGATTTATGATAAATTTAGACCCTGACCAAAGCGCTTCCTAGCAACTACAGGCCTATAATAAATACAATAACAATAAATTTTGTGACACAAATTCATTAAAGAATGCAAATAGAAGAAAAACGAGGAATACTATTGGTGAGGAAATACAAATGAACATTCTTATCGGTTATAGAAGAGCCAAGTCGGTCTACTTATTTTGTAGCTAAAGATTTAAATGTAATCCAAAGCAGCGTTATGCAACTTTTAAAAAGAAATGAGTATAAACCTTTTCACATTCTTCCTGTTCAACACTTAACCGAAAATGATCGTCGACAGAGAATACTGTTTTGCCAACAACTTTTTGAAAAATGTAATGAAAACAATGATTTTTTGCGAAATGTGTTTTGGACTGATGAGTCGTCCTTTTCTACAGCTGTTTTGTTTAATAGACATAACAAACATCATTGGGCTACAGAAAATCCACATATGGTAAATCAAATAAAAACAAACAAGGACGTAAAACTGTCAATGTGTGGTGTGGGAGACACCAAAACAAAATAATCAGTCCATTTTTTTTTACATACAAATCTCACAGGTGTAGTTTATCTCCATTTGCTACAAGAGCAAGTTGAGGAATATTTTGATGACTTGCCAGTTATTCTAAATTTAAGAGCAATCTGGCAGCAAGACGGAGCTCCTCCACATAACGTTAGACCTGTGACGAACTACTTAAACCAAAAATATGACCTGGATAGGAAAAATAGTCCCATCGGCCGGCTAAAAGCCCCGATTTAAATCCGCTAGATTTTTTCCTTTGGGGTGCTCTCAAGAACAATATTTATAGTGAAGAACTGTCGAGGGACACTGTGCAATTAAAACAGCTTATACGACGAGAAATAAATTCTTTTAACGAGATGCGCGATCAAATTTTTTACGGAGATGTTTCAAATACTTAGAAAACAACGGAAGTTATGTAGAAGATACAATGTAAATCTTTATATTATTTTCTAATTTTTGTAAGTTTGATACTTTTATTTTATTTATTTCCTTGTGTATGGTTTCGTTATATATTTTGTTGTGACAATCATTGAATAGGAAACTTGTTATATTATTATTATTATAATAGATATCTTAGCTAGTTTTGTATAATAATTAACTATTGACAAATCATATTTTTAGGATAACCTAATAGTTTGACGTTTGTATGCAAAATTAAAATTTTGTTTCCAAAGGCTATTTCGTATATTATTGAGTAATACGTAAATAGATTTTTCGTTTTACATATTTCATCATAACTTAAAAACTGCTTATCCAAATGTGCTATAACTGTATATTTTTGTAATCAGAAAAAATCGACAAATTATAATATGTAAAAGAATACAGGGTGTTCCATTAAAAAAAACCGTATTTTTTGTTCCCTCGTACATTTTTCAAAATTCTTAAAAAGCGATAGCAGATTCAGAAACTAAGTTTTTGAACGGATCAATTCGCCCAAAAATAGCGAAAATAAAAGGGGGTTATCATTTATGATACTCACCCTGTACAGACCGACAGACAGACCGAAAGACAACAAAAAATGTTCCAGAATCAAGTTTTCTATATGTTTTGAGACTTTTTACACCGTTTTAGCAAAACTTTTTTTTTTTTGAAATTTCTGTT
The DNA here is from genome assembly GCA_964006375.1 of Tillus elongatus. Classification (NCBI taxonomy): domain Eukaryota; kingdom Metazoa; phylum Arthropoda; class Insecta; order Coleoptera; family Cleridae; genus Tillus; species Tillus elongatus. Next base: position 13,073,986 of record OZ023267.1, on the reverse strand, counting down.
ACCGATATTCTACCCCCACAGATTCAACCACTAATTTAATTTCAACACAGAATACCAGATATTTGATGAAACTGAAAATGTTCTAATAAACAAACACTAAAACGTTTTATTACTCGAGTTTTAACGAAAAAATGACAATTTTTACCAAATCATCCCCCTTTCATCCCCTACCCCATGGAGAGATTTTACCCAAAAACAATCCGAACCGTTTGTTTGTCGAGTGCTAACTGTATACCAAATTTGAAGACGATATCTCAATCCATTCTAAAGTTACCGTGGCTACAGACGGGCATACAGACCGACAGACACAAAAAAAAATTCGTCCCCAATCATGTTTTCTATGTTTCGATACTTTTACGTTTAAGCGAAAAAATTTTTTGAAGTTTTCGTCGCCGATGCGATACTTCCACACGTTGTCACGATGTGGAAGTAATTCATAGAAAGAACGATCTGGAAATTAAAGGCTTGTTTCTTTTTTTTTATATCGTTTTTCATGTTCGATATCTTGGTAGGTACAAAAAAAACAGGTAAATATGTCATTTACATTATTATTATGAAGAATAATGCTGCCCAGATAGTCATATGTCCATGAGATGAATCATGAATTATTGTATAAGTTCAGTTCCCAGCCCCGGCATTTCACATATTAAGATTAGATGTACTCATTGTTTCGCAAAGTGGGTCACAGCCCACACGTTGCTTTGCCTATTCTCATTGCCATTCTTCTATTTGCCACTCCAGCATTTATTTCATTCATTTTCTGCAATGAAAACAAATGGGCACTTCTTGGAGTATTTCTAGTTTTTCAAAAGCATATTTTTATTTGTCTACCAATAATGTTCGCAATTTATTCGACTTGTATTCAGGATAGCTTATTCATCGATTAAGCTTGCGTTAAAAGTTCAGTTTCGCGAGTTTAAATACCACAATTTTTGACTTTTTTTTGCTACAGCGGTTGTTTTTCTATATTTTGGAAAGGATTTTATTTCATTAGTTGTTGTTGTCTTTACTTGGTGAGACCGTTCCATAATAAATTACTCAGAAAACCTCTCCAGCCACTCAAAAGCCCTGGTTCTCTAAATCCTGTGACAAGGCCAGACTTGAAAAGGTCAAAGCTCACAAAACGCTTCTACACAATCCCAGTCAAGAAAACCGTCAAGCATTTAACGACGCAAGAAACCGCTATGTCCGCATTCTTTCTTAGGCAAAAAAAACTGGTTTAATAACCACATTAAAAACAAAGTCCTCTCAAGCTCCAACGGCAGCAAACCCTTCTGGACTCTTGCTAAATCGATTGGGAATAATTTCTGCAAAAGCACGTTCCCACCTCTTGTTTCAGGGGATGAAATTGTTTCTACCGCCCTGGGCAAGGCTGAACTGCCGGCAATTCTACTCTCAACCCATCTCCAAATGTTCAACCACCAACAGTCCCCAATGTTGCGCATAAAATGACGGATATCATTTTCAAAACTAAAAAGGTACGAAAGATGCTCTCTTCTCTTGATGGCAGGAAAGCCTCTGGCCTTGACGAGATCCCAGCAATTGTTCTCAAAAAATGCGCACCAGAACTTGCTTCTGTCCCGACTCGTCTCTTTTAGACATCTTACAACATAGGCATATTCCCTAGTAACTGGAAAACTGCTCGAGTACAATCCGTCCTCAAGAAAGGATCCGAAGCGCTTCCTAGCAACTACAGGCCCATTTCTCTCCTTTCAGTCGTCTCTAAAGTGATGGAAAAGTATACAAACACCGAATTACTCAAATTTCTTGAAAACCACAGTCTAATCCACGACAGCCAGTATGGATTCCGTCAGCGCAGATCAACTGCCGACCTCCTTTCATTTGTCACCCATTATTGGAACAAGTCTATGGAACTACACGGTAAATCCCAGATTGTCGCTCTAAACATATTCAAAGCATTCGACCAGGTCTGGCACGCAGCGCTGCTTAATAAACTTCCGGCCTATGGCCTACCACCAAAACTGTGTACCTGGACAGCAAATTTCCTCTCCAACCGGAGCATTTCTATTGTCATGAATGGCCATTCCTCTAAACTGTATCCAATTCGTGCAGGAGTCCCACAAGGTTCAGCTTTAGCCCCTACTTTGTTTCTTCTCCACATCAATGACCTCCTCTCTAGCACATCCAACCCACTTCACAGTTACGCGGACGACAGCGTCACCCAAAGGCTGTTATCCTTTGTCCACCGATGTGCCGTTGGTGACCTCTCTCTATTTTATAGATATATGCACGGGCACTGCTCAGAGGAGCTTTCTTCCATAGTTCCTCCACCTACTACCCCCAACAGATCTACCAGGGGAACAGAGCGAATGCACCCTTTTACTCTTCAGGTCACCAGACATAGAAGATCTTGTTATGCCCGCTCTTTTGTCCCGAGGACTTCCAAGTTGTAAAATTCCTTGCCGGCACATGTTTTTCCTTCTCCTCCGAACCTCCAAACCTTCAAGTCCAGAATTAACAAGTTGCCTCTTTCCTTCTTGTCGACACTCACGGTACGATAGTATTTATGCTGTAAGTCCTCGTGGTGTGTTGTTGAAATAAAAACAATTTAAGCAAAAAAAATTCGGGACGCAGCAAGTGCGTTACGGCAGCGATTTTTTTAATGCTTAAAATTTCAATAACTCAATTATGGTTAATCATTCCCGAAAATTATTTTAAAAGTAGTAGAAGTCTATTATTAGACTCCATGGCCTACTCCTTTTTGAACACTTTTTTTGTCATTTGTTTTCTGGTATTGGATTTCATAGCCTACTATCCTCAAAACGGTTTTTATCAATATTGTCAGTGCAATTACAATATTTCTCAAGCATGTTGTACATCATTGGAAAGCTCTTTTCACAGGCTATCACATGAGCAAAAAATCCAATATGGCTGCCATAATAAAAACAATCGTTGATACCTGTAGCTCTAAAACAAATGGCAATCCAAAGTTGAAAATACCACAAAAAGATTACTTTGTAAAAAGTGTCCTGATAATGTGCAAGTCTTAGACATGTCAGATCAACGCCTACTTAGATATTGAAGAAAAACGAAATCGACAAATTTTGGTTTTTCAAAATAACTCAAAAACGAACAGAGGCAGGGCAAAATATAAGTCATATTTGGAACGAGCATGAAATTCTACAAAACGTTGCTAATTTAACTGTCTCCCTATCTCTAATAACAACGGAGATAGCAATACATTCCCATCCAGTTTGGGACACACTGTATGTATTAGTTTTACAGTAGGTACTGAAAACGTGGGATGTACGCACGCTTGTATTGTGGTTCCAACATAGACACTTGGGTCCACCCCTGGGCTACCGATGCTGGCGAACCTGCACATTATTAAGATTTAATACACATTTATCCATTAAGTAGTTGCCAAAATTTAAAAATTCTGACCAACTCGTCCACTTTCTAATGCTCTACTTTATTGACAATGGCGAACTATTTAATATATCGACCACGAATGTAGCTGTCTGTCTTGGGCTTGAGTTATGTGTCTGTCTACTAACTTATGTTAATTAAATAAGGTAAAACAACAATAAAGTAATGCGATATGTGTAAAGTGGAACAAACATATACATTCACACATACACAACATGAATAATAAAATTTTTGAGACAGTTATAAATGGAAGCAATGAACGAAACTAAACAATTCAGTTACACGTTTGTTATTTAATGTTTCCACGAAATTGTGTGTGTTTTCTAAATATATTCTAGAATCACTTTACTTAACAACGCAAATTATTTAGGCGAAATTTCGTAACTCGTATTACTTGCAATTACATAATTTAAAAACATTATAAAGAATTAAACTTAAAACTAACTTTAAAATATGCTAAAAAACGTTTCACATTCAAACGGATCTTCAAAATCTAATTGCAACCACCGAAATTACTATTTTCTTTTTAGTGAATTTTCAAACAATTAATTAATAGAGATGCCACGATGGTGACTTTCAGAAAATGTCTTCAGATGGTATACAGGTGTCCCACCGGGAATGGCATCGATCGATTTCTCAACAAGTTTCCGTTCAGAATGTTTGAAAATTTGGTCATGTACTAATGTCAATTGGAGAACTCGGCTAATTATATATATATATATATATATATATATATATATATATATATATATATATATATATATATATATATATATATATATATATATACAGGGTGTTACTTAATGATAGGGCGTAATTTCAAGGGCGCGTTCCTGAACAAAATTCAAGTAGAAAAGTTCATATAAACATGTGTCCTGAAGAGTCTGGTTTTCAAGATACAGGGTGTCAAAGTTTAAAAAAAAAATTGGTTTTTTATTAATATCTTAATGATTCTTTTGCCCATTTTGTTGAAATCTGGCAGGGTTATTCACTGTAATAAGGCGCTAAGTTGGCACTAACTAAAAGATAATTATAAATTCCAGTGGCGTCTCGAGAGGCAGTCTCACGAATAATATTGACTAAAAAAAAATGTACGCTACTGTATTTTTTTAATTTTAATTTTTTTCAGATTAAGCACCTAAAAATAAACCTTTTTTGCCTCTTAATATTTTTTCGTATATTACTTCCTTTTCGAGGAAAAAAATGAAAACGACTTCATTGCATGTCGAATAATTGTTAAAATGAAATCAAGTTAATTGTGAGCGTTGCTAGGAAACGTTGTTTTGACATTATGAGCATAATGTTTTTGACTTTCTGTGACAGTTTGTTATTATTTTCCCTCTGGTCAAAAGGTTAATTGTGCTATTAAAAAATGGTAAATAACTATTCTAATTTGGAGATGACACAAATGCATTTCCTTTATGGTCTTGCCAATGGTAATTCGGCGGAGGCCCGGCGGCTCTATCAAGAAAGGTATCCTGATCGTGTCCTTCCAGGTAGACAAATATTCATAAACATTCATCGTCGTCTGACTGAATCTGGCAGTTTTAAACATAATACCTCTGACGGAAGACCTCGTACAATTCGAACTCCAGCAGTTGAGGAGGCTGTCCTACATGCGGTCGAAGAGAATCCTGCAACTAGTACCCGAAAAATAGGTAGGGAATTAAATATTTGCTATAAAACGGTATGGGAAATTTTAAGAGAATCCCTGTTGTATCCTTATCACGCACAAAGAGTTCAGGCACTTCTGCCAAGAGATTTTGAACCGCGTACGCAATTTTGTAGATGGTATCATCAAAGACTTTCAGAAAATCCTCACTTTGATTCCATCATTATGTTTACGGACGAAGCCCATTTTTCCAGAAATGCAATAATTAATTTTCGAAATAATCATAACTGGGCCCAAGAAAATCCTCATGCTATTACAGAGACACAGTTTCAGGAACAATTTTCTGTCAACGTTTGGATCGGTATCCTAGATGACTATTTGATTGGACCATTTTTTTTACCACAACGTCTTAACGGACAATCTTACAGTCATTTTCTACAAACTGATTTGCCACTGCTTCTTGAAGATGTCCCTATATATTTACGTCAACAACATTGGTTCATGCATGATGGTGCTCCTGCCCACTTTAGCATATTGGCTCGTGAGTATTTGAATGGAGCTTACCAAAATCGGTGGATAGGTCGTGGAGGACCACAATTCTGGCCACCTAGATCGCCTGATTTAAACAGCCTAGATTTTTATTTGTGGGGGCACCTAAAAGCATTAGTTTATGTTATACCAATCGAGACAGAAGAACAAGTAAGGAATAGAATTGTTGACGGATGTGAAACCATACGTAACACTAATGGAATTTTCGAAAGAGTTCGTCGCTCGATGAGAAGGAGAGCACAAGCCTGCATAGAAGCGGGAGGTAGTCAGTTCCAACATTTTTTGTAAATAGTTATTACTTTTCGTTTGTTAGATTTTAAAAAATGGCTTAGAAATAAATATTCTGAACGATCACAATTAACTTGATTTTATTTTAACAATTTTTCGACATGCAATGAAGTCGTTTTTATTTTTTTCCTCGAAAAGGAAGTAATATACGAAAAGATAATAAGAGGCAAAAAAGTTGTATTTCTAGGTGCTTAATCTGAAAAAAATTAAAATTAAAAAAAAACTCAGTAGCGTACATTTTTTTTGTCAATATTATTCGTGAGACTGCCCCTCGAGACGCCACTGGAACTTATAATTATCTTTTAGTTAGTGACAACTTAGCGTCTTATTATAGTGACTAACCCTACCAGATTTCAACAAAATGGGCAAAATGATCATTAAGATATTAATAAAAAACCAATTTTTTTTTTAAACTTTGACACCCTGTATCTGGAAAACCAGACTCTTCAGGACACATGTTTATATGAACTTTTCTACTTGAAATTGGTTCAGGAATGCGCCCTTGAAATTACGCCCTATCATTAAGTAACACCCTGTATATATATATATATATATATATATATATATATATATATATATATATATATATATATATATATATATATAAATTCAGGTTTTTTAAAATGTGTTGTTGATTTGGGTTCTCCTAGTGTACTTATGTAATAAACCTTTGGCACTTTGGATATGTAACTTTGGGATAGACAATTATTCTTGGAGAGGTGGCCGGTACGCAATGTCATATTCAATACTTTCTGACCGAAGGTTCTGAAATACATACGGCTCCTGGGGAACAGTGTATTTATGTAATAAACCTTTGGCACTTTGGATATGTAACTTTGGGATAGACAATTATTCTTGGAGGGGTGGCCGGTACGCAATGTCATATTCAATACTTTCTGACCGAAGGTTCTGAAATACATACGGCTCCTGGAGAACAGTGTACTTATGTAATAAACCTTTGGCATTTTGGATATGTAACTTTGGGATAGACAATTATTCTTGGAGGGGTGGCCGGTACGCAATGTCATATTCAATACTTTCTAACCGAAGGTTCTGAAATACATACGGCTCCTGGGGAACAGTGTATTTATGTAATAAACCTTTGGCACTTTGGATATGTAACTTTGGGATAGACAATTATTCTTGGAGGGGTGGCCGGTACGCAATGTCATATTCAATACTTTCTGACCGAAGGTTCTGAAATACATACGGCTCCTGGGGAACAGTGTACTTATGTAATAAACCTTTGGCATTTTGGATATGTAACTTTGGGATGGTCAATTATTCTTGGAGGGGTGGCCGGTACGCAATGTCATATTCAATACTTTCTGACCGAAGGTTCTGAAATACATACGGCTCCTGGGGAACAGTGTACTTATGTAATAAACCTTTGGCACTTTGGATATGTAACTTTGGGATGGTCAATTATTCTTGGAGGGGTGGCCGGTACGCAATGTCATATTCAATACTTTCTGACCGAAGGTTCTGAAATACATACGGCTCCTGGAGAACAGTGTACTTATGTAATAAACCGTTGACACTTTGGATATGTAACTTTGGGATAGACAATTATTCTTGGAGGGGTGGCCGGTACGCAATGTCATATTCAATACTTTCTGACCGGAGGTTCTGAAATACATACGGCTCCTGGGGAACAGTGTACTTATGTAATAAACCTTTGGCATTTTGGATATGTAATTTTGGGATAGACAATTATTCTTGGAGGGGTGGCCGGTCCGCAATGTCATATTCAATACTTTCTGAACGAAGGTTCTGAAATACATACGGCTCCTGGAGAACAGTGTACTTATGTAATAAACCTTTGGCACTTTGGATATGTAACTTTGGGATGGTCAATTATTCCTGGAGGGGTTGCCGGTACGCAATGTCATATTCAATACTTTCTGAACGAAGGTTCTGAAATACATACGGCTCCTGGAGAACAGTGTACTTATGTAATAAACCTTTGGCACTTTGGATATGTAACTTTCGGATAGACAATTATTCTTGGAGGGGTGGCCGGTCCGCAATGTCATATTCAATACTTTCTGAACGAAGGTTCTGAAATACATACGGCTCCTGGAGAACAGTGTACTTATGTAATAAACCTTTGGCACTTTGGATATGTAACTTTGGGATGATCAATTATTCCTGGAGGGGTGGCCGGTCCGCAATGTCATATTCAATACTTTCTGAACGAAGGTTTTGAAATACATACGGCTTCTGGAGAACAAAATATTGCATGACATGTGTTTAATAAGCTCTTCAATTTGTGTTTAAATTATTACCACAGTTTTACTGCAGACGACATCGCCTGAAGACTGTGATGATATCTTTTAAACGATAAACAGTTTACAAATATTAAAACTGCAACAAAATACGAACTCATTTTTCAGCTGTAGGTACTTTCAAAATGCATGCGCAAAAAATAGAGTAGAGCTCATAATAAAATATGGTTAAAAATTAAACTACACCTTCAAAAACATTAACAAAAATTTTAGGTGCATTTTGCTTATTCTTGAGGTATTTTAAAATATTTATAAAATATGTGTTAATTTTGAGACGTGTATATTTAACAGTTTTACAGTAAACTTTGAGAACCCAAATCACCACAACACATTTTAAAATGAGCTGACGATCGTTTCACTAACCAAGTTAGCTTCACCGGAGGATGAAAAATTCTAGAATGTTTCAGCACACGATGACGCTAACTTGGTTAGTTAAACGATCGTCAGGTCTTTTTAATGAGAATTTTTCATCTTCTGATGACACTAATATAATCAGGTCTTTTAGTGATTTTTTAATTATTTTTTTAAATTCACTAATAAGATGGCGAGTTTTGAATTTTAAAAAAATGTCTTTAAATGAGCGCGAACTAGGCTCCCTAGAACACATATTTATTTATTTATTTATTTTATTTATATGCATTAAAATTATACAGTGCATCTTACATAGAAAGTACAAACTTGTGGTTGTAATTGATGCGATTTGGTTAAAAATATTAAACTGAAATATATCAAAATCCTATTGACACTGACATTTCTTACTATAAAATTGCGGTATTTCAAATTAACAATTTATTTAACCAATCTTCAGTTATTAGCACCTCCAATATTTCCTCTACATCCTTTGAACTTCCCAACCATTTTACACTCCAAAATAGTTTTCTTTCAACTTTAGTTTAATAATATTTTCAAACATTTTAGGACCTAAAATTGCAAGTTGTCACTGTGACATACAAATATTTATATACGGGTCAGTTTCAATTTTTATATGTTTAGATATATATATATATATATATATATATATATATATATATATATATATATATATATATATATATATAGAGAGAGAGAGAGAGAGAGAGACCCTACAATTAACGTATACAATTTTTTCTCGTATCTTATATAATAACAATTATATTGAGCTTTAGCGTAGAAATGCGTCACCCTGTGTATATGTAAACAAATAAAAACTGAAAGTAAACCCGGATATGGATTCTAGGGGGCCTAGTTTGCGCTCATTTGAAGAAATCATTTTAAAAATCAAAAGTCGCGGTCTCCTCATAAACGAATTTTTCCTAAGAAAGTTAGTTAAAACATTATAGATCGCTAAGCCATAAACTTAACTAAACCTGCAGCCAAAGCATCAGAGAAACAGTCTAACTGAAATGAATTTTCTGTAAACATTTTAGTAAAATGAAGGACAATGAGGGTTGAAGCTGAAACTTAATGGTTTGCGGAACACATTTTTGCGACATTCTCTTTACATAATCGGTATTTGTTTCAGGTTCTTTGCCTACATGTTGTCAATTTTGACGTTTCAAGTCGCGTTTTGAGGAAAACCCCATTTTTCTTTAAATGCCTATAACTTTTTTGCCTTTTAACTTACACACCTAAATTTTGTTACGTGGGTCACTATTTATAATACAAACACGCGTACCAAATGGTGGCCCTTGCTTTGTCATTTTGGGAGATATCAATTTTTTCCGAAAGAAAGCACAAAATTTTCATTTCAATAGATAAAAATTGAAACTGACCCGGGATATGGGTTCTAGGACTCCTAGTTTGCGCTCATTTGAAGAAATTCTTTCAAATTTCAAAAGTCGGGATCTCCTCATTAGTGAATTTTTTCACTAAACACGTTATAGACCTTATATTATTGCATTTTTGCATTTTATATTGAAACAAATAGCATGTTGTAAGAAAAAAAATTCGGGACGCAGCAAGTGCGTTACGGTAACGATTTTTTTTAATGCTTTAAATTTCAATAACTCAATTAACCCAAGGAAATTACTCTTTTCGGAAACATTTTAGGTTTAATTTCGGAAAAATTTTTGTACATTTTTAAACAACAAAATTTAATAAAATATGGTGCTTTGTTTCTACTATATATAGATTATACTGGTAACCAAATTTGATGCTTGCTTTCATTAAAAAAGGACATAGGTATTTGCTATTAAAAATATTTTAAAAAGAATTCACTACGACAACGCATTTGTTGCGTCCAGACTTTTTTTTATGTGTTGTGGTGATTTGGGTTCTTCAATTGTATATATTTATCAGTGCTCACCACAGGTTCTAATCTTCACTTAGTTTTTAAGTTAATTACGGAGTACAACTTTGGTGTGCTCCCGCTGAAGACTTCTATAGGGAGTGTATGTACTTTTAATTTTCACACCTCCGTGGTGTAATGGAATGCGTGTTCGGTTGCGAACACTGAGTACCCAGGTTCGCTACCCGGTAATGGCAGTTTCTGTCGTGTCTACTGGGTGTATGTTCACTATCCTTTCAATGCGTGTGATGACACAATTCCTAAATTTACTCAGGAATGTGGGATAGAGCATTATCCAAGAGTCAAGAGATACCTGTACATGTTTTCATTTTTAAAGAGCCGATTGCTAAGAAAATAGCAATACAGGAACTACATGCATTAACCTTTTTTCTCTGTTTACAATTGCACAAGGATCCAGTTTTCTTACATATAACTAGGCTGCGCCAAACAATGTCTCATTGTTTGACGCACATCCACGGTCTGTGAACTTCTACAGAAAAAGTTAATAGTAATAAGAGCAGCCAAGCTAAAAATTAGTCCGGTAGAGTGACAAGAATGACGTTTGTGTTAGTCTCTAGGAGTACACAAACCGACACTGATTCAGACGGCGATAAGCTAATATGCTGTCCGATGAAATTATTCTTCATAAAAGATATCATCGCTGATCTATGTCAACAGTTCACGTATTATCTGTTTAAGGATTTGTTGCATTGAATAACGTATGCTAATACGTTATCAATATTTACATAAATAATTCGAGAACATTAAATAACAATGAATGCCCGTTTAATAAGCACGTCTTGCGATGGCTATTTCGATAAATATTATACAGGTCGGCACAATTAAATGCGGAACCAAACCGCTACTGTCAAAACGATTGTTTTTTCTTCTTGTAGACTTGTTTTGACGGCCGTTGTTCAGCAAATTTTCTTTCTAGATTCATGTAACCGATGTTTTATTGTTCTTTGTTCCGTCATCGTGACTTTTTTACATTTTATATGTTTGAAGCGAATCAAACTAGACCCTTGGAATTGATAAGAAAGACATATGTTGGATTTATAGAATTATGACTTCTGATTTTTAGTGAATTTTCTTTAAAAAAATTCACTAACGAGGAGATCGCGACTTTTGAATTTTGAAAAAGTTTCTTGAAATGACCGCGATTTAGGGCCCCTGGAACCTAAATCCGAGGTCGGTTATAATTTATATATATATATATATATATATGTATATATATATATATATATATATATATATATATATATATATATATATATATATAATTAAGTTTTTGTGACGGTGATAGTGTTATTTATTCAAAAAATTGTGGGAAAGCAGTCAGTTGAAAAATAAAACTCTTTATTAATAAGCAGAGCTTTCGGAAAAGTTTATTCCATTCTCAAGGATATAACGTGAGTTTTACTATAACTAATTATGCAATAACAAACATGAAAAAACCTTTTCGTAAACTTGAGTGAAGTCGAAAAAGGTTTTTTTCATGTTTGTTATTTCATAAGTTTTTTAAAGCATTTTTTGTCGAAAATGTTAGTAGCAAATTGGCTTTTTTTAAAATGCTATCTAGACCTCTCGTGATTCTAGATTCAAATGGTACACAATCAAAGCTTTTTTCTGCTTTCTCTCTTCTAAAAGTCGTTGATTCCGCTAACAACTTCTTTGTTTTCTGTTTGCTAATTAATTTCTCCACTAGGCAAGCAGTGTATCCGGATATACTTTAATTCTTTGGTATATCTACTTCTACTTAAAGGAAAATTAGTTGACCTGTTTACTACAAAATTCAGACTGGCCATTTTTTATGCGTAGGTATGATGTGAGGCATTCGGAAGTAGCTCAGAGGAGCTTTCTTCCATAGTTCCTCCACCTGCTGCCCCCAACAGATCTACCAAGGGAACAGAGCGAATGCACCCTTTTACTGTCCAGGTCACCAGACATAGAACATCTTGTTATGCACGCTCTTTTATCCTGAGGACTTCCAAGTTGTGGAATTCCTTGCCGGCACATGTTTTTCCTTCTCCTCCGAACCTCCAAACCTTCAAGTCCAGAATTAACAAGTTGCCTCTTTCCTCCTTGTCGACACCCACGGTACGATAGTATTTAGGCTGTAAGCCCTCGTGGTGTGTTGTTGAAATATATTTTTTTAAAACACACTATTACAGAATACAGAAGGTCTTCACCTCATGGTAACACACTTCCCCATTTAAAACAAAACGACCAATGAACGCAAAAAACAATTGTGTGGTTTTGTGGAAAAATAAATCATTAAATAAATGGTTCAGAATTGCACAAAAAGCAAACACATTGTTTCAATTATTTATCACCAAAAAGGAAACAAATATTTTTTTCCTGACAGCGAAAAAATTCCCTGACAAAATTTTATCTTCTGCAAACTCCCTGACTTTTCCCGGTTTTCCAGACGATTGGGAACCCTGTAAATGTTTGTACAGGGGGCGTAAAAACGTGCGTCCCATGTACCATGCTATGTTCGCCACGTTAAAGGTCCCTACTTTCCTTATAGAAAGGAAATGAGATCGGCAATAATTTTCAGGTTAACGAGATGTAATGCTCCCTGGCGTCGGTGATTGACACTTGTAGCGGAAATAAATCGATACAATATAAATACAACATACACACGTATATAGTAGTTTCTTTATGAATATACAAATCATAAAGAGGCAGGCATTCAGAATTAATAGTGGTTTCCAGAAATATATTCATTTTTTGTGTAATGTGTTAAATTATAACTCAGTTCTACATAGGCGTTTCATGTGTTGTCTTGGTGGAAAATAACTTTTTCTTGCCCAAATGCGGTCGTTTTTTCTTCAATTCAATTCTCATTGAATCTGTCCAAGTTGGTATAATATCCGCCATTGATTGTTCTTCCCTTTTGAAGGTAGTCTATATGGATTATACAGCGTGCATCCCAAAAAACGGTCGCTATGACTTTTTTAGCTGACAAACCCACCTTGGTCTTCTTCGGCGCCGATTCGCACGGAGAAACCCACTGTTTTGACTGCTGCTTGGTCTCTGCTGTGTTGTGGCGAATCCATGTTTCGTCCACGGTTACGAAACGGCGCAAAAACTCGTCCCTATTGCGGTTGAACAACGCCAAACACTGCTTCGAAGTTGTCACACGATTGCGTTTGTGGTCGATTGTGAGCAAACGCGGCACCCAGCAGATAGCTTTCTCATACACAAAATCATGCAAAATCGAAACCACTGAGCCATGTGATATGCCTATGGCTTCCACAATCTCCCGCACTTTCAATCTCCAATCGACCAACACAATATCGTGAATTTTTTCAATTGTCTCGGGTGTAGTGACCTCAACTGGGTGTCCAGAACGTTCGGCGTCATTTGTGCTTGTATGGCCGCAACGAAATTCAGTAAACTACTGTTTTACCATGGAAATTGATGGCGCAGAGTCTCCATAGTATTTATCAAGCTTAGCCTTAGTTTGAGTGATGGTTTTTTTTCCGCAAAAAATGTTTGATGAGCACACGAAATTCACTTTTTTTAATTTTCGTCTCAAGAGGTTGTCTGCTTTCAGTGGCTATCTAACACAAACTAAATGACGCAGCTTGTTCGAACTTTTACAGGAGTCCACTGACAGATGCTTGTTGACAGAAGCAGTGTTGCTCTTCTTGTGAAGAGGCGGGAAATTAAAGAAGTCGCGGACTTATTGACCCGCCCTCGTAGCACAAATATGCTATTGAGAACAACACTGCTCTGAAAAATCCCCATTGTTGACCTACAGATTATAGTGTTTCCTACACACCCACATTTCCTTCAGAATGAATTAACATTCACGTGGACTGGGGACGCTTCATGCTTTAGATCCGCCCTTATAACACATTTAAACCGTGTAAATTATGCTGTACAAGACCGCATTGTGGACGACCACGAAATCTCTTCACGTACCGAATATTTCACAACAATATTTACCAACATTATTATGTTGATGACTTGGGGGCAAAGCATTATTTTATTGTCATGAATACATTTGGAGAAATGTTAGTGAACGGGTCTCAAATGTTCTGGTCCAGTTAACAACAGAAAGGCACACGCCCGCCGAGCATGTCATAGCCTTGACAGAACCGATACCGGTAGAGAAATATGCGACATTGCTATAAAAAGAAAATTATTACTTTTCATTGCTCATGGATATTGGATTTCCGTGAATTGTATAGGTAGAAGTCGGTGGACAAGTTGAAATTTAATGTAGGTCACAGAAGTTGCTTTTCCTGTTAAATTCTAAAGGTGGAAAACACGTTGTTTCAAAACCACATAAATTTTTGCATGTCTTTTCTATTCTAGTTTATGTTTTTTCCCCTCTATTCAATTATATTCGCTGGTACTTTGTATGTACCTAATTACTTGGATCAACTTGATAGTGATTAGCGATAGTTGTAATTTCGTTAAAATTGCGTAATTATGCTGAAAAAATATACCTACACAGAACGAGCATAAATTATGGAGTAGAAGCGAAATAATATTTTTCGTGAAAAATTCTCGTCCATTGTATTTGATACAAATAAGACATTTTAGAACGAACCTTGCGTGTTTTGAGGTCTCTCTCATACCATACCATACAAAGCCCCATAAATGATGCTTCGAGAGACCTCAGGAACCAAAATGCAGAAATCATCGAGAGTGCCCTCTCTTGACGCATTATTTTTTCAATCTTCGCGAATGTCATCGGAAATTGACTGTCTTCCGCTTCTTTCTTCATGGTAAATTTCAGTGCGTCCAACTGGAAACTCCCTTTACCAATTGAGGGGGGTTTTCACATCCATGCAAGACTACATACATTTCCGTCAATTGGCGATGAATTTCGGTAGCTCTAAGGCCATTTGCGTTAAAAACCCTGCGGGACCTTGTGCTAACGTCTGGTGCCTGCTCGTCACGAACTTCGCGCAAAGAACTGAGAATTTTCGCACAGTTTTTCTCATGATATTTGGTCACGCTTAATGTTGACACGTTCTTCACGAAAACGAGTCGTCCAGCGGGAAATTGTCCTACTCAAATTTCACGCAAAAACTCTGAGCTTCCGTTGTCTTTGCCACGTAAAGTGTCAATTTTTATGTACGATTTTGGACCATTAACAGTCAGAGCAACCAACACTAATAAATTCCAACCAGTGAAATCTAGAAAGTTGACACTTGTTGCCTCGCGAAAGGTACAGTTACAACTGACGTAACTATCATTGAGATTGCATCACCCAATCCTAGGTGGCGCCAGATTGTACATTCTTATTAAAATCATTCTTCTATATTATTTTATAGTTTCACTAATAAAATTTTCTTCTTTTCAGATGTCGGATCCACACCTGCTGTGGCTACTTCTTCTGATGGTCACAACAGTTATATCGATAGAAAACAAGCCAGGCAGAACACTCCATGTGCTGGCCGGGGGCCATTTACGTATCTTGAACGAAGACCCTAACGACACCGAACTGCTAACGGCTAGCGCCAGCGGTTCCAAGGACAAGAAACAAAAACAAGACGATGAAGAGCGAAAAACTCTATCTCAGCAAGTAGCCGACGGCAAATACGCCCTTATACAGAAAGAAATTTTCAGCACGCCGTCGAAAAGGCCAGGAGTACTCAGCTATGAGAGTAACTCCGAAATTCCCAAAGACAACATCAATAACCTCGGAGGACTGAGCAAGAACGACATATGGCTAGCCGAGAACCACCTGCTCGTGCTAAGGGGTGGCGTTTATCCACCTCACGACGACAAACAGGACAATTTCGCTCCAATATGGCCCGCGATAGACAACTACAAGGCACCAGACCGCCCAGTGAAACTCCCAGCCCATCCGAAAGTGCCGCCGCCCTTTCCCGTCCAGCTCACCGAAGACGGGCCGCTTCAAATCCTGGGCACAAACTCTTCGCGAACGCTTAATGGAACGCTCGATGAAAACGCCTACCCCCTACCACCCCCGGAAGGCTATATCCCCGGTACAGGCCCCTTCTTCCCACCCCCCTATCCATATCCGGCCAACGCTACTCCCGGGCGGGCTTCGTTCTCAAATGCTCATCTCCCTTCGCCGCCGGGGGACTACAAACTGGGGGCGCCGTTCCCCCCTTCGACATCTTTGAACGGTACCTTGCCCCCGTACTTCGCTTCTTTACCCCCAGGAGCAGTGTTCCTGCCCCCGCCAAACAACATAACAGAAGTGTACGACGAAGACGACCCTTCGATCTACTATCCTCCGCCTTACAGCTTTTACTACCCAAAAGATAACAACACGCAAATAAGAGCAGGTCCGTTGGTGCCAGGTATAATTTTGCCGCCCCCACCAAACTTTTTTGCTCCACTAGAGGAAACAACTACAGCGAAACCTACACCTAAATATAGATCAAAAACCACGACAAAACCGCTGAAGCAGATAAGACCTACAACTACCCCAGTACCTTTGACGTCAGTGCTCGAACGCAAAACTACAAGGAATCCCATGAGGACAGTTCCAGCCCAAACACCGACTGAAATAAACAACGAACTAACACCCAGAATTACAACGCTTAGACCTGTTCAAAAGGTCGTCACTGTTTTGCCAGTAAAACCAATACAGATTACAAAGATACGACCAACCACCATAGCAAAACAAAGAAAACCTCAAGCTGGTGTAACAATTTTAAAACCAATCAATACAAAATCGACCGAACGGCCTGTCAACATCAAACTTACTTCAAAACCAGTCAACATCGAAGCTACACCCCAACCTGATATATACATATACAATAATGAAGTAACTGGCAAGCCATTTAAAATATATGGGCCACCAAGTCGCACCAAAACTACCACATCAACTACTCAAATACCAATCAAGGTTTACATTACCACATCAAATGATATAGAAAGCAATTCCGTGACAGATCTTCCTGCAGATTTCCAACACGGAATCAGAAACGGTCAGAAATCCATCAAAGCATACAATCCAGATGCAAATTACTACTATTATGATGAAAAACGACATCCAAATGGTGTCACGACACCAAAAACCTTGCAAGAACTGCAAGATGTAATTTACAACATACCACAAAATTATTACGAACCTGCAAAGCCTGTGGTGCCTCCGAGGCAGCAACCGAAGTATTTTTACGTAACACAAAGGCCATATAACAACAATCAAAACGCCCACTATCAAATTTTACAGCAGACTTCGAAACCAGATTCGTTTAAGATTCACATAGCAAGGCTACAGAAGCAAATACAACAATACACAACATCCAAGCCCCACAGGCCAATCTTTTCTCCTAGACCAGTGTACCAATACAGTTATCAGGCTGCCAATTACCAGCCCCAGCATAACGCACAACCGGTGCAACAATACCAAAATGTTCCGTACCCACAAGAACCTCAGCATAACTCACAACCAGTCCAACAATACCAAAATGTTCCATACCAGCAAGAACCTCAGTCTAACTCCCAACCAGTGCAGCAATACCAAAATATTCCATATCAACAGGAACAACACCGAGACTTCAGAACACCACAACAGGATCAGCAAGATAAATTCAGGCCCATCCCGAGGTACAGCGTGCAGATACAACCAGCTGTAGATTTGTCACCGAGTGAGCGCCCAATGTACGAAAACCAGCAACAACCTGTTTATTACCAGTCTAACAATGAAAGACCAGTGCCATCCAGATATTATAGCAGACCTAGACCAGATTATGACTATGAAGACAACAATCAGAGGCATGAGCAACAAAACACAGCCACTCCAAGCCCGGTGAATCAATTTTCATTTGGTGCTGCACCTAACAGTGAAAAAACAGCAAACCTTGGAGTTACACCAAACCCCTTATATCACGGTTTCTACACTAAACCAGATGAGGGTTATTTTGATGATCAAACAAAGAAATATTTTACAGTGTTCGGCAAGAAAATTCCAAATGCCACAACACCTCTACTCCGTCAAGAATCAACAACACGTTCGCCCCAACCTGTATATTCCCAACCGCAGATGCAACAGCAACATCCACAGAGACCTCAGCAACCTATATCACTGGAGGGTGATACTCTAGTCAATTATCTTCACCCAAGACCGACTGTAAACCCTGATGCGGAATTCATCGAAGTCGTGGCTAATAAAAATAGAGCGAATTATCCTAGGGTGGCTAAATATAATGCGAGGCCTGCTCAATATGCGCAGCAACAAAATAGACATCGACCAAGATTCAACAATAATCCGGAAATAGTGAGAGCGATACCCATCCGAGTTCCCGAACATAATGGACAAGGTTCGTTTATCTCGTATCAATTGCCTGGAGATGACGGTGCTCACTTCTACTTCCTGACACCTCAGTTAGCTAGAAGAAGGGATCAAGGTGTGGGATATTACTATTCTCAGCCAGTGACTCAACGAACAAAGAGACAGAGCCAAAACGTAAAGCTGAATGAAGCTATGCCTGTTCAACGGTGAACTTTACATTGCTAGTTTCTCAATAAGTGACTTTCATATGTCAGTGTGAAAGAAAGTGGTCTGTGATCATTATCGTCATCATTTTCTTAGGGAGTGATTAAAAAATATTATTTAAATATCAAGAATAACAAATAAGTGTCCATTAAAGACTTACATGAGAGGTTAAAAGATTGCACCTAATATTTAGGTGACTAGTGTGACGCCTGTAGTTCCTTCAGTGAGTGAATGATTTCCAAGACAATGAGTTGCTTTAAGAACTTAATAGTGATTGTATATAACGAGACAATAAAATTATCTAAATTAAAAATCATTATGAAATATTTTTACTGTTTTTAAATTATTGTTAAAATGAAAATAAATAAATTGTATCAAAAATCATTTCAACTTTGAAAATAATACATATTATAAGGTTTGTATTTTCAAAGCACTTATATATTTCTTTATTTCTGTAGTATGTACCTACATGCAAAAGTACATATACTCAACGGGAATGACCCCAAATAAATATAGGTATAAATATCTGAAAGAAAGTGAAATAACAAGAATCAATGGTAAACTTATAAAATACTGTATACATAGCTGTAAAACTAGCAAATTTAAAGAGAACTAAAATAAGTAATAAAAGAAAAAAAGAAAACAATCAGGCCAAATGAGGTAGTGTCAAATAAAAGATACGAGGGTGAGTCAGTAAGTCCGTGACTTTTTGAATTTCCCACCTCTTCACAGGAAGGGCAACACTGCTCCTGTCAACAAGCATATGTCAGTTGACTCTTCTCAAATTTTGAACAAGCTGCGTCATTTAGTTTGTGTTAGTTGGCCATTGAAAGCAGACCTCTTGAGTTATAACGAAAATGGAAAACAGTGAATTTCGTGTGCTCATCAAACATTATTTTTTGCGGAAAAAACCATCGCTCAAACCAAGGCTAAGCGTGATAAATACTATGGGAACTCTGCACCATCAATTTCCATGGAAAAAGGTGACTTACTGAATTTCGTTGCGGCCGTACAAGCACAAATGATGCCGAACGTTCTAGACACGCAGTTGAGGTCGCTACACCCGAAACAATTGAAAAAATTCACGATATGGTGTTGGCCGATCGGAGATTGAAAGTGCGGGAGATTGTGGAAGCCATAGGCATATCACATGGCTCAGTGGTTTCGATTTTGCATGATCATTTGTGTATGAGGAAGCTATCCGCAAGATGTCATGTGACAATTTCGAAGGAGTGTTTGGCGTTGTTCAACCGCAATAGGGAAGAGTTTTTGCGCCGTTTCGTAACCGTGGACTAAACATTGATTCACCATAACACACCAGAGACCAAGCAGCAGTCAAAACAGTGGGTTTCTCCGTGCGAATCGGCGCCGAAGAAGGCCAACGTAGGTTTGTCAGTCAATAATGTCATGGAGACCGTTTTTTTGGGATGCACGCGGTATAATCCACATTGATTACCTTCAAGAGGGAATAACAATCAATGGCGAATATTATACCAACTTATTGCACCGATTCAATGACTATTTGAAGAAAAAACGACTGCATTTGGCTAAAACAAAAAGTTATTTTCCAGCAAGACAATGCAAGAGTGCACACATGTGTAGTCTCCATGGCGAAATTACATAAATTGGGCTACGAATTGGTCCCTCATCCGCCCTATTCTCCAGATTTAGCCCCGAGTGACTATTTCTTGTTTCTAAACTTAAAGAAATGGCTCGGCGGAAAGAGATTTGACCCAAATGATGAAATCATCTCACAAACAAATACCTATTTTGAGGACCTCGACAAATATTAATTTTTGGAAGGGATAAAAAAATTGGAGAAACGTTGGACGAAGTGTATAGAGCTCAAAGGAGACTATGTTGAGAAATAAAATGATTTTTTGTCAAAAAAACCTGTTTAATTCAAAATGTCTAGGACTTATTGACCCACGCTCGTATTTATATTAAATGCAAAGCAAAACAAACAGGTTAGTTTAGGGTACATCAAATAAAACATATTTATAGATAATTGTTTAAAACGCAAAATGAAAGCAATCAGATAAGGTAAAGTTGTCTCAAATGAAAAGTACTACTCGATACTTTAGCAGAGTTCCCACCTTAAAAGTGATTTTAATTTCCCAGACTTCCTTGACTCACAATTAAAATTTTCCACGACTAAGGGAAGTGTACTTTACAGGTCTGTGCGAAGCTTCGAAATTTCGTACCGAACCCTCGGTTCCAAAAAGTGTACACGTTAGGCGATGTTAAAGTAGTTAAAAGTTCGAAATATGTAATTCTCCAAAATAGTTCAAAGTTGGAAATATGTAATTCTCCAAAATACTTCGAAGTTCGAAATATGTAATTCTCCAAAATACTTCGAAGTTCGTTGCCTTAATTGAGTCAGTGGAGTAATTTCAAGAGATTCCACTAATGCTTATTTTTGACAGTTGGTGGGACACATTGATATCTGACAGCCACTTAACAATTACATTTTTTTACATACATCCTAGCATACCAACGCCTTTTTTGGTTATAACATTATGATAGCGGTGTCCGAAATCGATCGTTAATGTAAATTTTGAGAATTTATGACGATAATTGTACGCCGCCTTCTGAAAACACTAGGTTAAACATGCTTTCTTTCACAATGAGCCAAGCCAAAATTAAATATTCACAATCAGAAGACAGTTAAAGTTTTAAGGGCAACCAAATTTGGTATGCACGTTTCTATTTTAAAGAGTGAACCAAGTACCAAAACTTAGGTCTGTAAGTTTAAAGACAAAAAAGCCTGGACGCAGCAACTGCTTTATGGAAGTGAATTTTCATACAAATGTTTTAATAGCAAATGTCTGTATAATGCAAGCTGGCATCACTTTGGGCACCGTATAACCTATATAGGTTATACCTACTATATAGTAGAAGAATGTACCATATTTTATCAAAATAACTTATTACATTTTCGAATTTTTTGGATTTTTTAATCGAAATATGATGCATGTTTATAAGAAAAAATCGAGACGCAGTAAGTGCGTTTTGGTAGCGAATTTTTCTAAATGCTTTCAAATTTCAATAACTCAATTTATTAACCTAAGGTTTGTCGGCTAGGAAACAAGTTTTCTCTGAACCTTTTAAGTTTATTTTCGGAAAATTTTTGTACATTTTCAAACAATAAGTTATTTTGATAAAATATGGTACATTGTTTCTACTACATACGCTATACCTGTGACCAGATTCATGCCTGCTTGCATTAGAGAGACATATTTGTGTTAAAAACATTTTTATAAAAATTCACTTACATAATGCACTTGCTGCATCCAGACGTTTTTTATTATGTAGCAGACTATATAAAAACTTCAGTGACATAATTACTCTGCGGCCAAGTAATGACGTATGGCCAGGGAGGTAAAATATCTTGGGGCCGTACTGGACTCCAACTTAACCTGGAATGGTCACGTTGCAAAAATACTGTGCAAGGCAGTCATGACCTTAGCCGTCACTAGACAGCTATATGGAAAAACGTGGGTACTAAGACGTAGTATTGCCCACTGACTGTACAAGGGTGGTCAGAACATCGTTAACATACGCGGCACTGGTCTGGTGGCCTAAGGTGACACAATCCAGTGCCAAACAAAAACTAGGCAAGATCCAAAGGATGGCTTGCCTAGACATCAGAGGGGCCACTACGTCAACCCCAACAGCCGCCATGTAAGTGTCGGGGGTCAAAGGCAGTAAAGAAGCTGACAGTCTCGCGAAGAGAGGATCAGCAGAACCATTTATGGGACCAGAACTGGTCCTGGACGTATCGAAAGGCTCGGCCAGGGGAACCATCAAGTCCTAGGCCAGGGAACAGCATAAGGCATACTGGGCAGATCGTCCAGAGCTCAAACACGGGTAGTCACTAATTGGGCAACCCAGTCCAAAGAGTGCTGTGGAGCTGCTAAATCTTAGTAGAGGATAGCTCAGGAACATAACAGGACTCTTGACGGGACACATGGCTGTCAAGAAACACCTGCATAAAATAGTGTGGTTCGAGGAGGACCTGGCATGCAGACTCTGCGGCGAGGGGGAGGAATCAACCCAGCACATTTTGTGCGAGTGTAAAACTCTGGACGCCAAAAGACAACTGATCTACGGACAGCCTAGACTGGAGACAGAGCAATATAAAACTTCACCGTACCAATTGCTGTGCAGACTAGTTCAAGGCACAGTGATTTTAGAATGGGTGGAGTAGAAAAGACAAAGCGCATGCACAATAAGCCAAAGGCTGCAGTGCTATCGGGGCGACAAAGATGCGGACGAGCCCTAAGGGAAAAAAAAAAGTAATGAAGTCTTGTCAAAATATAGTTGCAAGATCAGCTGATCGATTCCTCTAGGCAGATATGAACTATTAACTTTAAAATAGAGGCACTTGAAAAACTTGTGTTGAACTGCCTCCAGGCTGGATACATAACGGTTATAATATGGGCTCCACCTAATGTAAACAAAGAAGTGATTCCAGAGCTTACAAATATGTAAAGTACTGAAGTTTCTTATCAAAAAGCCGAGCATGCCTAGAGCTCATAAAACTATTTGTAAACCATGAAAACTAAAAAGCTGTGAATCGAATATGATGCCCAAATATATTACTGTGTCGCTGCAACGTTCAATAATCACATCCGAGTATGTATAAACAAAAAAGGTGGCATTTTTCATCCTGAAAAAGCTCGTTACCTTGCACTGAGGGTTATCAAAATAACATTAAAAAAAAATCATTGAAACAGTAGACAGAACCAGATCAAGTAGTTGTCCCTGATGATTTAACACCAAATTAAACTGCTGGGCATTATAGAAACACACAGTATTCAACAAGACACAACACCTGCAGTTAACCACAGTACAAGATTCAGAATGAGTAATAAATTCAGGAATATTAAAATCCCCAAGTATAATAAAGTTGCTATTATACAGAAAATCCAAAGATTTTTTTTTTCAATAACACACCACGAGGGCTTACAGCCTAAATACTATCGTACCGTGGGTGTCGACAAGGAGGAAAGAGGCAACTTGTAAATTCTGGACTTGAAGGTTTGGAGGAGAAGGAAAAACATGTGCCGGCAAGGAATTCCACAACTTGGAAGTCCTCGGGACAAAAGAGCGGGCATAACAAGATGTTCTATCTCTGGTGACCTGGACAGTAAAAGGGTGCATTTGCTCTGTTCCCCTGGTAGATCTGTTGGGGGCAGCAGGTAGGGGGACTATGGAAGAAAGCTCCTCTGAGCAGTGCCCGTGCAGATATCTATAAGAGAGAGAGGTCACCAACGGCAGGTCGGTGGGCAAGGTATGGTGGCCTTTGGGAGAGGGTAAGGTCACCGATGAGAAGTATAGCTCTCTTCTGAATGGAGTCCAGGATAGCTAGTGTAGAAGCGGCAGCGGCACCCCAGACGTGGGAGCAGTATTCGAGGTTTGGCCTTATTTGTTAAGTATATAAGGTATAGAGATTAGCTGGTGAAAAGTATTTGCGACCCCGGAAGAGGAAACTTAATTTCTTAGCAGCCGCTTCTGCAATTGATGTGACATCTTGGTGTCAATTGAGATTTCGTTCCACAGAAATGCCAACAAGTGAAAAGGACTCATTACTTTGAATAACTTGGTCGTTCATTGTGATGGGTCTAGGGCTGGTGTATCTCTTATGAGATAGAAAGCAAGACTGTAATTTGGTGGGGTTGAATTGTACAAGATTTCTACTTCCCCAGTCTAATATTTTTTGGAGATCCACGGAGATAGAACCCTCCATAAGTCTGCGATCCTCATCGAATTGGGCTAAAAAGACAGGCTTAGAATATTGTATATTTGAGTGGAGGGGGCTATCATCCACATAACTGTGAACTGGGTTGGATGTGCTAGAGAGGAGGTCATTGATGTGGAGAAGAAACAAAGTAGGGGCTAAAGCTGAACCTTGAGGGACTCCTGCATTAATTGAATACAGTTTAGAGGAATGGCCATCCATGACAACAGAAATGCTCCGGTTGGAGAGGAAACTTGCTGTCCAGGTAGAGACTTTTGGTGGTTGGCCATAGGCCGGAAGCAACTAGGTGGCAGCACATCCGCCACGTAATTAGTGTTGAAAGGCTGGCTACTATAGCTGTATTACTTTATAGATGTATTGTATATTTGAGTGGAGGGGGCTATCATACACATAACTGTGAACTGGGTTGGATGTGCTAGAGAGGTCATTGATGTAGAGAAGAAACAAAGTAGGGGCTAAAGCTGAACCTTGAGGGACTCCTGCATTAATTGAATACAGTTTAGAGGAATGGCCATTCACGACAACAGAAATGCTCCGGTTGGAGAGGAAACTTGCTGTCCAGGTAGAGACTTTTGGTGGTTGGCCATAGGCCGGAAGCAACTAGGTGGCAGCACGTCCGCCACCTAATTAGTGTTGAAAGGCTGGCTACTATAGCTGTATTACTTTATAGATGTATTTTTGCTGCAATTAGTATGCCGTACTGAAGAGCTCTAATGAGAGCGAAACTGGTCTACGGTTCTAATTGTTGCGAGAATGCATCTAGCCTTGCATTGTTTTCAGGAGCTTTAAGGATTTAGTCAAAATAACCAACGAATGCAATCAGCCATGAGACGGCTATTTATGGATATTGTGTACCATACCTACACTCTTTATTACAATAAAAACATCCCCGTTCTTTTCAAATTTTAAAATAGGCAGTCACAATGGCACATCCATTACAAGACTATAAGTTTCTGTAATAACTTCACATATTACATCTTCTTTTTTCACATAAAGTATATTGTGTTTCATACCTACACTCTTTATGACAATAAAAACATGCATTCTTTTCAAATTTCAAAATGGGCGGTTACAATGGGACACCCATTACAAGACTTACAGAATAAGTTTCTGTAATTTATTTATTTATTTATTCAACGGATCAACCATTTACAATAATAATAAGAACATCTAAAACTACATTAGTCTTAAATAACCTATCTCAATATGAGAACATAACAAAAAAGCAAAACATAACCTATACATCATATGTATGACAATTCAATCAATAACACCTCTCAAAATGCCTCTAATTGAACAGTCAGAATCATCAAACATATCCAAGAACTCATTTGCAGTTCTCGCCACTCTCAACATCGGACTGAAAAAGTCATAATTGGTTCGATGGAAGGCAACCACAAAAACCTCCCTTGCTCTCGTGCAGTCCCGAATCCTTAGAGAGACTAACTCGAGCAAAGGACTATCAATTTTATTCACTAATAATTTATGCAGAAAACAAACATCACTGACAATCATTCTACCACTGAGTGACTGCAAGTGCAGCCGATTCCGCAAATAAGAAAAGTTAAGATCATTTCTCTGCAAGCCCATTCTGTAAGCACAAATTCTTAAGAATCTATTTTGTATGGCCTCAATCAGATTGATATAAATATTGTAATTCGGACTCCAGACTACAGAAGAGCATTCCAACAAAGAGCGAACCAGACCACAATACAGCTTTCTCAAGCCATTGCATGAAAAATCCAGAGTTGATCTATGAATAAATCCTAACATTTTATATGCCTTAGATACTATGTATTCTATGTGATCCTTAAAAGATAATTCCCTATCCAATACAATGCCCAAGTCTTTAATCATTTCCTTCCTCTGTAAAGCACTAGAGCCCATGAAGTACACAAAGTCAATGGGAAACTGAGCTCTAGTGAATGTAATGCAGAAACACTTATCAACATTCAGAGTCAGAAGATTGTCACCACACCACCGAGCAAACTTCACATATTACATCTTTTGAAAAATGTTTTTTCACATAAAGTATCTGGAACTTTTAAATGCCTGTTCGCACTGGGTGTCACATCGCTCCGCTTTTTTAATTTGTTTTCAGGAACTTTAAGTAAAGAATATTTTCTTTAGTGTTGTAGCCAGCATCCAGGTGCAAAACAGTACTTTTGTGCCAATGTCTAAAATTCTTAACTCTTGTATGGAGGAGCCAAATAGACTCGTTGGCTGGTAGACTAGCCTGATCAGTGTATGCAGTGCGTAAATTTTTTGCAATGGCTGGACCTGAGGCAGCTTTGATCACCTATTATGGGTTGTTTTACTCACGTCTGAATTACTGTTTGCTTGCATGGGGAAATGCAGCGAGTGTGCACTTCGATATATAGATAGATAGATAGATAGGTGCTTTATTGTCCAAAGATAAAAATCTTATTGACAAGCAAAGTGTTAACATATAAAAGTAAAAGTTGTCAAAAGATAAAAACACAAAAATATAAGTTCACAACAAATAGTAATATAAGTGCATATGTAACTAGTATAACTATATATAAATAACAATATAAAAAACAATATAAACATAAATACACAGCTGACTAACAATATAATAAAAACACACAATATATAGAAAGCAGCTCAAATGAAAACAACCAATCGAATCTGTCACAGTAGTGCCTCATTACAAAATTCATCTATTGAATAATAACATTTTTCAATTAAAAATTCCTTAAGCTCTTTCCTAAAAATTTCAATGTCACCAATCCTCCTCAAGTTTAGTGGTATCTGGTTAAATATCTTTTTACTATTATATATCAATGACCTTTTTAATAATGATGTGGACGGTATAGGAAGAGGAATGCAGTTCTTTTGTCTTGTATCACGAGAAGACACTGACCTGATTTCATCTTTATATTTTTCATGCATAAGGCATGCAGTCTCCAAAACAAACAGAGACGGTAGGGTCAATATCCGCTCAGAAACAAATAAAGGTCTACAAGAGTCACGGACACTAACCCCACACAAATATCTATTGGCTCTTTTCTGCAGAATAAATACAGAATTGAAAAGATAACCTGCACAAGAGCCCCAGTAACAAATGCCATGTCTTAGATGGGACTCCACAAGTGAGAAGTAAACACTTCTAGATGTACTCTTGTCCAAGCTTTTTGAAACAACTCTTAGTGCGTGACAACCTGATGAAAGCTTCTTACATAGATGATTTATATGTGATTCAAATTTTAACGATTGATCAATGTATAGTCCCAAAAACCTAACACAGCTCTCGTTTCCAAGTTCCTCAGCTGCTAGAGTCACAGCAGGCAGACTACATTTAAAATGCATGATATTAGTCTTAGAGACATTCAAAGTTAACATATTTGAAATAAACCAGTTTTCTATCATCTTCATATCCTCTGCCACAGTGCACTCCAGTGCTCCAACACTATCACTACTCCACAAGATGGTTATATCATCAGCATAGATAGTCATATGACCCTTAATTTTCAACATAGACAGGTCATTAATATAGAGTAAAAACAGCAGTGGGCGAAGAACAGACTCCTGCGGAACACCATGGTGAATATGTTGGTACCCAGAGCTAACATGACCAAGTTGAACACTCTGCTGACGATCAGATAAATAGGACCTCAACCATTCAAGCAAAGTCCCCCTAAAGCCATAAGTAGGAAGCTTGCGTAACAGTATCCCATGGTCAACACAATCAAATGCTTTAGTGAGATCACAGAACACTGCCGCAGCCACCTGATTGTTATTCAGTGAAAGGTACAGATTTTCAAGAAAAGAAAATATTGCATCATCTGTACCTTTTTTAGGTTGAAATCCAAACTGGGAAGGTGTTAGGATCTTGTGTTTACAAATAAATACCTGCATTCTATTTTTAATTAATTTCTCAACTATTTTAGAGATGGCAGGAAGTAGAGACAGAGCACGAAAACTATTTGGAGAATCTGTTTCACCTCCTTTATATGCAAGAATTACTCTAGCCATTTTCAGAGACGAAGGAAAAGATCCCGTTACAATCGAACTATTAATTGCATCTGCCAAGATTTCAAGAACCCAGTTAGGAAGGTGAAGAAGCAGTTTGACAGAGATACCATCCCACCCGATAGAGTCCTTGTTCTTAAAGTCATGGAGCACTCCATGAATCTCAGCAGAATCGACCGGCGTAAAAAAGAAGGTGTCAAGGATAAAAACATCATCCATGAAGCCCAGTGGATCCGTCCAAGGGACCCTCCACTGTATCAGCCCAGAAGCAATAGAACAATAATAATCATTGAGATGATTAGGATCCAGTTCAGGAGTCACCCTATGTGAACCATGCCTTCCCGAAAGATCATTAACAATCGACCATGACTCTCTCTGCCTGTTTGAAGACCGCAGTATCCTTTGTCTATAATATTGTTGTTTTGCAACCTTTAAAACCCTTCTGTATATCCGTCGATAATTATTAAAATAGAATATGAAGGAGGCATTGTTACCAGCATATTTTCTAATTGTATGCAGGCAACACATGTTTCTTGATGATACTTTCAATCCTTTAGTAATCCATGGTTTCTTAGACTCTTTGTGTTGCAGAAAGCAGATGTCAGATGTATTCTCGGGGCCAGTTGCTGTGCTCACTGTAAACCCATCTTTCAGGAACTTAGCATAATGTCACTATACTCACTGGTGGTTTACAGACAATTGTTGGTGGTGAGAGAGAACAGGAAGAGTTTTGACAAACATGCTGAAGTGCATAGTTATAACACCAGACATAAAGATAATTTAATCCAACCGAGGCATCAGATAAATAAAACTAAAACGGTTAATGTCGACTTTTTCAATGCACTCCCAAGGTGGTTGAGAAATGAACCTATTAATAAATTCCGAACAATTATTAGAGATTTTTTAATACAGGCTTGTCTATACAGAACAGATGAATATTTTAATGTAGTGCCGCAGTTGAGATTCTCGATGGCCAGGTGATCCACTGTTTTAGTGATAAGCAGATATTATGTGTTTTAGATGTGTATGTATTTTTGTTAATTTTTAGTTTCACATTTACATGTGCTTTATGTATAATTTTTTATCTTGACTGGCCAATTTCATTTTTTGTGTGATCTTGTGGCTAATAAAGTTATTCTATTCTATATAAAAAGTAACACTGATAATACTGAATATAAGGTACGAATGTACGCTTCATGAACCAGAGGCATGTAAAGTTTATGCATCAGGTTAACAAAAAAAAAGAAAAGAATAAAGCACTTACCTGTATTGAGTTCTTCTTCAGCACTTTCACTCTTCAAGGGTTCATCAAAAAGGTGAAGGTACACTTCTATGGCACATTTGGCTGCTTTGAAGTAGAAGGGGTGACCTCTGAGAACGTCTTCCAGTCTTAACAAGCCCACATAAGATCTGAGTGTCATTTTTCTCATGCAGTACGTGTGAAAATCAAACTGATCTTCAATTATTTCAGAAAAATGCTGTAACAAATAAATGTTATGGTAAAAAGAGGTTGAAATAGTGAATTACTAGAGGTGTGCGAAGCTTCGAAGTTTCGAACCGAACCCGAACTCGAACCGAACCTTCGGTTCGAAAATATGTTCGCACTAGCGATGTTGAAGTTGTTCGAAGTTCGAAATATGTAATTCTCCAAAATAGTTCGAAGTTCGTTGCTCAAAAATGCTTCCAAATTTAACTTTACAGGTATTGAATGCTGCCAAAGATAGCAAAGTTGCGGCCCCGTTAACTCGGTAGCGGCGCTTTAAACTCGTTATCGGTCTCATTGAGTGGATAGTATAATTTTAGGAGATTTCACTCATGCATATTTTTGACAGCTGGTGGGCACATTGAGACATGACGGAGCCATTTAGCAATAAGAGAATTATTTTTCTTATATATCCTAGCCTCCCAACACCTTTTTCAGTAACAACATTATGATGGCGGTGTTCGAAAGCGATCGGTAACGTAAATTTTCAGAATTTATGAGGATAATTGCAGATTAACTTTGGAAAACACTGGTTTCAACATGATTTATTTCACCATGAGCCAAAACGATCAGCACCAGAAGGCATTTTCACCCATTCAACCTGCAAATTTGCCGAACTCTTCCTTTTTGTTAAAAGAATGGAAATCTTTCACATATCAAATATTGTATGGTACAATATTCCCAAATTTTGTGTTTAAGGAAATGATATATGAACATTGAAGAATTTTGGGTAGTTCGATGTTCGATTTTAAATTTCTGAGAAGTTCGAAGTTCGACTGTGAACTTTACACATACTATTTCAGACGTTCGAAGTTCGAGGCAACATATTTGCTTGGGTTCGTTCATAGTTCGGTTCGAACAAAACATGGGTTCGCACACCTCTATGAATTACAATGATCAATATGATTTTTATTAATACATGAAAATTACTATATGACCCGAAGACACCTATATTATAAATCTGCTATAGTTTTTCTTTTTTGGTTTAGTACAGTTTATTTATGGCAATCATACAGTCTGTCCTACAATTACGCTTATTGCTTGTGTCTGTAATCTAACACAACTTAGATTCTTGATTTTTAAACATCTTGTAATAATTGCCAGAAAATTTATATTGGGCAAACACGGAGGTCAGTAACAACAAGATTCTAAGAGCACATAGCTCATTTAAGATTGAATAGAGCAGAAAAATCTAGCGTTGCCCAACATATGTTGACGCGGGACATAAGGTAGGCGATAGTAATCTTAAGTTGTTGGAGGCAACCACGGATTATCCCAAGTTAGATGCTTTGGAAAGTTTGGAAATCCGCAAGGCACAGAATTTGATTTATGCAGACATCGGTCCCATCAATTCAGTACTTTTTGAAATAGCACGAAATAATCCATGGTTGCTTTCAACATCAAAAAACCTGGTTGGGCGTATCCACTGACACAACAATAGGCATTGATAAATACACTTGGAGTCACCACAACACATTTTAAAAAAGACCTGACGATCGTTTCACTAACCAAGTTGGCGTCATAAGGGGATGAAAAATGCTAACTGCTTTAAAAACTAACATCACCTTATATACCGGATCTTAGGTAAAAAAATGGAATGGAGAGGGGAACTAGTCGCAGGCAAATTCTGCAGTGTATTGTATTTTTATCGCCGGACGAGGTCTTTGAACTGTCTTTATTAACTAATCTAAAAGGTGTCGATCTCTAATAATTTTGGGAAGACAACGACAACTAAATTAACATAGTTTCGTTTGGCGAAAATATCAGTATTCTTATGTTATCTCGAGGACGTGTTGAAACGTGGGAATTTATTTTACAAAGCAATCGATCAGGTGACTAGGAATCGGGGGAGGAAAAACGTTCATATATTTTTTGTTGTAACTATATTTCGTAATATATATACTCTCGAACACGTTCAGCTGTCCTGGTTGTCTAACGGTTTTTTATTAATTTTAGATTATCTTCATTAATGTGATCATTATTATCCCAAATATGTCTGGCGACGGATGATCTGTCTATAGTACCGTATCGTAATTGGGCTAAGTATTCTTTGAATCTAATTCCAATCGATCTTTTTGTTTGTCCGACGTACTTAAGATTACAATCTTTACAACTTATTTCATAAATTCCCGACATTTTGACCGTGCTATCCTTGTCTTTTGGGTTACCTAGCAAGTTTTTAAAGATAGTTTTTCAAGCCGAAATGTACGACATCCTGCACTGTGTGTAGGAGAACAAGAGGAGGTGCTACACCAACAAGCGGATCCTCATAGCCACAGACAGCCAGGCAGCCCTTAAGGCACTAAGTAACCCACAGGTAAATTCCTGGCTGGTGAGTGAGTGCCGAGACGAGACGAGCGACCTGGCTGGGCAGAATGAGGTGACCCTCATCTGGGTGCCGGGCCACTCAGGGGTCAAAGGCAATGAAAAAGCTGACAGTCTCGCGAAAAGAGGGTCAGCAGAACCATTTATGGGACCAGAACCGGCTCTGGGCGTGACAAAGAACACTGCCAGGGGAGCCATTAAGTCCTGGGTCAGAAACCAACACAAGGTGTACTGGCCAGACTGTCCAGGGCTCAGACATGGGAAGTCGATAATTGATGAACCCAGTTCAAAGAGAGCTGTGGAGCTGTTACATCTTAGCAGAGGACAGCTCAGAAACATAACAGGTCTCTTGACGGGACACATAGCCGTCAAGAAACACCTGCATAAAATGGGGCGGTTCGAGGGGGACCTCGCATGCAGACTCTGCGGCGAGAGGAAGAAATCAGCCGAGCACATCTTGTGCGAGTGTAAAGCTCTGGACCGCAGAAGACAACTGATTGACGGTCAGTCTAGACCGGAGACAGAGCATTATAAAACTTCATCCTACCAATCGCTGTGCAGACTAGCTCAAGGCACAGTGATTTTGGAATGGGTGGAGTAAAAATATTAAGGGCATGCACAATAAGCCAAAGGTTGCAGTGCTATCGGGGCGGCAAAGCCGCGGACAAGCCCTGAGGGAGCAAAAAAGCCTAGATGCACCAAGAAAATTACGCAGACATGTTTCGGTATTTGTATTACCTCCTGGACAATCAAAATGTCGTTTCTAGTATAACAACGACCAAAACGTAAAGCTTCGTTGTGTGCACTTTTGACCTGATATGTGTGAATTGAATAGACAATTTGCATAGACTTTCCATTACATGAATTTAACATTTACCTAATAGTTTTTCATACATATATCCTCATTACATGCATGAAAATACCCCAAAACAAATGTAGTGGACAGAAAGACTTTTAAAATAAAAAATTTCGAATTATTATCATGTGACCGCGAACGTTCTGTTATTAGTAGTGACGTACTTGGACAGTGAATAAATGACATGTTTACATTTGCCTTATGGTATGATAAGTACTGTCGCTTGTTTCTCAACATCGTGGTGATGTAAACACAGAGAAGCAAGCGCATTGACATTGTGACATTACGTGGGTCAAACCAAGAGAAACATAGCCACCAGATTTCGTGAACATCTTACGAAATGGTACGGTAGACAAACCATGTGTGGCACAACATATATAGGATAATAATCACCACATTGACAAGAAAATTTTTTAAACTTGTCAAAAATGTTACACATCAAACTATGCTTGACGCTTATGAAAGCGTATGTATATCAAGATCGATTAAGAACGAAATGTCATTAAATCGTGTGGTACTTTTGATTTCAAGCCCTTTATTCTCACTTTGCATTTGATCAGCTAAACACTCCTAATCTGTCGGGCAGAATAATAAAGTATTGTCAATAACTCGGCCGGTCTACACAGATACTTGGCTCTATGTTGAGTTCTCCACATAAAAATCCCCTTTAGTTTCAATCAATATAAATACTTATTTTTATGTAGAACAAGAAATCAATATAAATACTTGTTTTTATGTAGAATATTAGTTGGAATATTCATCCTCTGTTAAAGTTAACATTGTGGGCAAACAGTCGTTTTTGATATAAAAGATGTGCGGGACTTATTGGTTTGTTTGCCAGATGTTGCTTGTCGGCACTCATCACAGGCTCCAATATTCACATTGTGAATTTATATATCTAAAAAGAACGTGAGCTTCCTTAAATAAAGCGGCACCTTTAATTTTAAGCCATTATCCTTTAAACTAGATAAAAGCTCATACATTTGTCAACTAGAAGATTAAAGTAGTTTGTCAACCTCGTCCTTGCAATATAGACACAATAGACAAAAGGTGTGTCTCCGACAATAATTTTTACCATCAGCTTAGTTCGTTTATCTGGGGATGCTAACATGGTTAGTGAAACGATCGTAAGGTCTTTAAAAATATGTGTTGTGGTGATTTGGATTCTCCAAGTGTACTTATCAGCGCTCATCACAGGTTCCAGTTTTCACACAGTTGACTCACCCTATCGATTTCGTGGCACTTTTTTAAAGCATCCCCATATTTTCCTAGTCTTTGGTAGGCTTGAGCACATTCAGTCTGGAACCACATACACTGCATTTCGTTCAGGTTCTCCATGGCGGACACACCTTCTCTCGTGAACTTGGCACAGGTTTCTTCCGCTTCTTTAATATGATTGGCTCTTAACATATACTTGGCGCATTTTGAGTTTATGTATCGGTCAGCTGTGTCTAGGGCCTGTGCCTCGTCCAGGTGTTGGTATGCCTCCTGGGGATCCCCAGCATGCTAGAAAGACAAAATGAAACAAATATAACGACCAGGCAGTGAAATCTTCACAGATAATTAAGTTACAAAGCTGAGTTTCTCTTTTTTTTATTCATTCAAGGATCAACCATTTACAATAATAATAAGAACATCTTAAACTACATTAGTCTTAAATAACCTATCTCAATATGAGAACATAACAAAAAAGCAAAACATAACCTGTACATCATATGTATGACGATTCAATCAATAACGCCTCTCAAAATGCCTCTATTTGAACGGTCAGAATCATCAAACATATCCAAGAGCTGCAAATACTCATTTGCAGTTCTCGCCACTCTCGACATCGGACTGAAAAAGCCATAATTGGTTTGATGGAAGGCAACCACAAAAACCTCCCTTGCTTTCGTGCAGTCCGGAATCCTTAGAGACTAACTCAAGCAAAGAAGGACTATCAATTTTATTCACTAATAATTTATGCAAAAAACAAACATCACTGACAATCCTTCTATCACTGACTGACTGCAAGTGCAGCCGATTCCGCAAATAAGAAAAGTTAAGATAATTTCTCTGCAAGCCCATTCTGTAAGCACAAATTCTTAGGAATCTATTTTGTATGGCCTCAATCTGATTGATATAAATATTGTAATTCGGACTCCAGACTACAGAAGAGCATTCCAACAAAGAGCGAACCAGACCACAATACAGCCTTCTCAAGCCATTGCATGAAAAATCCAGAGTTGATCTATGAATAAATCCTAACATTTTATATGCCTTAGATACTATGTATTCTATGTGATCCTTAAAAGATAATTCCCTATCCAATACAATGCCCAAGTCTTTAATCATTTCCTTCCTCTGTAAAGCACTAGATCCAATGAAGTACACAAAGTCAATGGAAAACTGAGCTCTAGTGAATGTAATGCAGAAACACTTATCAACATTCAGAGTCAGAAGGTTGTCACCACACCACCGAGCAAAACGATTTAAGTCTTCCTGTAAAAGTAAAGCGTCCTGTCTGGAACGAACAATCTTGAAAATTTTGATATCATCAGCAAACATCAAAATCTGACTATGCTTAAGTGAATGTATGACATCAATGATAAAAAGATTAAAGAGGACTGGTCCACAATGTGAACCCTGAGAACTCCTGAAGAAACAGTAATACTATCAGAAATGAAGTTCCTGATCTTTACACTCTGGGACCTACCCGTAAGGAAGCTGCGCACCCAAGACAACAAATTGGCATTAAAACCCAACAATGCAAGTTTTGACAATAATAAGGTGTGATTAACCTTATCAAATGCTTTGGAGAAATCTGTATAAACCGAATCAACATGTAACCTATCCTCCAAAGCTGAGACCAATACATTCTGGTAAAGAAGAAGGTTGGTTGTTGTGGATCTTCCTTTAAGAAAACCATGCTGCTGTTCGACGAAAACATGTCTGCATTCCCAAGTTATATGTCTAGAGACAAAAAAGTCCAGAAGTTTGGGTATCTCTGACTGAATACAAACAGCTCTATAATTAGTAACCAAATGCTTTGGTCCCTGCTTATGAACGGGCACCAAATAAGAATGTTTCCAAACATGTGGAAACTTACCAGACAACAAAAACCTGTTAATGAGAATCCTCAGTGGAATTGCCAAGGTGAAGGCACAAGATTTTAACAGATGGGAGGGGATTCCATCTGGACCGTAAGTAAGTTTATCTTTCAAACTACAGATACGATCAATAATATCAGCAGAAGTAACACTAGGCACAGTCATATTTACCGACTCACACAAAAAAGGATCGGGACCGACACTCCCAGCTTGACCCTCATACATAGATGAGAAAAAACTAGCAAAAAGACCCACCGAATCATGCAAAGAATCACTCCCAACATCATCACAATACATAGCCTCAGGAAGATCATAAACCATCCTCAACTTATTAATATAAGACCAGAAAGAACCCGGATTGTTTTCAAAATTATTCTCAGTATAAGCAATAAAATTTTTGTAACAGGTATCACGAAGATTCCTACATTCCTCTCGGAGACCAGAAGACCTAATATAATCATCTATTCTACCATATTTCTTATATTGACTGTGTACCCTCTTCTTCTCAGTTATCATGCCTCTAAGCTCGATACTAAACCAAGGAAGGAAACATGATTTTTTACATCTCTTAACTGGAACAAACCGATCCACAGCATTAAACAGAACGGCATAAAAGCATTTCACAACATCATTTATCTCCAATGACTCAAGATATTTCCAGTCAAATTCGGAAAGAAAATAATTCATGGCACAATAATCGGCATTACGAAAGTCATAAAAATACTCTTCATAAGGTTCAGTTGGAGGAGTCTCAAGTGAAAAAGAAATGTCCAGGGGCACATGATGTGCAGTAGCAGGAAAAAGTGAACACAATTTAATTATTTTTACACAGCTCACAATATGTTGAGTGAAATGTTATTTTACTATTCTTATACAGTGAAACATTCTTCAGATGACAATAATCGGCATTACGAAAGTCATAAAAATACTCTTCATAAGGTTCAGTTGGAGGAGTCTCAAGTGAAAAAGAAATATCCAGGGGCACATGATGTGCAGTAGCAGGAAAAAGGGAACACAATTTAATTATTTTTAAACAGCTCACAACATGTTGAGTGAAATGTTATTTTACTATTCTTACACAGTGAAACATTCTTCAAATGAAAGCAGGGCCTCCCTAAATATCAAAACATTAATCAGGGATAGAAGGGATCTTACCTTATAAATACGTCCTTTGACTACGAAGAGTTCAATCAACGTTGGCGTATGATCTATGGCGAGATCAATATAGTGAAGAGCCTTTTCTGTGTCATGTAAGTAATCAAAATGTTGTGCTAGGTAATAATAGACCCACAACAGTGCCGAAGCAGGTTCCTTTGGTCCATTGCTAGTTTCATTGCTTGTGTACTTCCCGTACGCTGCTAGATTATTTATATATTGCATAATTAACTCTTCTATGACTTTAGCTTTCTCCTGGTCTGAATACAATGAACGTAAGTCCACAAAAAGTGGTGGAACACCTTTAGACAGCGCCCTGCGCATGTATTTGTCGACTAGTTCTTTAAATTGCTCGCCACTGGCATAATTCAAAGGCAAACGTCTGGGAGGCATGGCTCTTGGATACTTTTCAGAGTATTCCAGGTAAAACTTTACAATATCCTCACTTTTGGTTAGTTGCATTGCTTCAATTAGCTTCTTATAGTAACCAGTGTTTTCTGGATTCCTCTGGATCAGTTCCTCGAAATATTTCGTGGCTTTGTCGAATTGCTTCATTTTCAAATTAAGGTCACCAAGGTTTTCTTTCAATGTTAATTTGTCTACAATTTGATCTTGGAAGTACTCCAAATGTTTTAAGGCATTTTTCAAATCACCAGATTCTTGAATGACCATATTCTGATAGAAAAGCAATTCGCTATGTTCGTAGTCGAAATTGTTTCCTTTCTGCAACAAAAATTATAGGGTTATGAATAAAAATAACGATAGTACAGTACAGTATAATTTTAATTTATCATAAATAAATTGTCTATCATAAGCCAAGTATTATAGCATTATATAATTACTACCAACTTATAGTTTGTATTTTCACAATTTATTTGAAACAAATTGATTGTTCATTTACTAGATTATAAATGTTATAAGTTCACAACAAAAAACAATATGACACAGAT
This sequence comes from Tillus elongatus, assembly GCA_964006375.1. Taxonomy (NCBI): domain Eukaryota; kingdom Metazoa; phylum Arthropoda; class Insecta; order Coleoptera; family Cleridae; genus Tillus; species Tillus elongatus. The sequence goes on along the minus strand of OZ023267.1, from coordinate 13,035,532 downwards.
ACCAGTTACAGAATTATAATGTTCCTAGTTCGTGATCTTGTCAAAAAAATTTCATGTCTATCAATTAACACACAAAAGTATAGCACACAAGGTATAAATAAACACAAGTAAGGTATAAAAAATTATAAACACACTAAAATCAACATAAACACAGTCTAATCCATGACAGGCAGTATGGATTCCGTCAGCACAGATCAACTACCGACCTCCTTTTCTTTGTCACCCATTCTTGGAACAAGTCTATGGAACTACACGGTGAATCCCAGATTGTCGCCCTAGACATATTCAAAGCATTAGACCAGGTCTGGTACGCAGCGCTGCTTAATAAACTTCCGGCCTATGGCCTACCACCAAAACTCTGTACCTGGACAGCAAATTTTCTCTCCAACCGGAGCATTTCTGTTGGCGTGGATGGCCATTCCTCTAAACTGTATCCAATTAATGCAGGAGTCCCTCAAAGTTCAGTTTTAGCCCCTACTTTGTTTCTTCTCCACATCAATGACTTCCTCTCTAGCACATCCAACCCAGTTCACAGTTACACGGACGACAGCACCCTCCACTCAAATATACAATATTCTAAGCCTGTCTCTTTAGCCCAATTAGATGAGGATCACAGACTCATGGAGGGTTCTGTCTCTGTAGATCTCCAAAAAATATTAGACTGGGGAAGTAGAAATCTTGTACAATTCAACTCCACCAAATTTCAGTCTTGCTTTCTATCTCATAAGAGATACCCCAGCCCTAGACCCATCACAATGAACAACCAAGTTATTTAAAGTAATGAGTCCTTTTCACTTGTTGGCATTTCTGTGGATCGAAATCTCAATTGGCACCAACATGTCACATCAATTGCAGAAGCGGCTACTAAGAAATTAGGTTTCCTCTTCCAAGCTGGCAAATACTTTTCACCAGCTAATCTCTATACCTTACATACTTCACAAATAAGGCCAAACCTCGAATACTGCTCCCACATCTGGGGTGCCGCTGCCGCTTCTACACTCGCTATCCTGCACTCCATTCAGAAGAGAGCTATAAGTCTCTCGGTGACCCTACCCTCACCCAAAGGCTGCCATCACTTGCCCACCGACGTGCCGTTGGTGACCTCTCTCTCTCTTTTATAGATATCTGCACGGGCACTGCTAAGAAGAGCTTTCTTTCATAGTTCCTCCACCTGCTGCCCCCAACAGATCTACCAGGGGAACAGAGCGAATGCACCCTTTTACTGTCCAAGTCACCAAACATAGAACATCTTGTTATGCCCACTCTTTTGTCCCGAGGACTTCCAAGTTGTGGAATTCCTTGCCGGCACATGTTTTTCCTTCTCCTCCAAACCTTCAAGTCCAGAATTAACAACTTGCCTCTTTCCTCCTTGTCGACACCCACGGTACGATAGTATTTAGGCTGTAAGTCCTCATGGTGTGTTGTTGAAATATAAAAAAATATATTTATAAAAAAATCTTTCAAAGATTTTTGGAAAACACTAAATGTGTTTAATCCTCTAATTTCACTAGGCAGGGCATTATAAAAACGACAACCATTATAAAAACATTTTTCTGGCAAAAGGCCATTGAGTGAGCTTCAGGTAGCAAATTCTGGCATCTTGTATCGTAAGCATGTATCACTCTGTTCCGATAAAAAGTGGTGTGATTCCTATAAACGAAGCAACACAACTCGTAGATGTATGTGTCGTAAACAGCTGGAATATTGAGATGCCTAAATAAATGTTTGCAAGAATCACGAAATGCAGCACCAGCAATAATTCTAACAATCAACTTTTGTATGCGAAAAACACGCTCTGCCTCCGAAACACCTCCCCAAAACAGAATGCATACCGCACAAGGGAGTGAAAACATGCATGGTACATATTCAAAACAACTCCCACGCTACAGACACTGCTCACCGATTTTGTGCAACAACATGTTTTCAATTTGCCACAAAAAACTCGACATGTGAAAGCCATTGCATATCACAGTCACAGACCACACCCAAAATCTTTACATGGAAGAATCATCTGGTAAATTACAAATACTTGTTGAGCGTCCTGACCCAAAGAATAGTCTCAGTTTTTGTCTGTAGTAGTTATATTATTAATGTTCTTAAGGAAGACGGACAGGTCATTTGCATACACCAGTATGTGAAAACTGGAACTTGTGATGAGCACTAACAAGTACACTTGGAGAACCCAAATCACCACAACACATATTTCAGAAACCTTACGATCATTTCGTTGACCATGTCAACATCTTCAGAGGAAGAAAAATTCTAAAAAATTCTTTTTACTCTAAAAATAATTTTTTTTTTAATTTTTCTTCCTCTGAAGATGTTGACATGGTCAACGAAACGATCGTAAGGTCTCTGAAATATGTGTTCGTGGTGATTTGGGTTCTCCAAGTGTACTTGCATACACAAGGTAAAGCAGTGGACCCAAAATAGAACCCTGCGGAACTCCCAAGTTTATAGGCAGTGCTTCACTGACGGCATCATTTGACAACTTAACTCTTTGAGTTCTGCCTTGCAAATATGATGAAATTAGCTTCAACGGCAATCCCCTAACACCATATAACTTATGTAGCAAGATTTCGTGCACCACACAGACGAAAGCACCCGAGAAATCAATAAACAACCCCATACAGTTAATCTTTCTGTCTACAGCATCTACAATTTGGCACACAAAATCAGAGAAAGCAGTATCCATACTCCTACCTCAAGTAAAATCATGCTGCGACAACGTAAAATATTATTTTTTATTGAAGAATGCAACAAATTGGCTGTTAATAGTCTGCTCAAAAATGATAGAAAAAGATGACAAAAGGCTGACGATGATAGTTTAGAAATATGTATGGGTCACTTTTTATAAAGTAACATAACCAAAGCCTCTTTGAATCTTGTCAGAAATATTCCATGCTCAAAACACAAATTAATAATATAAACAAACGGCATACAAACAAGATCATGCACACTTCTCAGCAAGTCTGTTGGCACCTCATCGCAGCCAGATGACTTTAAACGCTTTAGATTTGTAATTATGTCCAAAACATCACATTCATCAAGAGGCAGCAAGAATACAGAGTTGGGACATAAAAGGCACACAAGAGTCCAAAAAGAGAAAACCACCTCAACACCATCATCTCCATGCATATGTGGATACTGTCTATTGAGTTAATTGGATAACTGAGGATAAGGAAGTTGCCTACCATCTATTTTTATTGTTAAATCATTTTAATTTTAATCCCTGTTTCTAATCTGATGGATAATGTCCCACATAGCCTTTGTCTTATTTGAAGAGTTCTCCATTCGATTGTCATAATATTGTGTCTTTGTGGCCTGTAAGTGATGCACATACTCCTTACTAAGCCGCACTCTAAGAGCATTAAATGCAGGGTATCACTTAGCAAAGTCAGTGCACAATGTCAATCTTTCTGTTTACATGGGTTTATATTAACATTTTTTTATGAAACTAATTATATTTTTCATTGCCAAAGTTTGTAAACAGGCTAATGAATCACCTTGTATATGCCTTTTCATTTTACTTGGCGAAGCCGGATCAAATTGTTCCGAAGCTCAACGTGTCTATCAATAGAGATATCCAATAAGACAAGTTCCTTATGTTAGAACATTTATTGAAGTGCATAGGCGCTTGGGAGAAGATGGCTGCTTTGAAAAAGCAAAAGTTGTACCTGGGGTCCCAGAACTCGTCATACTGCTGCAAACGAATAAGCTACATTGCAAATAGTAGAAAATAATCTGAGAATAAGCAGCACAAGAATAAGTGCTGCTATACCGAATGTTAACCGTGAGTCAGTAAGGCAAGTCCCCAAAGAAAAACTTCTTCACCGATTTCATTCCCTAAAAATTCATCACCTACTGAACAGGATTTCAACACTGTAGACCACGAGATCTTGTTGTCAAAATTGGAAAAAGTCAGCATAAGAGGACTGGCCTTAAATTTACTCGAGTCATATCTAAGAGGCAGAACTCAAGTAGTAAAAATAGATGAAAATAGAAGTAGTTCAAAGCCTGCGGTGTGTGGTGTCCCACAGGGGGCAGTGCTGGGTTCTATCATTTTCTTGACGTATGTCAATTCTCTGACAGAAGTATCCAAGGAGAGCAGGGTCATATGTTTCGCAGATGATACAGTTGTGCTGCTCAGAGATGGGACTTGGAAAAATACAATTGACAAGGCCGGAGAGGAGATGGCAAAGATTAAACAACTGGCTTGACTCGGATCTGTTAACCTTGAAAATTCGGATAAAACTCATTTTCTCACTTTTTCAATGACATCTAGGGGGTTACCTGAGATCCAAAACTTAAGACTCTATGACATAGATTGCCAAACGAATAACACCCCCTATATAAGTGGTTGCAAAATCAAGGGCAAAATTTTCAGTCATTAATTTTGTTTACCGATGAAGCTAGTTTTACTCGCGATGGTGTTTTCAACATACATAACATGCATTATTGGAGCGATGAAAACCCTCATCATACTGTAATACGGAATCAAAGCCACCGTCATACCATTTACGAGGAGGATGAAGTGGGAGGGCCACAGAACTCTCACTCTATATGGTAGAAACATCCCGAGGGCCGGGGAGGTAAAATATCTTTGGGTCGTATTGGACTCTTAAGCTAACCTGGAATGGGCACGTTGAAAAAATACTGCGCAAGGCAGTTATGACCCTAGCCATCACTAGGCTATATGGAAAAACGTGGGGACTAAGACCCAGTATGGCCCACTGGCTGTACACAAGGGCACTGGTTTGGTGGCCTAAGGTGACACAATCCAGTGCCAAACAAAAACTAGGCAAGATCCAAAGGATGGCTTGCCTCGGCATCACAGGGGCCATGACCTCGACCCCAACAGCCGCCATGGAGGTATTGCTGGACACCCCCAGCATGCAGAGACGAGACGAGCGACCTGGCTGGGCAGAATGAGGTCACCCTCAACTGGGTGCCAGTTCACTCGGGGGGGGTCAAAAGCAAAAATTTATTGTTTAACAATTTAAGCTTCTGCTGACAACTTTTGCTGTATCCATAGTAACATAAACTTTCAGTTTAAAAATCTAAATTAATACTCGTGCGTCTTTAGTGAATAAACAATTTTAACTCCATTTTTCTTGAAAACTGTACATCCTATGGCATTTCTACCAGTATACCTTATTTTTGTATTGGCCTTTGAATTTTTTTAAACCGTTGGAAAATTTCAGAAATTTTTACTTTTTCTAAATTATAATGCTGAATGCCCCCACGTGTGCCACTGCTTCACATAATAAATAGGATTTTGAGTTTTTCTTTGTATGCTATTAATATTTACTCGTGTACAAATTTTGAAAATCTTGTCTTTAGCCGTTTTAAAGATAATTAATGAAAATCGCTTTTAGCGTAACAACTTTAACACCTGTATTTCAGTACCACGACCTTACAATGATAAATGTTATACGAACTATCCACACTATTTTTTCAAGGGCAACTCACACCCTAATTTTTTAAAGTATAATCAGGACACCGTGTATAAAGACAATGAAAGGTATCTCATAATTTTTAAAGCTTTTAACACAGACAGCTCTTTTCTTCAAGTTGAAAACACCTTGTTGACACCTTCTCTGCAGCTTAAATATTCTTAATGTGTCTGACGAGTTGCCCCAAAACGTAAGTCAATACCTTATGCAAGACTGGATAAATGCATTAAAGGCCCTAAATGCTCTCTCGACTCACTACACCAGTAACTGTATGCAACACAAATGCAAACGATGCAATAAAACCAGCCAGGCAACTCATATGGGAATTTCAATTAAGAAGTGACTCTATCCAGACACCCAGAAACTGTGTACTTTTGCTTGAGGTAAGTTCTGTATCTTTGTAATTTATATTAAGCGCACTTGGAAGCTCCTTATGAATGCTGTTTTTATGAGATATAAGTTTGTTTGCACTCAACCATTTCTCCAAGATATTAAACGCTTCACAAATCCAAGCATATATCTCTTCTTTTGTCATCAAAATCAAAGATGTGCCATCTGCAAAAGGCACCGTTTGATGCTTTAGTAATGATGGTAGGTGTTTGTGAATAAAATATATTACACTGGGCCCAAAGTTGACTCTTGTGGGATACCCTTTTTTACCTCTATCCATACTATCTCTTATCATAACATACTGCTTTTGTATAGTCCGATAAGTTTTTATAAGAGCAAGGGCATTTAGTAGGGTCTGGGATATCCTTAGATATGTGCCCCAGTTCAAAACAGGTGTTTTTCTAAGTTTAATTAGCTTGTGAATAAAGACCCGTAAATATATTTTTGTAGTCTTTAGCATCTATAAATTTTTGACAACTACAGTTACATGACTATGTGAAAACTGGAACCTGTGATGAGCACTAATAAGTACACTTGGAGAACACCCAAATCACCACAACACATATTTCAAAGACCTTACGATCGTTTCGTTGACAATGTCAACATCTTCAGAGGAAGAAAATTCTGCTAAATTCTTCTAAAATACTTTTACTTCTGGTCTATCATTGTATACTTTACTATGTGAATTTTCTTCCTCTGAAGATGTTAACATTGTCAACGAAACGATCGTAAGGTCTTTGAAATATGTGTTGTGGTGATTTTGGGTGTTCTCCAAGTGTACTTACAGTTACATGAAATAATTAAGATCTGAAACTATGAGGGCAGGTCAATAATTCCGTGACTTTTTAGATGAAACACAGGTTTTTTGACAAAAAATCATCTTATTTCTCAACATAGTCTCCTTTCAGCTCCACTTCATCCAACGTTTCTCCAATTTTTTTATCCCTTCCAAAAAATAAGATTTGCAGAGGCCCTCAAAATAGGTATTTGTTTGTGAGATAATTTCATCATTGGAGTTAAATCTCTTTCTGCCGAGCTCTTTCTTTAAGTTTGGAAACAAGAAATAGTCACTCGGGGCTAAATCCGGAGAATAGGGCGGATGAGGAAGCAATTCGTAGTCCAATTTATGCAATTTCGCCATGGAGACTACACATGTGTGCACCCTTGCATTGTCTTGGTGGACACAAACTTTTTTCTTGGTCAAATGCGGTCGTTTTTTCTTCAAATCTTTATTAAATAAGTCAAATAAGTTGGTATAATATTCGCCATTGACTGTTCTTCCCTTTTGAAGGTAATCAATATGGATTATGCCACGTGCATCCCAAAAAACGGTCAGCATGACTTTATTGACTGACAAACCCACCTTGGCCTTCTTCGGCGCCGATTCCCACGGAGAAACCCACTGTTTTGACTGCTGCTTGGTCTCTGGTGTGTTGTGGTGAATCCATGTTTCGTCAACGGTTACGAAACGGCGTAAAAAGTCGTCCTTATTGCGGTTGAACAATGCCAAACACTCCTTCGAAGTTGTCACACGATTGTGTTTGTGGTCAAATGTGAGCAAACGCGGCACCCATCTTGCGGATAGCTTTTTCATACCCAAGTGATCATGCAAAATCAAAACCACTGAGCCATGTGATATGCCTCTGGCTTCCACAATCCCCTGCACATTCAATCTCCGATTGGCCAACACCATATCGTGAATTTTTTCAATTGTTTCGGATGTAGTGGCCTCAACTGGGCGTCCAGAACGTTCGGCCTCATTTGTGCTTGTGCGGCCGCAACGAAATTAAGTAAAACACTTTTTTACCATGGAAATTGATGGTGCAGAGTTCCCATAGTATTTGTTAAGCTTAGCCTTGGTTTGAGTGTTGTTTTTTTTTTCACAAAAAATAATGTTTGATGCGTACATGAAATTCACTTTTTTCCATTTTCGTTATAACTCAAGAGGTTATCTGCTTTCAATAGCTATCTAACACAAACTAAATGACACAGCTTGTTGAACATTTGACAGGAGTCAACTGACAGATGCTTGTTGACAGGAGCAGTGTTGCCCTTCCTGTGATGAGGCAGGAAATTCAAAAAGTCACGTACTTATTGATCGTATTAAACATACTATGATGATTTTGTAGTTCACATCTCGGACCACTGGCAAGTGCTGTTTCAGTGGATATAAGTTAATTGTATGGAAACTGTTACCAGTAACATGCATTACCTTTCAAAGTATTTGTTGGAACACTCACCTGTTGTTGATCCAAGAAAGTATCTAAAATACTCAAAGCATTTTTATAATCTTCTAGCAGATGAAACGACATAGCATATCCTATCCATGATGCCCTCTGTGTTGGTCTCAACATTAAAAGTTGATATCTGGTTTCCTAAAATCAAGGAAAACATGCCAAAATTATAAAAAATAAGTAACAGTTTGTTTTGCAGTAGGTAACAGAATTTAGCGAACATATTTTGAAAATATAAAGCTGAACTAAATAACAGGTATCCATAATCAATATTTTAAACTCATAAAAGTTAAATGCTTACTTTGGGTCAAGTAAAAAAAAAACATCATAAAGTACATTTGCAGGAATTCCACTTGAGACACTAAGTTGTACATATTGTTGTCAGTTTCAAATGGAAGTGTCGTTACGAATATGTTTGATGTGGAGAAATAAAATTAAAATGTCGACACCAAATGAATTTTCTTATGCTGAGCTGAATCTATCAGTGCACCACATTAAAATATAAGACATTTATACTAAACTTGCAGCCCTAGATGTCAGTAAAAGTCCTGGGCCAGACGGTATTCCCCCATCTCTTCTTAGGTGCTGTAGTTTTAATTTGTCTAGACCTTTATGGTTCATCTTTAATTTATCTCTGGAAATGGGTGTTTTCCCTACATGCTGGAAACTTAGTTTCATTCTTCCAATTTTTAAATCTGGTGACAGAGGTCTTGTTGAGAACTACCGACCGATAAGTATTCTTAGCGTTATTCCTAAAATTTTTGAGGATCTTCTGTGTGAGACTCTTACTTCTCTCCTTAGAGGTTCAATCATTGACCAGCAATTTGGAATTATATCAGGTCGTTCTGCTGACCTAAACCTGTTGGTGTACAGTGCCTACTTGTCGGAGTCCTTGGCGGCGGGTATTCAGGTTGGCTCTGTTTATACTGACTTTTCCAAGGCCTTTGACAGAGTGAACCATAACCTCTTAATCCATAAGCTACATATGTTTGGTGTTGGCGACCCTCTTCTCAGCTGGATAGGTAGTTACCTTTCTGACAGATATCAGGTGGTGCGGATATGGAATTTTATGTCCAATGGAATAAAGGTTTTGTCTGGTGTGCGACAAGGTTCTCACTTGGGGCCCTTGCTATTTAATATCTTCATTAATGATATTCATGAGTGTTTTGCTCATTGTAGATTTTTGTTGTTTGCTGACGATCTGAAATTATTCTCCGGGATTACAAGTCCCTCAGACTTTTTCAAGATTCAGTACGACATTGACAACTTAATAAGCTGGTGTCTTAACAATGGGATGGAACTCAATCCATCTAAATTTTTTTTTATTTTTTTTTATGTCAACAACACACCACGAGGGCTTACAGCCTAAATACTATCGTACCGTGGGTGTTGACAAGGAGGAAAGAGGCAGCTTGTTAATTCTGGACTTGAAGGTTTGGAGGTTCAGAGGAGAAGGAAAAACATGTGCCGGCAAGGAATTCCACAACTTGGAAGTCCTCGGGACAAAAGAGCGGGCATAACAAGATGTTCTATGTCTGGTGACCTGGACATTAAAAGGGTGCATTCGCTCTGTTCCCCTGGTAGATCTGCTGGGGGCAGCAGGTGGGGGAATTATGGAGGAAAGCTCCTCTGAGCAGTGCCCGTGCAGATATCTATAAAAGAGAGAGGTCACCAACGGCACGTCGGTGGGCAAGGGATGGAAGCCTTTGGGTGAGGGTAGGGTCACCGATGAGACATATAGCTCTCTTTTGAATGGAGTCCAGGATAGCGAGTGTAGAAGCGGCAGCTGCACCCCAGATGTGGGAGCAGTATTCGAGGTTTGGCCTTATTTGTGAAGTGTATAAGGTATAGAGATTAGTTGGTGAAAAGTATTTGCGAGCCCGGAAGAGGAAACCCAATTTCTTAGCAGCCGCTTCTGCAATTGATGTAACATGTTGGTGCCAATTAAGATTTCGATCCACAGAAATGCCAACAAGAGAAAAGGACTCATTACTTTGAATAACTTGGTTGTTCATTGTGATGGGTCTAGGGCTGCTGTATCTCTTGTGAGAAAGAAAGCAAGACTTAGTTTTGGTGGGGTTGAATTGTACAAGATTTCTACTTCCCCAGCCTAATATTTTTTGGAGGTCTATGGAGACAGAACCCTCCATGAGTCTGCGATCCTCATCTAATTGGGCTAAAGAGACAGGTTTAGAATATTGTATGTTTGAGTGGAGGGTGCTGTCGTCCGCGTAACTGTGAACTGGGTTGGATGTGCTAGAGAGGAGGTCATTGATGTGGAGAAGAAACAAAGTAGGGGCTAAAGCTGAACCTTGAGGAACTCCAATCAATTTCTTTTTATAGAGGAAGGAACAGACTTGAACATACCTATTACATCAACGGTGTACCATTGAAGTCTGTTGAATTAGTTAGAGATTTGGGTGTTACATTTGATTCATCTTTTTCATTTATTCCTCATGTTTCTAATGTGATTTCTAAGTCTCTGAAGTTGCTTGGCTTTGTTAAAAGATGTACCTCTGATTTCACCAACATCAGATCTGTTAAAATTCTTTATTTTTCTCTTGTATGTCCTCATCTTGAATATGTCTCTTCTGTATGGTCTCCCTACTATGCATGTCATTCAGTCAGTCTTGAACAAGTACAGTGCAAATTTTTAAAGTTTCTTGCTTTCAAAAGCCGCCATGACTGTAGTGGTATCGATGATTTACTAACATATTTTAATATCATGCCTCTTGATGTTCGACATAAACAAAAAGAATTAAAACTTTTTTATAATATAATTAACTTCGAGGTATCTTGTCCTCACTTACTTTCTATGATCAACTTCTTTGTTCCACCAAGAGTAACTCGTTCAAAGAGTTCATTTCTTGTCGCTTTTCATCGTACCAACTACAGTCACAACTCTTATTTGATTAGATGCTCGGTGTTGGCCAACAAATTGTCAGATGAACTTGACTTTTTCACAAGAAAATCAGTTTTCTTAAAACAGCTGTCATTTTGTAAGTTTAGTTAAACGGTACTTAATATTTGTTGCCTATATTTTGCCTATATTGCCTATTTTTATTTTTTTATTTTTTTCATTTTGTCTAACTTGTAACCCTTTTGTATGCTTTATTAACTGCCTTTATTGTATATATTGTTTCTGTTTGTACTTATCTAAAATGGGCTCCTGGCCCGTAAATAAATAAATAAATGGTAAATCCAAATTCCATAGAAAATTTGGTTTGTATATCATAACATTTGTTTTTGAAGTAACTCCAAATGCAGCAGCTTTTACTCGGAACCTGTAGTATGTCTGTTTTTCAAATTTTGTTTTTTCCTATGTATTTTTACCATCAAGCTCAACTGGTGTCTCCACCATTCACATAAAATTAACGATTTTGTGACCATTACGAATTTAGTTTTCAACATTTAACCCATCAGCAAAATGACCCCTATTTCAGTAAGCTAGATCCATTAGTATCATTAGTCAAAGATCTAATCTCTGCAGTTATTTGATCTATATTTTTGTAGCGTCTATGATGATGGTAACCCATAGATATTCCCAGTGATTTTTGATAAGACAAAGTAATTTCACCCAACAAATTCTAACTGAACTAAACACTAAAACAATTAAGATAATAAATGATTTTTTTAAATAAACAAACATTAGGATTTAATAAACGTCTACTACTATTACAATCTGCCACATCTACGCTAAATAGGTATTTTAAATAGTATAGAAAATATGAGTACAACTAATTGATGCCAATATAAAGTGTGACAATCTACAACCGTCACTAGATTAAATTACATATTAATGACCCAATAGTCTTAGGCCAAACAAAATAGGCGGTACCTTTGACTATATATCAGAGAATAGACTGGGTACACAGCCGAATTGTTTGAAGCCAACATTCAAGGGACTCTATGTTTACATCGGTCCTCTGCTCTGATTGGGTGGTGACTCAAGCGTTGCCGCTATGTAATAATTCATCCTTAAATCGCCGAATATGATGACAAGTTGAGAATGATAAATTTAATACTTTTCTGTTACTTAAGACATAATTACACTTACATTAGGGCTTACTTATGAATATAAAGATTTACTAACATTATATTCCTAGGTTTCTCCCTTCTTTATGTAAATATAACCAGAAAACTCAATTTAAAATCTTTATCTTGCTGCATGTGAAGTATCTAGATTTGTATTAATCCACAGTTGTGGCTTGTCTTTGTCTGCGAATAGTATGCAAGTATACTGAGAGTTTATTTTTATGTGTTACTTTCCTTTGCAATAAAGGTTTTGAGTTTTGTTTTTGCAAAATGATGAAAAAGTATATTGCTTGTAGAAGATTACCTGGGGATGTTGCAGCGGTGTCTCTGCATCCGTAAGTACATTGCTGTTTGCGATTTTCAGTGGCGGCACGTCAGTTTGGCACTATTTTTAGGTTTCCATCTACTAAAGAAATGAGAGAAACATGGTGCGCTCCCTTAAATATAAAATCGGATACGCGGCCGAAATATTCTTATTTATGTTCACAGCATTTTAATGAAGACTTTTATTATTTACCCAAGTGGAAGAAGGGTATGAAAAACGCAGCGTCTCCATCAGTTTTAAGTTCTCCAGTGCTTTCTACTTCTGGCATGAAAGCTCTTGCTCATGCAGAAAGAAGGTAAAGAATTCTTTTTAGCTTCCTATTTTGTAAACATTTATTATTGTTAAAATTAATAAATTACCCGATAAAAATTGCGGTCACAGTTTTGAAGAAAATAGAGATAAATCATCGTTATCATCAACTCTCACTGCCTGGGAACTATCATGTTCAACAGGTGCGGCACTTGGCAGCCCTCCTGAATTAACACCAAAAGCTAACATTACTCCAGGTCAAAAGTAAGTTAATATGACTGGACTTAGAATTGAGGGAAAAATACTAGAAACCATTTTATACTCTGTTCACTGTAACCTTACCAAATATCGTCCATTTCTTAAGAAAAAACTTCGTTATTTTGTAGATATTTCCAATTTATCAGGAACTCCAAAAACATCTTTTAAAAAATGGACTATTGCTAAATGAGTAATAAAAAAGCAAAACGGGAAAATAAATATATTGTGAAAGAAAAGACGTCTTAAGAGTTTCTCACCAGATATCACTGATTGAGCATTTTAAGTCGAATTGCTTTTACAGAAAATAGAGAAACATCCCTGAACGTGTCACTTTTGAGTGTTATTGAATTTATATCATTGCTTGTAATATTTTAGGCCTGTTTACCCACACAAATAGACCTGATTAAACAGCTTTTAAAAGGTCCACAACGGAACTATTCACCAGACGTAAGGTCGTTTACTATTCCCCTAAATTTTTATTTAAACAAAGCTTATAATTACGTTCGAGAAAAATTTATGAAATCTTTGCCACATCCTCAAATCATTTCTAAATTATTCTTGGATTCTGCAAAAAAGCATTAGCGGTTTTGGATCCAAAAAGAAGAGAAGCAGCTGAAAAAGGTTGCAAAATACTTTGTAACCTAGTTATCGACGAGATGTTCATAAGATGTTAAGTTGAGTGGACAGGAATAAAGTTTTGTAGTAATGTAGATATTGGCGTGGATATGGATAATTCAGACGAGCTTCCAGAGGCTAAAGAAGTTTTGCTTTTCTTATTAGTTGTTTTAAATGGCCACTGGAAAGTTCCAGTGGGTTATTTCTTCCTAGCTGGCATTTCTTGTGAAGAAAAAGGAAGCCTATTAAATCAGGATTTAATAATTTTATCCATCAGGCAAAAATATTTGTAACTTCCGTAACTTTTGATGGAGCAGCTGCAAATATAATCATGGTTAAATGTTTGGGAGCAAATTAAGATACATTTATTCAAGGAGGTTTAAAGGCTTATTTGCCGCATCCTGTAACCCATGAAAATGTATATATTTTTCTAGATACTTTCCACATGATGAAATTAATAAGAAATTTCCCGGCAAGTTGTAGATCCATAAAACATGGCGGCAGACAAATCAGGTGGTCATTTCTAGAAAAACTGGTAGAGCTGCAAGATATTGGAAGGTTCTTTTTAATTTTTTTTTAAATTTTTGTTGAAAACACTTTTTACTCAATTTGCATAGAAAAAAATCGCTTGTGGCGAGATCACAACATTGCAACATTGAGACTTTCGAACATGTTACTCAAGAAATCATTTCTATAAAAATTCATTACCGTAACGCACTTGCTGCGTCCAGACTTTTAAGTTAATAATATTGTTGCGTTTTCTCTGGGTTCTGGATAAGTGAGACTTTTAATTTTAACAAAACAACTTTATTTACTCTCTAAATATGGATACAATAAAAGTTCTAGAATGTCTCTCTCTCACAAAACACTTAGTTTATCTGGCCTTACAATCACTAATTTGGACAAAAGTCACTAATACACTGAAACTACAGTCGCTACTCTATAACACTTCACACTAGTTACTGCTTCTTCGAGTCACTTCCACATTCTCTAACTGAACTGAACTGCCCTGGCTTGCTTTCGTCTTTATATACACGTCGTACCCTCTACCTTGTTTCGCGAGCCTTCCATTCCAGAATATTCCAGGACCTTCTTTTGCTAGAAGGTTCTGTGACTACAGATCAGCCCCGTGTGTATACAGGGGATGTATATATAGGTGATCCAAATGTGGTCATCACTCCTATGTTACACAAGAGGTGTTTCTCGTACTATAAGATCTCTCTGTGTATACAGGGTGTAAAGGGGTCTCTGCGTATACAGGGTCTATATACAGGATGTTCGGAATGCGCAGACCTCAGTTATCCGTTCCGACGGGGTAAAAGTTGGTAACTTCATTATTTTTGGTCCTAGATGGTTGAGACTTCGCCTGTGGGGGGTCACCCCAGGCACCCCCAGGGGCGTGGGGAGGCGGTGTTGCCAGATTGTGCAAAAATTCCCAGATGTTGGGGAAGTTCTGGAGATGTGGCAACACCGCACATACATCTATTGAAGTGCTTTGTAACAATATACTTAAATAATGTATAGGTAGTTAAACATCTTTTAAATTTTATTTTATTATTTTAATCGTATTTATGAATATATCAATCCTAATCCTCGAGACGCCTATGGTGTCGAGGACCGTCTAAACAAACCTTTCAGCCAATGTCGGTTTCAAACATTCCAACGCATCGCATTGGGAGATGCCTGGTCTATCCGTAGGTAGATAGTCAAAGGGCTGTACAATACAATATAAACACATAACCTCAATTTATTACTATGCCACAAAATAACAATAACACATTTTTATTATCACTGAATAGCACTGAAACTAAAACTAAAAAAAAAGAAGCGCAACCAGATCTAATACCTAACAGATTCATACGATTCACTTCAGAAGTTTAAATCCCACATATACGCATTATGTAAATATTTTGCACGACCCAAAGCGAACATTTACTTCATAAATTTAGGTTTAAGAACTTTTTTTGTAAGTCTATTCCATATAACTTTAATTAGAATTATAGCTGTGAAGGCCACATGAAGAAATTTGTTTTAAAATACTCTCACAGTACATTACCGTTCCTTTACTAAAAGGAAGTTGAGATGTTGAGTGAACACAAAAATTACAGGATTAACACTGGCTGGGAAGTAAATGCATTAACTAAAACAGTCGTATTCAAAATAAGCCTCAACCAACAATTTACTTACCCTATATCCTTCTAAATCACGCATTTGTATTTGTAGCAGAGATAAGTCCCTAAGAATTTGTATATTATCCTTTTCCCACTTGAGAGCATTCCTGTAACACTTGATAGCTTCGTCATATTTCTTATCCGATCTTTGCAGAAGGCCGTAAACATGCCAGCATACATGAGACTTTAGATCGTTTCTTAAACCTTTGCGAACATATTCATATGCTTCTTCTTTCCGTCCTAAGCAGTTCAGAGTCAATCCCTTCATGGCCAAGGTTTCTAAAAACACACCCAACTTTAATACAGAAAAAGATGACACATTAATATGTAACTAACCTCCATGGTCTTGAAACTTGGGATTTGACAAAATCTGTTTTGCGAACTTTAAGCCATTCTTGTACTGTTTATGTTCGTAACATCGCTGAAAAAAAAGAATGGATCGTTAAAACTAACTAACGACCTTAA
This sequence comes from Tillus elongatus, assembly GCA_964006375.1. NCBI lineage: Eukaryota > Metazoa > Arthropoda > Insecta > Coleoptera > Cleridae > Tillus > Tillus elongatus. The sequence goes on along the minus strand of OZ023267.1, from coordinate 13,019,334 downwards.
GCAACAAAAAAATATATAAAAGCTGGAAATACAGGGTTTATTAATAGAATTGGACAACAAGCCAGTCTGGGGGTTCCTATTTAAAAACATCTTCATTAAACATTCGTTCATGTTTGAATATAACGGCTGCAAAACAATTCGAGATTCTATTGACAGGAAAAAAATGATTCAGTAGTTTTAAAATTAGTAAAATTTGTTGAAGGTTCACTTTGGTGGTTTATTTGAGAGGGCGTATACTAACCAATATTCGTTTAAATAAGGCATTTTCCTTTGGTGGTAATGGATTGCTTGACGGCATTTTAATGTCTACACTAGAACTTGAACTGATTTAACCCGGTAAATGAATTTTGTTAGAAAATCAAAACCTCGTGGCCATAAACCTTTTTCCAATGTCGATCGTGGTCACGTGACCAAAATGTCGCTTGTTAAATGACAAAGTAGGAAACTGTAGTATAATTCTGTCAATGTTTTATTAGTCGATGAATTTAATTTGAATGTTGTCAGAGGACAAAGTTTTCTTTTTAATGAACACTTTATTTAGCATTGACTAAACTACATGTTAGAATAACAAATCATTGACTAATCGAACAAATACTATAACTAGGATCTATCAATCCTAAATATTAATGTTGGAAATATAATAATATAATAAAATAGATTCTTCCGTTTCTTTTCTATTGTTAACAGCTACAAAATGTTAGAAACAGAGTACCCGAAAAATGAATACTAGGTATATCATAAATAAATGATCATTTTAGCGAATTAAAAAAAATTCGCTAATGAGGAGATCTGTGTTTATATATATATATATATATATATATATATATATATATATATATATATATATATATATATATATATATATATATATATATATATATATATATATATATATATATATATATATATATATATATATATATATATATATATATTGTTACGTTCTGGGGTTCTGGATTCGTTGACTAACAAAAGACAGCTTTTCAAACTACTAATTTATTATAAGCAACTATTTTCCAACACCAGTATCAACTAAAATATTTCTCTCTATTATTAAATGTCCATAGAACTATATTCCACTATTCGCCTTCTATGATCGTTTCTTAAACACCAACACTTACTATACTCAGTGAGTGGTGGACGTGCCGCCACTTAGTTGTGGAACCAAGTAGTATGTTGTCACGCCAGCTCCAAATAACACAAAGTGTTAAAAAAAATAGAGACTGGATACAGCTAACAATTTAGAAAATTGTCAGTCCTGGCCCATTTCTACCCCAATATAGGGACAAACTATGTAAGATGCATTCTCGCAACAATTAGAACCGTAGACCAAGAATGCATCTAGTCTTACATACTTTGTCCCTATATTGGGGTAGAAATGGGCCAGGGCTGACAATTTTCTAAATTGTTAGTTGTATCCAGTCTATTTTTTTAACACTTTATGTTATTTGGAGCTGGCGTGACAACATACTACTTGGTTCCGCAACTAGTTGGCGGCACGTCCACCACTCACTGAGTATTTTAAGACTAGCTATACTATAGCCGAATTACTTTGGTGCATTTTTGCTACAATTAGTATGCCGTACTGAAGAGCTCTAATGAGAGCGAAACCGGTCTACGGTTCTAATTGTTGCGAGAATGCATCTAGTCTTACCAACACTTACTGCTAACTCGCTTAATACTCTATGACCACTATTCTACACCACACCGACTTAATACTGAACTAACTCACTCTATGTACCATTCGTCTATTTATACCCTCCATAGAGATTCTAGATGATCCTCTACACTTTTCTATACGTCTCTTCTGGTCCATTTTAGAAATATAATTCCAGTGTTCGCTCTTACCAACACAATTTATAACCGACATCTGACCACAGAATAACAAAAGTCCATAAACGTAATTCTCATAGACAAATATGACAATATATATATATATATATATATATATATATATATATATATATATATATATATATATATATATATATATATATATATATATATATATATATATATATATATATATATATATCTCCGACCGATAACTCAAAAAATAATGGACCAATCTTAATCAAATCTGGTGAGTAATTTTCTTTTGCAAGTGGCTTGAATAAGTTCGGTAGCCAGCGCGTGTTTGTATTATAAAGAGTGAACTCTGTACCAAAATTTAGGTCTCTAGCTTTAAAGACAAAGAAGTTATGAGCAGTTAAAGAAACAAATTTTGGAGTTTTCCTCAAAACGTCAAACTCGCAATTTTAAACGTCAAAATTGGCAATGTTTAGGCAAAGAACGTGAAACAAATACGGATTGTGAAAAGAAAAAGTTGCAAGCAGTGTTCTGCAAACCCTAAAGTTTCATATTCAACCGTCGTTTTCCTTCATTTTACTAAAATGTTTACAGAAAATTCATTTCAAATAGACCCTTTCTCGGATGCTTTGGCTGTCGATTTAGTTAAGTTGATGCTTTCGCCGTAGGTTTAGTGAAGTTTATGGTTTAATGGTCTATAATTTTTTTAGCTAATTTTCGTAGAACAAATGCGTTAATGTATTTTTGCGTCTTTTATCGAAATATGATGCGTTTGTAAGAAAAAAATCTGGAAGCAGTAAGTGCGTCTTGGTAGCGAATTTTCGGTAAACTTGCTGTTTAGCTCCCGAACGCTTTTCAAAAAACTGTTTTCAGAAACCTGCCAAAGAAGTTACGGGACTAGGAGTGAGTATGGGTGTATATTTTTTTTTAGCTAATTTTCGTTGAACAAATTCGTTTTTGCATTTTTTATCGAAATATGATGCGTTTGTAAGAAAAAATCTGGACGCAGTGCGTTTTTGTAGCGAATTTTCGGTAAATTTGCAGCATTAGCTCCCGAACGCTTTTCAAAAAAACTGTCCAACTGGGCCGATTTTCCTGGCCAAAGAACTTATCCAAGGCACTTGAAGGAGGAAGGTGCTCACCAAATTTGATCAAAAACAACTTCTTGTACTTTTCGAAAATGTGGCATTACCTCTGCAAGTAAACATGTCTTCCAGCATGACGCAGCTCCACTACATAAAGTAAGAATTGTGGAACAATATTTAAATGAACCTTATCGAGAAAATTGCATAGCTATAAATGGACCGATAAAGGAGGACCTAAATTACCGGACTTGGCCCCACTAGACTTCTTCTTGTGGGTAACTTGAAAAATAAAGTTTACAGAACACCATCTGTCAACATTCAAAAGAAAAATCAGAAATGCTTGCGATGAACTATCTTGAGAAATGTTAAGTAAGGCTTTAGTACATGACCAACCCTAACAGCCGCCTATGGCGTCGTTGCTGGAACCAAATTCAATACATATATGGCCTCTCTTAAGTGTCTGTGTGTTCTAATGACCAAGGCTTTCTGAGGGCACAATAATCACATTTAAAAGGTCTTCTGTTGGTGCTTTGCCTTAATGTGTCAAGTTTAGCATAGTGGCGTGCGGTCCATGGAAGCAAGGGAAGCATTGCTTCCCTTAAAATAACGACCACATACCTACTTAAAAATAATTTGTATTAAACCGCTTAATTAAAATCCATTTTGTATTTTAAATATTAAATTTCAAATTCTAAAACTAATTTATCTATTACAATTTTTTATTCGCAAGCTCACACATAATTATTTATTATGCATCATACTGTACTTGTATATGCACTATGCGCTCTTAGCAAGGACGTCATCCCAGTAAAGAATTAAAACATGTATTCGACATTTCAACGCGGAAAAAACTTATAAACAATATGAATGGTTAACAGGAATAAACTGTTTTGTTGGCCTGGTAGTCTATTTGTGATTGAAAAGGAGGTGTGGAATAAAAGTGGGTTTTCCGACTTGAATAATGTACATAAAGTAGTAAAAAGACATGTTATGTCTAAAGCGCATTTACAGACCATTTTAAAATTAAGTGTCTGGAAAAAACGCGAATTAAACATGCCGTTAACAAGCAGATAGAAATTAGTCATTGCCAACACAATGAACTGGTTGATAAAAACAGAAACATATTAAAGAGACTTATTGATGTGCGTTTTCTTGGTCAGCATGAATTCAGGTTCAGGGGTCATGACGAAACAACTACATCTGCAAATAGAGGAAACTTTCAAGACCTAGTTTTTTTAATAGCCAAATACATTTGTTTAAAAAATCACTTGGAACAGTCTAACGTTTTTTGGCGGGACACCAAATCGCATTCAGAATGACTTAATTGCGGCTGCTGCCACTATTATTTTGAACAGAATTAAATCTGAAATTAAACAGACTCGTTTCATTGCTATCGTTCTAGATGAAACAACCGATGTAACTTATTTAAGTCAACTATCTGTAGTAATACGCTATGTTAAAATGGATGCGAGCAAAAAAGATTTTTAGGCTTTAAAAATGTGACATAAAATCGTAACGCAAACGCCTTATATAAAATTGTGCTTAATATTATGAAATATATTGAGGAGACTGATAATAAGTTAATTGCCCAAAGCTATGATGGGGCTGCTGTTATAGCCGGACATTTAGGAGGTCTTCAAGCTAAAGTGCGGGAAACGTTTTCCAGTGCTCTATTTGTAGACTGTTGTGTTCATAAATTAAATTTAATTTTATCCCATAAATCATATTAAAGAATGTAAGGTGTTTTTTGCTACCCTAAGTGGAATGGCTGCTTTTCTTCCAAATCTATGAAGCGCACACAAGCCTTAGACTCAATTGTTAAAAAACGTTTAACCAAAGTAGCTGCAACCCGATGGAACTACAACAGCAGACTTGTGTGAATTATATTTGAACACCGTGAATCGTTAATTGAACTTTTTGAAAACATAATAGAAAATAGCAAAAATTGGGATGCAGAAACAATAAATAGTTCTAGAGGATTTTTGGATGGTTTGAAAAGAGACTTTAATTTTTTACTTAATATATTTTCGGAAATATTTCCGTTTTCAGATAATGTATTTAACATATTGCAATGTAAAACATATGACATTGGTTTTTGCCTGAAGAAAATTAGTGATTTAAATCCATTATAATTCAAAAAAGGAATGAATTTGATAAGTTCTGGAAAAAACAATGGAATTAGGAACCACGAAGAAAGCGTCTGCGCACTGATAATGTAGAAGACTTCTTATCGCCGCCTTTTCTACAAAATCATGGATCAAATTCAGCAGCAAATTAACTGCAGATTTGATCATCTCAGTAACCTGAAATTTCTTGAATTGTGTAATTTTGGAGGATTTGTAGGGATACATTTCCCAGAAGATTCATTCAAATCATTATTCCACCACTATGGACATTATTTTGACAAAGCCTTATTACGATCAGAACTTACAGTCATTTATGAAACCGATGTTATTTCTTAAAAGAATCAAAATTGGAAAATGCATTTTCTGAAGCGTTCAAATTATGTGAATTAGTATTAACAATTCTGCTACTAGTGCGTCTGTAGAACGAAATTGTTCTACATTGAAACGTATCAAGAGTTTTGTTAGGAATTCAACGGGACAGGAAAGACTTTCCCAAATTTCAATTTTGTCAATTGAAAATAACTTCGTCGCGGAAATGTCCCTGAATCCACAGTTTTATGACATTATTAACGAATTTGCAAAGAGCAACAGAAGAATTGAGTTACACTACAAATAGGTAAGTTTCTGAAAATTGCTTCCCTTATTTAAAATGTCACCGCACGCCCCTGATACAGTACAATAATCACACTGATCACATTTATAAGGTCTTCTTTGGTGTGTCTTACTGTAATGTGTTGTGTTAACCGAGCCTTTCTACAGGTACACTAATAACACTAATCACATTTATAAGGCCTTTCTTCACTGTGTGTTAATGTTATGTGTTGTCTTAAGTTAGATTTTGTAACAGTACAATAATCACACTGATCACATTTATAAGGTTTTTCTTCTGTGTGTCTTGATGTGTTGTGTTAACAGAGACTTTGTAACACTACAATAATCACAATGATCACATTTGTGTCTTTCTTCACTGTGTCTTGATGTTATATGTTGTGTTAAGACAGATTTTCTAACAGCACCATAATCACACTGATCACATTTATAAGGCCTTTGTGCACTGTGTCTTGCCATTATGTGCAGTGTTAACTTAGACTTTGTAACTGAACAATAATCACACTGATCACATTTATAAGGCCTTTGTGCACTGTGTCTTGCCATTATGTGCGGTGTTAACTTAGACTTTGTAACAGTACAATAATCACACTGATCACATTTATAAGGTCTTTCTTCAGTGTGTCTTGCTCTTATGTGTTGTGTTAGGTTAGATTTTTTAACTGTACAATAATCACACTGATCACATTTATAAGGCCTTTCATTAGTGTGTCTTGCCATAATATGTTGTGTTAATATATACTTTTTAACAGTACCATAATCACACTGATCACATTTATAAGGCCTTTGTGCACTGTGTCTTGCCATTATGTGTCGTGTTAACTTAGACTTTGTAACAGTACAATAATCACAGTGATCACATTTATAAGGCCTTTCTTTAGTGTGCCTTGCTGTAATGTGTTGTGTCAAGCTAGACTTTGTAACAGTACAGTAATCACACTGATCACATTTATAAGGTCTTTCTTCACCGTGTCTTGCTCTTATGTGTTCTGTTAAATTATATTTTCTAACTGTACAATAATCACACTGATCACATTTATAAGGCCTTTCTTCAGTGTGTCTTGCTTTTACGTGTCTTGTTAACTGAGACTTTGCAACAGCACAATAATTACACTGATCACATTTATAAGGTCTTTCTTCAGTGTGTCTTGCTTGTATGTGTTGTGTTAAGTTAGATTTTTTAACTGTACAATAATCACACTGATCACATTTATAAGGTCTTTCTTCAGTGTGTCTTGCCATAATATGTTGTGTAAATATATACTTTGTAACAGTACAATAATCACACTGATCACATTTATAAGGCCTTTCTTTGGTGTGCCTTGCTGTAATGTGTTGTGTTAACTTAGATTTTGTAACAGTACAATAATCACACTGATCACATTTATGAGGCTTTTCTTTAGTGTGCCGTGCTGTAATGTGTTGTGTTAACTTAGACTTTGTAACAGTACAATAATCACACTGATCACATTTATAAGGCCTTTCTTTGGTGTGCCTTGCTCTAATGTGTTGTGATAACTTAGACTTTGTAACAGTACAATGATCACACTGATCACATTTATAAGGCCTCTCTTCACTGTGTCTTGATGTTATATGTTGTGTTAAGAGCGATTTTCTCACAGCACAATAATCACACTGATCACATTTATAAGGCCTTTCTGCACTGTGCCTTGCCATTATGTGTGGTGTTAACTTAGACTTTGTAACAGTACAATAATCACACTGATCACATTTAAAAGGTCTTTCTTTAGTGTGTCTTGCTTCTATGTGTAGTGATAACTGAAACTTTGTAACAGTACAATGATCACACCGATCACATTTATAAAGTCTTTTTTTAGAATGTTCTGTGCTCATATGACATGGTAAAGTGTGCCTGTGGGCAGTACTTAAGTCACACTGATAACATTTAAAAGGTTCTTCTCTAGTCCGTTTCGACTGTATGGGTTGTGGTACATCGATTTTCCTTGCAGTTTTGTAATTGTCTGTGTTGCAATTGTAAGAACATTTTGCATTGTCTTTTAATTTTGTATCTACTTCATTTTTCACTAATACATCTTTCAGATCGACAATGTTATGATTACCGAGGCCTGCGCACCCATGGTCCAGCGTTTCAATTTTGACACCTTCTATAATCATTTCACTTTTATTAAAAGCATTTTCAATTTTTTCATCAGTTATCTGTTCACCTGCAACACCTTCAAAGGCTCCAGTTCTCTCATTGCTTACTTCATCTATATTCATCTCGCTTATAAAGTCACGTTCTGCTCCATCTAAACACTGTCCTTCGATCTTCTCCATTTTAATAGTAAATGACATCGTATTATATCCTGTGTTGTGTGTAATTTCCACTGCCCCTATCTGATAATGATCGGAGTTTCGTTCGTGTTTTAACACTAAATCTTTGTCTTCAGTATCAAAGCCATCTACGAAGATGTCATCACCGCTATACATGCAGTCACTCCTATGAAATGTTGTACAGTTGCAATCACCAAGTTGACTCCCTTTATTCACACTCATGGTTAATTTTGATATTAAAATCACAATTAACTCTAAAATGAATTTAAGGTTGTACAAATATTATATTGGCGAAATTTTCTCTTAAAACTGTTTTGTTTGCACAAACGGCTGGAGATGGAGGTAAAGGTGCAGTCCGCTGTCATCTGTCAAGGATAAAACAATTATATGTCACAGTATAATGCTGTGGGTGCTGCAAATTCTCTATAATGACAATACAGGTTATACAGAACACACCGGCTGATTTCGTGTTTCAAGAATATCAGCGCCCCTAGCGGACAGTACTGATGTTACGTCGTTCGAGAAAGTGTAACACTAGCAATTGCTGGTGTTTAAATGTGTATAATTAAGTTTAAGCTGTGTTTTTTACAATAAATGTTAGTGGTTGGGTGTGTGCAATCTATAATTGTTCAAATTATAACGTGCTAAATTTATCAAAGACATTTCATAGGTTTCAAAAGGTTGGCGAAACGTGAATATGATTTGATGCAGAAGACAAATTCAGAATCACTTTTATGCCAATATGTACAGTTCGCAGAAGATAATTTATTGTGTAATACTTACCATCATGTACCTATTTGTAGATAAACTTCGTAAACGGATGGTTGAAAGGCTTTAATCATAACTTCTATTCCAGTGCATCAAAAAAATAAATAAATATGAAGACAAAAAAAGTTTTGCATTAATATAATATACATGATATAGGAAAACTGTTTTTCTATATTCTTCTCTGTCCTTTTTTATTCCAGTATGGCATAAATTGTCACATTTTTTAATTATCTTCCCGAAACAAGTTTTTAAAGAGACAAATAGAAATAGCAGATTCAGCCCTATGATAGATTTATTCACGGAAGTAAGAGTTAGTCTCACCTTTCATATTAACAATTTCTTAATTAGGTACTAAGTATATCAGTTACATATTTTAAAATATTAGATTAATAAGACAGTTTTCATATAGAGATATAGCAAATTGAGTACTGTGCTACCATTTATAACTAGAACAATTATTTATAGGTAAGTACAGATTGTAACTTAATATCGTCAGAAAGAGCTTTCAGTATATTCCTATATCTACCCTTGAAATAGTAGTTTAACGACTGTTTCAAGGTAGTACTTTAAATTATGATGAAATAAGATTATGGGTAAGAGAAATTTGCAAAATTATTCATGCTGAATTCATTTAGCTTTCAAGCTGATTGTTGATACAAATTCTATTTATAACTATATAATCAGAAAATTTTCACTGTTTTGTCATCTACAAGTTTTTATATTCATCTATAATAAACCAATTGTCTAAATTAAGAATACAATTCAAATTACCCGCTCAGTTGTCAGTATTTCACGCGAGGTGGCGCTAGTGTACTTGTCACAAATATCACCAATGCTAAAGCATAGGAGTGTCCCGTATTGTTATTATATAGTATTTAGTAGTTTGAAAATTGAAAAGCTGTGTTATGCTAACTCATGATACAAATAACGAGAGATATGATATTCCGACTGCCTATTTTTAGACCTGTCACGCGCATGGTGTCAAGTGGTGAGTCCAATGCAACAATAATATGCTGTCGTACAGTGAGGTTTGACGTTTCATCACAACCTCTTAACAAATTACGTATTTTACTAATATTTAAGTGCATACAGTTGGAAGTAATAAAAATAAAAAAGGTTAAATTTAGTGCTGTGATCTATATTATTTGAAAAAGACAATATAGGCGTAACTTCAACCGCATTAAACTGACGTATAGAAACTTTTTGATTGAGAATGACTTTGTTTTAAGTGTGTAGTTGGACTTCTATAACGTTACTCACCGCGTGACGTCAGAGGAGGGGGGCGGGGCATATGCGCAATATCATATCTCTTCTAAGTCATTACATGATATAATGACTTAGAAGAGATATGATATTGCGCATATGCCCCGCCCCCTCCTCTGACGTCACGCGGTGAGTAACGTTATAGATGTCCAACTACACACTTAAAACAAAGTCATTCGCAATCAAAAAGTTTCTATACGTCAGTTTAATGCGGTTGAAGTTACGCCTATATTGTCTTTTTCAAATAATATAGATCACAGCACTAATTTTAACCTTTTTTATTTTTATTACTTCCAACTGTATGCACTTAAATATTAGTAAAATACGTAATTTGTTAAGAGGTTGTGATGAAACGTCAAACCTCACTGTACGACAGCATATTATTTTTGCATTGGACTCACCACTTGACACCATGCGCGTGACAGGTCTAAAAATAGGCAGTCGGAATATCATATCTCTCGTTATTTGTATCATGAGTCATTATATCATGATGCTAACTAGTTAACAAATCCAGTACCCCGTAGAACGTTACAATAATATGGTAATATGGTGTCCTGTTTTACAAAAGACTCTGTCTGGACGCATTTCGAGTGATTTATTTAATTAATTTCTTGCTTTTAAAACGTAAACAGCCTGTAAATGTTAGCAAAATTTTACACCACATTAAAATAATTAATGAAACTAATGAATGCACTTGTAAGAACCCCCTTCTCTGGCTAAAAACTGACATGATACATGACTTCACGCCCCATCAATCGCGATCAAAAGGTGGAACACGCTGTTAAAATAAAATTTCGTAATTTTAATTTACCAAAAATGTTTTCAGTGTTGTATAATCTTCAGTTAATTTTTGTTAAAGCTACAAAACTTCTACATTCATCAGTAAACTTAACAACAGCTTAAAAGCTAATTTGAACCAAAACTGGTCTTAATTTTTGTAAGTCAATTTTTTATTTCAACAACACACCACGAGGGCTTACAGCCTAAATACTATCGTACCGTGGGTGTCGACAATGAGGAAAGAGGCAACTTGTTAATTCTGGACGTGAAGGTTCGGGGGAGAAGGAAAAACATGTGCCGGCAAGGAATTCTACAACCTGGAAGTCCTCGGGACAAAAGAGCGGGCATAACAAGACGTTCTATGTCTGGTGACCTGGACAGTAAAAGGGTGCATTTGCTCTGTTCCCCTGGTAGATCTGTTGGGGGCAGCAGGTGGAGGAACTATGGAAGAAAGCTCCTCTGAGCAGTGCCCGTGCAGATATCTATAAAAGAGAGAGCGGTCACCAACGGCACGTTGGTGGGCAAGGGATGGCAGCCTTTGGGTGATGGTAAGGTCACCGATGGGACATATAGCTCTCTTCTGAATGGAGTCCAGGATAGCGAGTGTAGAAGCGGCAGCAGCACCCCAGATGTGGGAGCAGTATTCGAGGTTTGGTCTTATTTGTGAAGTATATAAGGTATAGAGGTTATCTGGTGAAAAGTATATTCGAGCCCAGAAGAGGAAACCTAATCTCTTAGCAGCCGCTTCTGCAATTGATGTGACATGTTGGTGCCAATTGAGATTTCAATCCACAGAAATGCCAACAAGTGAAAAGGACTCATTAATTTGAATAACTTGGTTGTTTATTGTGATGGGTCTAGGGCTGGTGTATCTCTTATGAGAAAGAAAGCAAAACTGTGATTTGGTGGGGTTGAATTGTACAAGATTTCTACTTCCCCAGTCTAATATTTTTTGAAGATCCACAGAGATAGAACCCTCCATCAGTGTGCGATCCTCATCTAATTGGGCTAAAGAGACAGGCTTAGAATATTGTATATTTGAGTGGAGGGTGCTGTTGTCCGCGTAACTGGGAACTGGGTTCGATCTGCTAGAGAGGAGGTCATTGATGTGGAGAAGAAACAAAGTAAGGGCTAAAGCTAAACCTTGAGGAACTCCTGCATTAATTGGATACAGTTTAGAGGAATGGCCATCTATGCCAACAGAAATGCTCTGGTTGGAGAGGAAATTTGCTGTCCACATACAAAGTTTTGGTGGTAGGCCATAGGCCAGTAGTTTATTAAGCAGCACTGCGTGCCAGACCTGGTCGAATGCTGATATGTCTAGTGGGATTCACCGTGTAGTTCCATAGACTTGTTCCAAGAATGGGTGACAAAGGAAAGGAGGTCTGCAGTTGATCTGCGCTGATGGAATCCATACTGACTGTTGTGGATTAGACTGTGTTTTTCAAGAAATTTTAGTAATTCGGTATTTATATACTTTGCCATCACTTTAGAGACGACTGAAAGGAGAGAAATAGGTCTGTAGTTGCTAGGAAGCGCTTTGGACCCTTTCTTGAGGACGGGCTGTACTCTAGCAGTTTTCCAGTTACTAGGGAATATGCCTCTATAAGATGTCTGAAACAGACGAGTCAGGACAGGAGCAAGTTCTGGTGCACATTTTTTGAGAACAATTGCTGGGATCTCGTCAATGCCAGATGCTTTCCTGGTATTAAGAGAAGAGAGCATATTTTGTACTTTTTTAGTTTTGAAAATGATATCAGTCATTTTATGCGCGACGTTGGGGACTGTTGGTGGTTGAACATTTGGAGGTGGGTTGAGAGAAGAATTGCCGGCGAACAACGTGGCAAAAAGTTCAGCCTTGCCCAGGGCAGTAGAAACAATTTCATCCCCTGAGACAAGAGGTGGGAACGTGCTCTTGCAGAAATTATATCCAATAGATTTAGCAAGAGTCCAGAAGGGTTTTCTTTCTTGACTGGGATTGTGTAGAAGCTTTTCGTGAGCTTTGACCTTTTTAAGTCTGGCCTTGTCACATGATTCAGAGAACCAGGGCTTTTGAGTGGCTGCAGAGGTTTTCTGTGTACGTGGAATAAATAATTCCATGTCAGCTTGGATAGTTTCGGTGGCGTTTTGTGAGATATCAGAGGGGTCAGGATGAGAGAAGCAGACAGACGCCCATGGAAATGAGGAAAAGTAATTTCGCATTTCGTCCCAGTTCGTGGAGTTGTAGTGCCAAACGATACGTGGGTGTGATGACTGTGTGACCTCGGGTTGCATTGCGCAGGAAGCAGTGACCATGCCCTGGTTTGAGCGACCCAGAGGGGCGGTGACTGATATCTTATAGCAGTCAGGATGTGTAGTAAGAAAGAGATCCAAGGGATTTGAGCTGTGTGTTGGGATGTGAGGAAAGTAAGTAGGGTGCTTAACCATATTGGCTAAAGAATTGCTGACTGAAAAGGCCTCCGCTGCTCTTCCTTGTGGATCGGTTTTTGAAGATCCTAGCTATTCCTTATTATGGACATTGAAGTCACCAAGAATAGTGACCTCGGAGGAAGGATATTCAGAAATCAGATGGTCGGTTTTTTCAGAAAGGCAGTCAAAGAGCTGGAGAAAGTTGTTGTCAGAAGGTGACTGGTAAATGCAACAGATGAATTTAGTTGCAGCCCTGAGAGAGAGTTTTATCCATAGTATGTCTTTTCTTCCAGCTTCTAAATTGGGGAGTTTGGTGAAGGGTAGATTGCTACGGACGTACGCACACACGCCTCCATGCAATCTAAAAGAAGTAAGGAGCTCATACCCCGGGAAATTAAGCTGATTAGTGGCTGTTTTGACACTGATTTGAGTTTTGAGTGAGGAAGAGGAGTTGGGGCCTATTAGCCTGGAGAGAATGGTGGACGGAGTTCAGGTTAGAATTTAGGCTACATATATTCGAGAAGGATATGTTAAATCTTGATGCTGGCGCTCCCTGTACACCCCTCTCCCGGAGATCCTACTGGAGGTGTATCTTACCTCCGTAATCTTTTGTACAAGGAGGAGCCATCATAATTTTTGCTTATAAGGGAAACCGACTCATACACCAGAACCGGAAACGTCCGTTGGGACTTCACCGGCCCCTTGATGTAAGGGGTGGTACCTCCTCGGGCGTGAAAAAAATCCTTTACTATCACGTAAAGGAAAATTCCACTACCACCTACCCTACACTACAATTCTTAGCTATAGTATGAAAATATTTATTATGTCGCCTTAATTTGGTGAAACCATTCCATGCTAAATACAGATGTAAAGATTTTGCCTATGGCCTCACAATAGCTTCTTACTAACTGGTTTCGCTTTTACAGCATTGTAAGTAGAATAAAATTCCAAATATTTATATATTCAGTCAACACTCCCAACTGTGCACTGTGACTTACATGACAAAACTTTTAAGCAGATGGTGAAAGAAAAAGGTGAGCCCTTTATATAAGTACAATTTGGAGAACTCAATAAGTCACAATACAGTTTTCAGACCTGATGATCGTTTCGCTAACAAAATTAGCGTCATCAGATGAATGAATAAACTAACGCTAACATTGTTAGTGAAACGATCATCAGGTCTAAAAACTGTATTGTGATGAATTGGATTCTCCAAATTGTACTTATGAGTCCTCATCTCATCATAGGTTCCAATCTTCACTTATTGAGCCCTTTATATGTTTGATTTCAATTTGCTCGACTTAACAGACAAAAAAAAGATACTAAAAACATTTGTATCTCTTTTATTGATATTTTAAATACATTTGTAACAAAAATATATTATCATCTATTTCTAATTCTATAGCATTCAGTTTTTTCATTGTTCTATCTACCTTTTCCAAAATTTCCCTCTCCGGTGGAGTTATCATCTCTTCAATCTGTAAATAAGTTTGTTTCATTAACTTTGAAAAAAGAAAAATCAATTTTTCGTTATTGTAACAATAATAAATATATATATAATCAAATAAACATAAAAAAATAATGCAAATATGTATGAATAATATAAACAATCGCCTTTAAAATGTACTCATTCCTTATATTTACAAACCTTCACAATAAAAAATTGCCAGAAAGCTGTAAGATTATGCTTTGTAACGACAAGGACTAATAATTGGATGGTGTTAACGGACAAAGAACCACTCGCGAATTTATGAATATGAGAAATCGAGGTATGAAGCTATTTTAACTGTATGAACTATGATTTTCCTACCAGATGGTTGAAAACTGCTCAGTGTACTTCGAGACATAATAATCACATACGCTATTTGAAATTTCTCTTTTCATCTTTGGAAATATGTTTTTATGACATTTTGCGGTGTTTGGTTTCCGCAAAATGACATTTATTTCAATATTGTGTTATTCAAACCAGTACCAACCATCTGGTTCCCAATTACATTATATACTTAATTTGAATAAGTGATAGTAATAAAACCTACTCAGAATTCAGTGAACACTGAACAAATATTTTTGAAAGACATTTTAAAAATAATCGAAATCAACTATTTTACAAGAAACCACATCATTCTGAACACATTGTTTTTTGTTCAAAGGAAGATTATTGTTAAGTGATAAAGATCCAAGCGACAAAACTTGGAATCAAGTGACATGGTTTCTTAAAGTGTCATTTGTGTAAACAGAACCACAACAATTATTTTTTTCTTTATTGAAGCATAAACATGTAACTCAGCTTCTCCAAAAGTAGCTTAGATTGTTTCTGGGCCATTTCCACAATTAATTTACTTCTTTTGCTCTTTGTTTCAATACGAAATCAGGTTTTATACAGAAAACAATGTGAAAACACTCACGAGCAGGTGGTTCTTTATACACTATCAGAATACTACAATAAATGGTTTAGAACTTCTTATGTTGGCCACCAGAAGGCAGAAATTAGTTGCATCAGAAAGTTCATAATACATGTGATAGATGGCACAATAAACTAATGGTATATGAAAAATAAACATTATTTGCCTTTTGGCGCCTGGTTCGCTGTCCATTAATTCTATCCATTTATGAAAGTGTAATATTAAAGTAGAATATAAGACTTTTTTTTAACTTAATTGTTGGCATTCGAATAACAATATTTCGGACCATTGAAATTTATATACCTACATAAAAATTGTAATACAATAAACTACATTTTCAAAATGAATAATTTTTTTGTATTATTAAAATTTACAATCTACTGTACAAGGAGTAATAACCCTTCAACGGCTAGCGTGTCCATATGGGAAGGTTTGTCAAAAACAGCGCCAACCTCCGTCGTTGTTTGAGGTTATGTCTAGTGATGGGAAATATTGAATCCTTTTGAGGATCGAATCATTGGGTCTTGAATCCTTTTAAAGATCGAATCCTTTTGTGGGTACTGGGTACTGAATCCGAATCATAGAGAATGAATCCTTTGTGAGTAGTGGGTACTGTAGTGAATCTTTTACTGTTAACTGCACGTCCGTCGTCTGATCTTTTCAAATCTACTTGGAATGAAGTGAAACTCGGCATCATAATTAATTGGTGTATGCAGACTTAACGTCTATATTTAATTTTTAGCGAATTTTCGTTAAAAAAAAATCGCTTTTTAAGGAGATTGCGACTTTATATAAATTATCAGATTTTATGCAAAAGTCATCAAAAACAAAGCTTTGAAAAATAGAACTTTTAGAGAGATGTTAATTAAATTCTTAATTTAAATATTATTTTATAATATTATCACTTAATTGTATAATATAGAAACTACAAATTAAAAAGATAATTTCTAATATAGTAAATTGTTTGGAATTAATGAGGACACTAAATGAAACTTCAACTTGTATAAGGTTTCGTTTAGTTATGTTCTTTTTAAATTGGTTTTTACCCTTGAGGGTGTGGCTGTTATAACAGTCGAAACGTGTATAGTAAATAAATTGTGTCCGGAAGAAGAGCCTCTTTTATTCAAGCCATATGTGGTTATGTCACACCTAGACGTTTTGACGGTTAGAATGAATATATTCATGTGTGTGTGTGTGTTGTTTTTTAACGTCGGCCTATTTCCGCGACTATGGCCAATCACCAACGCCAGGCAGCAGTTTCACCCCACTATCCTGGCAATTTTGCCGAACACCCGCCTTTCTGTAAGGAGGGTAGAAATCTTTAACGTGCCTAACATCGCATGGCCACGGGACCGACGGCTTTACGCCCCCTCCGAAGTGCGTAAAGTGCTCAAATCCAATGCCAGAACCTGGGTTGTTGTTAATGTTACAGTTTGTACTGAAAAAGTGAAAGGAGAACCCTGGGATCGAACCCAGTACCCTTCGGTTCAGAGGCACATATTCTTACCCCTAACCACCGAGGCTCTATATATTTATATGTATGCATGCATGAATATTTTCATTTTTTAAATTTGGTCTACCCATTTCCCTGATTATAAAAGTAAAAATAACAATCCCTCGCACTAAAAATCAGTTTCACCGTACCTACCATCATAGAAATTTTGTGAAACCATTTATTTTCTGTAAGGAGAGTAAGAATATTTAACACGTACAACTTCACATGGAACACGGAACCGACGGCTTTGCGATATATGTGTCTTCCATGAATCTGATTTACCTGTTGAAATAGTGGATGTTAAACAGATTCGTATAGAAACTAATATTGTGTCTGGTTCTTACTATAATGGAAAACCTTCACATACGTTTTATGAGTTTGCACTGATGGTTGATCCTGGTTATGCAATCGACATCGAACCTGGGAATCTAATTTATTTACCAGTAAACAAACGAGAGATTTCAAATATAAGCATAGACATTAACATAAAATTATGTATAGTACATACTCTGTACAATTAATAAAAATAAGTCTTTTAACTGATATTTAAAACCATCATAGAGTAAATTTATAGTTGTTTTCACATTTTTGCTAAGTACTAATAAGTGGAAAAAGAAATCAGTATGATATAAAAACAGAGGCACGAGATTTAAATTGTGAAGGGATAAATATTCAAGAATTGAAGATATTCTAAAAAAGATTTAGATTGGTTGCCTGTCGAAGATATGATTCTGATGAAATGTTTAATATTTAATCATAAAGTAGAACTTTGCGTTATGTCGAATAAAGAACATTTAATTAAATTAGTGATTTTTTTATTTTTTATTCAACGGATCAACCATTTACAATAATAATAAGAACATCTAAAACTACATTAGTCTTAAATAATCTATCTCAATATGACAACATAACGGAAAGGTAAAACATAACAGTATGACAATTCAATCAATAACACCTCTCAAAATGCCTCTAATTGAACGGTCAGAATCATTAAACATATCCAAGAGCTCCAAATACTCATTTGAAGCTCTCACTACTCTCGACATTGGACTGAAAAGGCCATAATTGGTTCGATGGAAGGGAACCACGAAAACCTCCCTTGTCTCGTGCGGTCCGGAATCCTTAGAGAGACTAACTCAAGCAAAGAAGGACTATCAATTTTATTCACTAATAATTTATGCAGAAAACAAACATCACTGACAATCCTTCTACCACTGAGTGACTGCAAGTGCAGCCGATTCCGCAAATAAGAAAAGTTAAGATCATTTCTCTGCAAGTCCATTCTGTAAGCACAAATTCTTAAGAATTTATTTTGTATGGCCTCAATCTGATTGATATAAATATTGTAATTCGGACTCCAGACTACAGAAGAGCATTCCAACAAAGAGCGAACCAGACCACAATACAGTCTTCTCAAGCTATTGCATGAAAAATCCAGAGTTGATCTATGAATAATTCGCTATCCAATACAATGCCCAAGTCTTTAATCATTTCCTTCCTCTGTAAAGCGTTAGAGCCTATGAAGTACACAAAGTCAATGGGCAACTGAGCTCTAGTGAATGTAATGCAGAAACACTTATCAACATTCAGAGTCAGAAGATTGTCACCACACCACTGAGCAAAACGATTTAAGTCTTCCTGTAAAAGTAAAGCGTCCTGCCTGGAACGAACAATCTTGAAAATTTTGATATCATCAGCAAACATCAAACTCTGACTATGCTTAAGTGAATGTATGACATCATTGATAAAAATATTAAAGAGGACTGGTCCACAATGTGAACCCTGAGGAACTCCTGAAGAAACAGTAATACTATCAGAAATGAAGTTTCTGATCTCTACACTCTGGGACCTACCTGTAAGGAAGCTGCGCATCCAAGACAACAAATTGGCATTAAAACCCAACAATGCAAGTTTTGACAATAATAAGGCGTGATTAACCTTATCAAACACTTTGGAGAAATCTGTATACACCGAATCAACATGTAACCTATCCTCCAAAGCTGAGACCAATATATGCTGGTACAGAAGAAGGTTGGTTGTTGTAGATCTTCCTTTAAGAAAACCATGCTGCTGTGTGACGAAAACATGTCTGCATTCCCAAGTTATATGTCTAGAGACAAAAAAGTCTAGAAGGTATCTCTGACTGAATACAAACAGCTCTATAATTAGTAACCAAATGCTTTGGCCCCTGCTTATGAACGGGCATCAAATAAGAATGTTTCCAAACATGTGGAAACTTGCCAGACAACAAAGACCTGTTAAAGAGAATCCTCAGTGGAATTGCCAAGGTGAAGGCACAAGATTTTAACAGATGGGAGGGGATTCCATCTGGACCGTAAGTAAGTTTATCTTTCAAACTACAGATACGATCAATAATATCAGCACAGTCATATTTACCGACTCATGCAAAAGAGGATCGGGACGGACAAAATTTTTTTGGAACAAGCCCCAAAAGCCAAAACAGTTTGAAACAAATGTATGTATATTGTTGTAAAAAAAGAAGATAGCTCCAAGCTAAGTCAAGTTATTATTGTTATTATCATTGATTATACTATTACATTTTAATATAAATATTTGCTGCCTCGGTGGCTTAGCGGGCAGAGCATGTGAATGCACCAAAATTATACTAATTATGAGAAAGAACACGCATATGACTATAAATGAATACAACTCTAATAAAATACTTACATCTGCTAGTTGCTCTTCGTCTGCACCCTGCTCTCTCATTCCCATGGCTATTGTATCAACTCTTTGTTTTTTATCAATTATACGTTTGTTCACATCTCTTTCGTGGCTCCGCCTCGTCATCATATTAAACAGAGTTTTGTAACACAGATCAAGCAGCATACGAGCAATCGGTTCTAGTTTTACATAAAAATAAAGAAAAGATTTATTAGGACCAGATGCAGGAGCTTTGTTCAACTCCTGCACCTGCAAAAAATGCTCTTCTACCAGTTTATAGGTAAGCTGCTTTGCTTCTTTGGCTAAAATCATGGCTTGTTCTTGTATTTCGTGTGTCTGGATATTCGGTTTCAATTTGACAAGTCTAAATATGCGAGCTGCTTTCATGTCGAATTTTTCAAGAATCACTTGTTCCACTGTTTCCCATACAAACTGTGTAAAAGCTTCTTTCAGCCTAATTTCCAGTGAGCCTCCACCAGCTATGCTAGCTTCCACTATAATATTGTTGGTGTCTTCTTCTGAAAAATGGTAATACATCAGCTTTCTTGACATGTACTTTGTATAATCAATTTAAATATATAAATAGTATAAAACATTTCGGGACGCAGCAAGTGAATTTTTAATAAATGCTTGAAATTTGAATAACTCAATTTTATATTAACTTAAGCAAGTTCTGGTGCACATTTTTTGAGAACAATTGCTGGGATCTCGTCAAAGCCAGAGACTTTCCTGGTATTAAGAGAAGGGAGCATATTTAGTACCTTTTTAGTTTTGAAAATGATATCCGTCATTTTATGTGCGACATTGGTGGTTGAACATTTGGAGGTGGGTTGAGAGTAGAATTGCAGGCGAACAACGAGGCAAAAAGTTCAGCCTTGCCCAGGGCGGTAGAAACTATTTCATCCCCTGAAACAAGAGGTGGGAACGTGCTCTTGCAGAAATTATTCCCAATAGATTTAGCAAGAGTCCAGAAGGGTTTGCTGCCGTTGGAGCTTGAGAGAACTTTGTTTTTGATGTGGTTATTAATCGAGTTTTTTGCCTCATAAAGAATGCAGACACACCGGTTTCTTGGATCGTTACATGCTTGACTGAGATTGTGTAGAAGTGTTTTGTGAGCTTTGACCTATACAAGCCTGGTCTTGTCACAGGATTTAGAGAACCAGTGCTTTTGAGTGTTGACAGTTTTCTTGACTGGGATTGTGTAGAAGTGTTTTGTGAGCTTTGACCTTTTCAAGTCTGGCCTTGTCACATGGTTTAGAAAACCAGGGCTTTCGAGTAGCTGAAGAGGTTTTCTGTGTACGTGGAATAAATAATTCCAGACCAGCTTGGATTATTTTGGTGACGTTTTGTGAGATATCAGGGGGATCAGGATGAGAGAAGCAGACAGACGCCCATGGAAATGAGAAAAAGTAATCCCGCATTTCGTCCCAGTTTGTGGAGTTGTAGTGCCAAACGATACGTGGGTGTGATAACTGTGTGACCTCGGGTTGCATTGTACAGGAAGCAGTAACTGATGTCTTATAGCATTCAGGTTTTGTAGTAAGAAGGAGATCCAAGGGATTTGAGCTGTGTGTTGGGATGTGAGGAAAGTGAGTAGGTTGCTGAACCATATTGGCTAAAGAATTGCTGATTGAGAAAGCCTCCGCTGCTCTCCCTTGTGGATCAGTTTTTGAAGATCCTAACCATTCCTTATTATGGACATTGAAGTCGCCAAGAATAGTGACCTCGCAGGAAGGATATTCAGAAATCATATGGTCGGTTTTTTCAGAAAGGTAGTCAAGAGCTGGACAAAAATGTTGTCAGAAGGTGACCGGTATACGCAACAGATGAAAATGTGCAAATGTGAAAATATGCAACTTGAAAAAGGACCTTTGTGGGCGCCATTTCAGTGACGACGAAGAGGTGAAAGCTGCAATTTGGGCACATTTTGAGGACAAGCCGAAAAAATGTTTTGTTGCTGAAACTATGTAATAAGTGCATTGATGTTAGGGGGGGGGTAGCATATTCAAAAATTAAATTTAATAGTGAGCCTACGCCATTTCTTTCATAGTCAAGACAGGAAGTTTTGGCGCTTAGCTTGCAACTTACTTAATATTGATATATACTGATCGAAAAACGCATTCAACAGTGGGTGACTCTTTTGCTTCCTTACTATATTCTTAATTTCAACAACTGGAATAGGATTGGATGTGTCCGCCCATGGTTCAGTCCGTATATACATTTGTTGCAACAAAATTTTCATTAATTCACCAGCATTGTCATCTAACCTATTTGTTAAAGCATTAACTAAAATTTTATCCCGCATATCTTGATGAAACCTATCAAAATTTGTAGTCCAAAATACACCAGAATCTGAAAGCTCATCTGGTGGAATTTCACCATTTTTTGCTTGCATCAATAACTTAAGATCGATCTGTGGGGGCACAAACATTTCCTTGTCTTCGAGTTTCAATGTAGGTACAGGTTTTTCAACGTCTCCATAAGGCATTCTAATCAGATACTTGGCCACTATCAAAGAAATAAACTTCTCTTTTACTTGCGAGAGAGTTATGGACTTTTCACTTTTGTTGAGTCTATCGAAAATTTTCAGTATCAGTTCTGAAGCTGTCCAATAGCTTCTCTGCAGCACTTCTTCAATTATCATCTCTGCTTCATCTCCGAACTTTTTCTTGATTATGTTGATATATTTTGGATATCGCAACATGAGTAAAACCATATCAGGATCTAAGGTATAATTTGCTATGTTCTCATTTTTGTTGGGTTGGAATTTGGCTAGACGATACTTTATAAGTACACACAGAGATTCTTTCACCTAAAAAATAGTATATATAATAATAACAAAGAGCAATTAACATAGTTTTTGTTCTAGAAAACATAGTTGTACATATTTTGTACAATTAATTTTATACAAGATATATTTTTCAAGTGGCAAGACAACATTACCCATTTTAATTATAATAATTGTAAGAATTTACTGTAAATATATATAGAAAAGTTGATGTAATTTTTGGTAAAAACAGAAGTGATTTTGAGTTGATTTTGACAGTAAAAAAAATAGGAAATTGATAATTTTCGTTGAGTGTTTATGAGAAAAAATTCAGTTGAATGAATGTTTTCCTTCGTAAAAGCACTTATGGTTGCAGCAAAGGAATAGTTTATTAATAAACTGAAGCACCATGTGCAGTTTTTACTATATATTCAAGGAAACAAGTGTACTTAATAAAAAGTATTAGTTAACAACAGAAATATACAAGAATTCCTGAGCATAAATAAATGTTATGTTTAAATAGGAAATATTTCTAGTGAGTAGTAAGATGTAGCAGATATGTCAAAGGAATCCAGTACAAAATGATTCAATTACGTAGTTACTCCATTACCATCAAAAAAATATGAAAAATCTAAAGCAAAACTAAGTTAAATTAACTGTCACAAGACGTCCTTAGTTGCTATTAAAAAACTGCCCTACTTATAAAAAACTCGGGACGCAGCAAGTGCGTTATGGTACTGAATTTTTATTAAATGCTTCAAATTTAAATAACTCACCTTTCTATCAACTTAGAGAGTTTAATTTTAATACGTAGTAAGGTCTTTCCTAAAGCAAGATATCCACAAAATTTCATTAAAATAACTTTGTAATTTTCGGAGAAAAAATTTTTTTTCGAAAGAAAATTTAAAATTTGAATAACTCAATTTTCTCTAACTAGAAAGTTGAATTTTGGTACGTAATAAGATCTCTGCTGAGGCAACATATATAGTAAATTTCATTAAAACAGCTTTGTAACTTTCGGAGAAAAAAAATTTTTTCGAAAGAAAACTCAAATTTTTTCCGGGAAACCCCGTCCGATTTTTCTGGATAACGAACTCATCCAAGCCATTAATAAAAGAAAGGCACTTGCCAAGTTTCATCGAAATCGGTTAATTATTTTTTGAGTTATGAGATGGATATATATATATATATATATATATATATATATATATATATATATATATATATATATATATATATATATATATATATATATAAATTAAACCTATTTACAAATGAACTTTAATAAGATATTATGCTGTGACAATACCTCTCTCAAGCAGTGGCGATTTCACCTAGTGAGCTAGGTGTGCGCCGCACACCCTTAAATATAACCAAAATGTGCACAGTTATATATGTTTTATTACTTTTTCCCTTAGTCTTATTACACTACATATTTTATGACAATCGATTTAATTTACTTATTTGATTTCATAAATAGTCGGTTAATAGTGACTTGGAATGAAGTAGATACCACGTTTCTAACATAGTCAGAGAATATGAGTAGATCAATAGCAACTGGGAATGAATTCGGTCAGTCCCCGACCCACGTGTTTAAAATAGTGCGGAAAATACCATTGATTTTAACACTGCAGTGAGCTATAAAAATTTGATTAAATCAGGTTTCTATTATCTTCGAAAGTTTAATTTTGGTAGGTAGTAAGGTATTTCCTAGGACAAGATATCCACCAAATTTCATTAAAATAACTGTAATTTTTGGAGAAAAAAAATTGTTTCTTTCAAAAGAAAATTTAAAATTTGAATAACCTAATTTTCTATAAACTGAGAAAGTTGAATTTTGGTACTTAGTAAGTCCTCTCCCAAGGCAACATATATAGTAAATTTCATTAAAACAGCTTTGTTATTTTCGGAGAAAAAATTTTGTTTAAAAGAAAACTCAATTTTCCCGTAAAAACCCGTCCGATTTTCCTACCTAACGAACTCATCCAAGCCATTAATAAAAGAAAGGCACTTGCCGAGTTTCATTGAAATCGGTTAATTATTTTTTGAGTTATCAGACATACATATATATATATATATATATATATATATATATATATATATATATATATATATATATATATATATATATATAAAAATTGAAACTGACCCCGGATATGGGTTCTAGGGGTCCTAAATCGCGCTCATTTGAAAATTTTTTGCAAAGTCTCACCATCGATACCTCTCTATTAGTGAATTTTTTTAAATAAAAATTCACTAAAATTAAAATGGGTTGAAATAGACACATGCTTACCTTGGATAGTGGCAAATTTGTACTTTTTTTAATATGCAACAAGGGTGATGTTCCATAAATTTGTAAATAAGACGCAACTTTTTCTACCACTGGTCCAAATCTTTCTGAGATAATTAATGGGATAACTTTACCAATCAAGCCAGACATTTTTCAATCGGCAAACCTTTAAAAAGTAAACAAAGCAAAACACACCACTCAGTTCAGTATCCTATACTGTACCTAAGAATGTATTATTGTATAACGAACGAAAAAGTATGTTACTAAGAACTATGAAAATTAGCTAATATAATATAGGAAATAATAATATTCAAAGTTAAGGTCCATGGTACACGATATCTTAACCTTCTAACCTTAAATTTGAGGTTATGGCAAATGTCAGCCGTTTATTCATAAATAATAGATATCTATGACAAGATTGTTTCTTCTTAGTTTTTTGCAGACGTTATAACATAATAGACATAATTTGATTTGTTTCTCTATGAGAACTGGTTTGCTTAACTGTTTATTATTTAAGAATACAAAATCAGAATACAACGAAATGCCCTTACGAATATACAATTATTTGTATATCTATATCCGTGAGTGATCCGGTTATACCAGTTGTTTTCAATAAAATGAAGCTTTATTTACTGCATTTTTTCCTAAGTTAGTTTTGAAAATAATTATTATAGTTTTCCATATTTCAAACTAACAATTTACAAGCTGCTTATGTATTTTTAGAGTCTAAAACTTTTTGATTGTGCCTCTGAGTTTTCAAATATATGTATCCCCACTGCGCATTTCATATTTGCAACGCAAATAAGTATCTACGGCTATTAAAACATGTTAATGATTTATCTAATAAGATATTACAGTTCATAACACAGCTGCTATTTGAGCGGTTTTTTATTCATTTTATTTATTTATTGATTTATTTATTTATTGGTATTAATTGTACAATGTCTGACTCAAAGAAGCTAAGCTTGTGCTTATATACCACACGAATTAGATCACGTAGGTACTAAGGTGAAGGCTAAATATATAACAATGTCAGATATTTTATGCTATTTGATTCGTTTTGGAAGTAGTGCAACTTGGAAGAACATAATTGTAATTTATCAAAGTTATCGTATGTATAATAAATAAATAGATACCTTTGTAAATAATAAATACTGGCCCAAAAAAATATTTTAATATCCATAGCCACCTTTGACCACGTATATTTTTGGTATCTCGGTTCAGTTAAAGTGCAAGAAAACATTAAAAATTAATAGAAGAACTAGAAGAAGAAGACTGAATAGACATGAACTTGCAAAAGTCATTTGAGAATGTCAATTGGAAAATATTGTTTCATATAATGAAAAGAGCTGGATTGAATTGGAGAGATGGGCACTTCTCAGTCTATACAAAAATCAAAGTACCATACACGGTTATGAAATTTGAGCTACAATAAGGAAAGGTGTAAAAAGGTAAGATGCTTACTGGCAATTATGCCAATGCTGGCCCTTTTTGCTCATCTAAGCTAACCTACCCTCCACCTTAAGCTCGATGTCAACGACAGAAGTGATTTGAAAATTCATCCGCTGCCGGTGAGTCTCGAACTGTCGTCCCCTGAGTCCGAATTGGGAAGTTTTACTCGACTTTCCAACACAGCTACGGCGGCGCAAGGAAAGGTGTAGGGCATGGATCATCTTCGCCATATTTGTTTATATAATAATAATAATAATAGACTCAAAGAAAAAACAGCAAAAATAAGGTACACAGCTGACATAGTGCTGATAGGAGAAGCTGGAAAGGAACTTCAAAGGATGCTCATAGTGTTCTGGATATTATGTTGAGAAGAATTAAACTAAAGAATAAAATGACGAAAAGGTAATGGAGATAAGTAGGCATAGAAGTGATAGGATAAGTAGGCATATGAGTAATACAAAGCTCAACGGTCAACAAGTTGAACAAGCGAAAATGTTTACGTGCTTTGTGGGAGTGTTATTACCGATATTGGTAAATTTAGCAAAGAACTAGGAGGGCTTATTGCGACCAGAGTCGGTTTAAGCCTTTCGGATGCCCTAAGCGCTGGAAGTTTTTGGTGCCCCTATAAATGTCATTCAATTAAATAAGCAATGATAACTATTCAAAAATGATGTATTTCGAGAAATAAACAATGGTCAGCAAAGCGAAGTGCTTCATTCGCCGAATTCACCGGGCTCCAACATTTGAATAGTTGTGTCGACGTATTTGTTCACCAGACCCACTGAGTTTCCGCTGGAACTCAACTGTTGCCGATTTGTCAAAGCGGAATGACATACTAACGTCACAAAACAGTGCTTGAAAAAGAAAGTGCGTGCATCAGTCTTCAACTGCTGAAATGTATCGGTAGTCAGCAGATGAGTGCTTAAGCTCAGATATTGACTCCTGGTAAACTCAACCGTTGAAATAAAAAAAGTTATTTCATTTGGATTTAAAAACCTGTCGGCCTTTTTAAATGGAAAGTGTTTAATAATGTCTTCAAAATTTATTGTACGTAGAATATCTGCCGCAATACAAAGGAAAGATGAAGCATCGAGCCGATTTTCTCCTATTGTTGTTAGGCTTTGACCGAAAAAGCTCTCATTTTCACAGTTGCACTTTTGCGAACTGAATTGTGGATAGTTGAGTTACAAACTCAAGTATCGAAGGAATTTCCAGATCAGAGTGAATCTGACTGTTTCTGACAAACCATGGCGCTCCGGTAACCATTCTCAGAATTTTATTCTGGGTGATTTTAAGGGTCTTGATGTGTGTGGCGGCCGCGGTGGCCCATGCAGGGGATGCATAGGTCATCGCTGGCCGGATTATGACTTTGTACATGAGCAACTTATTGTTCATGGACAATTTGGAATTTCTATTTAGAAGTGGAAACAGCTTCGAGATTAACAACGAGGCTTTTCGTCGGGCGTATTGGACATGGAGGCGCCGTGTTAAGCGTTTGTCGAGGAAAACCCCGAGGTATTTGGCGGAATCTTGCCAGGGAATTAGACGGTTGTCTAATGATACGTGTTCGTGAGGTGTGTGTCTCCTCTTAGAAAATAGGACTGCTGAACATTTATCGGGGTTTATGGCTAGATAAGATTTCCTATACTAGCCTTGCAGCTCGTCTACGGCGGTCTGAAGTCATTCGGTTATTATCCTCGGCTGAGTGGAGCTGCTGAGGATGGTAGTGTCGTCTACGTACAGCGCGTATGTCACGTTTAGGGGCGCTGTCGGAATGTCTGCGACAAATATATTGTACAGCAGAAATAGCATAACCCTGCGGGAGATCAGCCGTGGCTAAGTACGTTCTAGATCTGGCTCCCAGATGTTTGACCTGGAACTTCCTCTGTTGCAGGTATGACCTGATTAGCAGAATCAGAGGAATAGGATAATTGAATGATAGAAGTTTGTTTAGGAGACCCGCATGCCAAACCCTATCGAAGGCTTGAACAATGTCAAGAAATATTGCACCAGTTGACTTGTTTTTATGAAATCCTTCGGTGATGTTTTCCACGACACGAAGGACTTGGTTTGTGGTGGAGTGCTGGTGTCTGAAACCGAACTGCTTGTCTGGGAGGATATTATTTTCAAATGTGAATGATGCTAGCTTTCTCTGAATCAGTTTATCGGCGCTTTTGCCGATGACTGGTGGTAGGCTAATGGGCCTGTAGTTCTGAGGGAACAGCGGATCTTTGCTGGGTTTCGGGATGTTGATAATATCGGCAAGTTTCCACATGGAAGGAAAATGTTGAAATCGCAGCATGGCATTCATAATCGTAACTAGGAATAGGTTTTTCAGGGTTACGTTGGAGATTCCATTGTATCCCGGAGATTTCCTATTTTTTAATGATTTGAATATTTGGGAAACTTCTTCGAAAGTTGCGGGCTCGATAGTTGCGTCTGGGGTGGCGCGAGGCGCACTACTGACAGCGGTGCGTTCTTGCTACGTGCAACAGATCAACGCTGTTATAATTCGGGCTGAATTGCAACTCCAGATGACCTGCGAATGCACTTGCTTTCTCCGCATCCGCATATACGACACCGTTACGGCCGTGAAGTGGGGGATATCGGAAGTTTTTGGGAGCGAAGGGCTTTTGCCATTTTCCAGATGGAATTTTGGGCGGACAGGGTTTGCAGGCGTTCCTGCCAACGGTTGTTGCGGAGTTCTTGTAGGGCGGATCGCACTTGTTTGATCAGTCTGTTTGCATCTCGTTTGTCGGTAGGATTTCTGGTACGTTGAGCTAGTCTACGTACGCAGTTCTTTTCGAGTGTCATTTCTCTGATACTGGAAGGAAATGGCGGCAGATTGCTTGGGGCGGGGTACATCCTTGATGCATGTTCGGTAGAACATTGGATTTTGGACTGTAGATTATCCACTTCACCCTCGAGTTCGGGGATGCTGCGGATAACCGGAATATTGCCAAGGGTGTTTTTAAGATGATCTGTGAAAACTGGCCACAGTGGCTTTTTCCTTAGGAGGTCGGGTTCGTCATTGTCATACCCGAGCTGCAATATGACTGGACTATGGTCCGACGAGAGGTCGTTTAGGGTTGTTATTTCATGGAGAAGGGTGGTGTTTGACATGATTACTATGTCGAGCACGTCGGCGCGACCCGCACTGCCGAAGTTTGTAGGTCTTTGAGGAGCGTCAACCATGCCATTTCCATGGTTGTCGACATATGATTGGAGGATATTCCCATTTGTATTGGCATTACGAGAATGCCAGTTGGGGTGTTTGGAATTTAAATCGCCAGCAATTACCATGAATTGGTTGGTATCGATAAGAGGTCTAGGTCGGCGTCTAGAATTCTCTTTTGTGGAGGATCATGGGCAGAAATGAGCTTTATTGAGCCTGCAGAGGAAGTGTTGACTACGATTTACATAATAAAATAATAAAACAAAGTTCGCATGCTCTAGGAAAGAACGAGAATTCGTAAACGACTCGTTGGACAAGTGGGTAGTTTGACACTAATCGCGTGTGCTTTTCGTCTAAAACGATTAAAGGTACTTATACCAGATATAATGTATGTGGCGGAAAGCTGGACTTTGAATAAACAGGACCTAAAGAGATTAGAAGCTTTTGAAATGTGGAAATGGAAAAAATGACAAAGGCAAGGTACATCGATGGGAAGACCAATAAAACTGTGCTAGAAGACGTAAGAGGATAAGAAATATGCTTGTGAATGAAATTGATAGGAGGAAGACAAAACTAAATAAACTTTCGTGCAACATTTGAAGAGGGCTTACTTGGAAGGGAAGGAACATACTAGAAGAGAAAAACTATCGGGAAACGTGGTGCAATTGGTGAAGTATGGAAGCTACGATGAAATAAATAGAGCTGCCGGAGACAGAGTTACGGATGCAACGACAAGGCGAGATGGCCACTAAGCAGTGCTGATGAGTACCTTTAAATTTCATTTTCAATATTATACTTATTTATGTAACATATAGATGAGTTTCTGTTACGTAATTTAATTACCTAGGTACGTTCATGTTGGTAGTCGCCATATTAGGCATTTCATTATTTGAAATAAATGCGCATCGTGATTGTAAACAGTGTGAGTTTTGTATTTGTCATCAACATAAATACAAACAAAATGTAGGCTTCGCAAATATTAGAATTAATCAGTAGCGTTGGTGTTTTCTAGTCGCGCATTTATTAATCTTGATGGATTGACCAATCGTGCCATCCATTTAAAAATCATTCGTCATTTTGTTACAGCTCTACTCATTCTTCTTCTGAAATAAATGTGATATTAAAGAATTATTTTATTATTCAGGTAGATTGACTGTTATAAAACATTAGGGCAAACAAAATTGGTTAAATAAATAAAGAGCTTTCTAAGAGCATTAAAGATTAAATCACAGTTTAAAAAATTTCGTTACGCAGCAAGTGCGTTATAGTAGCGAATTTTTATTAGAATTGTACACTATAATTATACGGCATATCAATAAAGCTAATACTTTAAACTTACACAGACCTTGAAGTTCGATCTTAGGGGTCCTAGTACGCACACATTTGAAGAATTCTTTCGAAAGTGTTATCGTCGATATCTCTATTATCAAAAAAATCTTGTGTTCTAACTTCTTTTGGGAAAAAATGCCCAAAATTTAATTTTCCATAAAACTAAAGAATTAAATTTTGCTATATCTGTAGATAGTTTAAGTCTCTTTAAAATAAACTTGTATTACAAATTTCATTAAAGTTATACAAAAAATTTCCAGAAGGAAACTTAATTCATATTTAGAAAAGTGAGGTATTTGCCAAATTAAAAACATAGCAGTTATTTTTCTTTATTAATCGCCAGTATGATTTCGTTTTAGTTAACCTAATCAAACCGATTTTTTGAATATCAACGATAACAAAAGGTCTGCTAAAAAAAATCATTTAAGATTCAAAGGTGACAAGCATATTCAGGCGTTTTAAACAAAAATGAGCTTTTGTTCAAAATATATTAAATCTGTGCACTATTGTTTCTCCAAATGTCAAAATAAAACATAAAAAAACATACATTCATCGAGCTGGATTCGATCATGCAACCTTCTGCGCAGAAAGCCAGCACGCTTCTACTGAGCTATCTGCTAACACGTCAACCAACATTTTGTTTACATGAAACTTGACACAGGCTTCATGCCCTGGGTAGTGTAACTTGAATCATGTATTCGTAACATGTATCTGACATTGGTGGTTTCCCAAGGTGCCTCATTCCTCCCTCATATACTTGCTATCTAAAAGTCCTGGGTAGTACATGAAGAGTATACGTAACAATTAATTACATAATTAGTATAATTGCCATTGAAACACATTCAAGGATTATTTCGGTTTTATATGATGTCTTATCTTTAAGTTTAAAGATAAAATAAACTATTTTAGAATCATTTTTATAGACTTGACTTGATTTTGTTTACATTTCTACTATATTATGCGACACTTTCAGTCTAAAACCACAGCATAATCCATCTATGTTGCGCTAAAACTGTATTTGGGGCCGTTCATAAAGCTACAAATATAGTGTATTTTAATAATTGATTGAATTCCCCAGTTAAATAACAATCATTTGGAATTTTTTTTATTTCATGTCGTCTGTCATTTTCCATAATTGCGGCCGAGATTTTACGATTGTTCGTCCGGATAGTATGCTTTATGGCTGGTTTTTATTTAGTTTGGTTACCGTTGATGTATGGTTTATACCTGTTGTATAAATCAGTCTACGCGTGGCACTTAACTAGTCTGTCTGTCAGGCATTGGACTTTAACCACTAAGTCGTTTCAACGCATGCCTTTGGGATTTTATTATTAATTTGAAAAATCGCTAAATATTGTGTACCAAATTACTTAAAATTCACAACATAGGTTTATTTGCACCATTTCTAGCCACATGTAAAGTCTCATTCCAGTTACTCTGATACTTACAAAAATATAGCGTTTTCAAAAATATTTTTGGGGGAAAAAATGTCCATTATACCTGATATACGAACTCGTCCGCGGTCTTAATACAATGAAGATATGTGCCAAGTTTCGTTCAAATCAGTTGAGTATTTTTGAGTTATCGCTCGGATACACACATTTCCCTAAATAAATAAATGAGCATTTTAGGGGCATTAAATCTCAGTCCAAATGAAGTTAAAATGCCTGTATTGTTGTTTTCAAGAAAATACTAAGAGATTTTATATGTTAGATTAAGATGTATTGTAATAATATGGAATTAAGTAATTCAATATTAATGTTTTGTGTGAAATAATCGAAAATAATATCTAATTTTCTACAAAATGGATTCAGTGACCTTACTGATGATCTACCCTTAAATTTAAGGCGGAGTAGGTATGTATTTTATGCAAGAACGTCCACAGACACACTTCTTTGCTCAAGTGCGGAATCAGCTAAATGAATGCTGGTAACCCCAAAAAAATGGATAGATGGCTTAGACAGCTCGTAGTCTGAATTTAAACCCACGTAACTTCAGCCTTACATATTTTCTTAGATTAAAATGATTTATTTAACTCATCTGTTTTTCTCTTTAGAATTTAAAAATAAAAATTTAAATACGTATTTTTATTATTATTTCAACAACACACCACGAGGGCTTACAGCCTAAATACTATCGTACCGTGGGTATCGACAAGGAGGAAAGAGCCAACTTGTTAATTCTGGACTTGAAGGTTTGGAGGTTCGGGGGAGAAGGAAAAACATATGCCGGCAAGGAATTTCACAACTTGGAAGTCCTCGGGACAAAAGAGCGGGAATAACAAGATGTTCTATGTCTGGTGACCTGGACAGTAAAAGGGTGCATTTGCTCTGTTCCCCTGGTAGATCTGTTGGGGGCAGCAGGTGAAGGAACTTTGGAAGAAAGCTCCTCTGAGCAGTGCCCGTGCAGATATCTATAAAACAGAGAGAGGTCACCAACGGCACGTCGGTGGGCAAGGGATGGCAGCCGTTGGGCGAGGGTAGGGTCACCGATGAGACGTATAGCTCTCTTCTGAATGGAGTCCAAGATAGCGAGTGTAGAAGCGGCAGCAGCACCCCAGATGTGAGAGCAGTATTCGAGGTTTGGTCTTATTTGTGAAGTATATAAGGTATAGAGATTAGCTGGTGAAAAGTATTTGCGAGCCCGGAAGAGGAAACCTAATTTCTTAGCAGCCGCTTCTGCAATTGATGTGACATGTTGGTGCCAATTAATATTTCGATCCACAGAAATGCCAACAAGTTAAAAGGACTCATTACTTTGAATAACTTGGTTGTTCATTGTGATGGATCTAGGGCTGGTGTATCTCTTATAAAAAAGAAAGCAAGACTGTGATTTGGTGGGGTTGAATTGTACAAGATTTCTACTTCCCCAGTCTAATATTTTTTGGAGATCCACGGAGACAGAACCCTCCATGAGTCTGCGATCCTCATCTAATTGGGATAAAGAGACAGGCTTAGAATATTGTATATTTGAGTGGGAGGTGTTGTCGTCGGCGTAACTGTGAACTTGGTTGGATGTGCTAGAGAGGGGGTCATGGATGTTACAAAGTAGGGGCTAAAGCTGAACCTTGAGGAACTCCTGCATTAATTGGATACAGTTTAGAGGAATCCACGACAACAGAAATGCTCCGGTTGGAGAGGAAATTTGCTGTCCAGGTACAGAGTTTTGGTGGTAGGCCATAGGCCGGAAGTTTATTAAGCAGCGCTGCGTGCCAGACCTGGTCGAATGCTTTGGATATGTCTAGAGCGACAATCTGGGATTCACCGTGTAGTTCCATAGACTTGTTCCAAGAATGGGTGACAAAGGAAATGAGATCGGCAGTTGATCTCCGCTGACGGAATCCATACTGCCTGTCGTGGATTAGACTGTGTTTTTCAAGAAATTTGAGTAATTCGGTGTTTATATACTTTTCCATTACCTTAGAGATGACTGAAAGGAGATAAATAGGCCTTTAGTTGCTAGGAAGCGCTTTGGATTCTTTCTTGGGGACGGGTTGTACTCGAGCAGTTTTGTTACTAGGGGATATGCCTCTATTGTAAGATGTTTGAAACAGACAGGTTAGGTATCTACTTATTTGTAAATGTCTGATTTACAGTTGATATGTTATCACCTACGAAGTTTAAAAAATTCTGGACGCAGCAAGTGCGTTATGGTAGTGAATTTTCATAAAAATGTTTTTAATAACAAATATGTGTGTTCTTTTAAGAAAGCAGGCATCAAATTTGGTTACCAGTATAACCTATATACTAAAAACAATGTGCCATGTTTCATCAAAATAACTTTATTGTGTGAATATATACAAAAATTTCCAAAAGTAAACTTAAAGTGTTCCCGAAAAAACACGTTTCTTGGTCAACCTTATAGGTTAATAGCAAATTGAGCTGTTCAAATATGAAACATTTGATCAAAATTCGCTACCATAACGCACTTGCTGCGTTCAGAATTTCTTTTCTTACAAACATGCATTATATTTCGATGTAAAATGCAAAAATGCAATAACATAAGGCGTGTTTGATTAAAAAAAATCTGAAACATTTGATCAAAATTCGCTACCATAACGCACTTGCTGCGTTCAGAATTTCTTTTCTTACAAACGTGCATTATATTTCGATGGAAAATGCATTAACATAAGGCGTGTTTGATTAAAAAAAAGGAAATTTGTATCACCAACGACTTATGGGCCATCCTGTGATTGTAGAAATATTATTTTAAGATGTAGCTATAATTAATATATATAAATTTTTTTCGTCTCTTATATAATAACGGATATATTAAACTTTACTGATTTTTACGAAAATTCGACAAAAATTGTATACCATTAAATGATAAACTCTATAGCTAAGCCTACTTGTCAAGCATCAGAGAAAGGGTCTATTTGAAATGAATTTTCTGCAAATATTTTAGTAAAATGAAGGACAATGACGGTTGAAACTAAGACTTTAGGGTTTGTAAAACATCCTTCTTGAAACATTTTATTTCTATAGCCCGTATTAGATTCAAGTTATTTGCCTAAATGTTGCCAATTTTGACATTTTAAATCGCCGCTTTGACGTTTTGAGGAAAACCCCAATTTATTTTTCTTTAAATGCCTATAACTTTTTTGTCTTTTGAGCTACATAGCTAAATTTTGGTGGGTATCTTACCTATAAGGATATAAACCTGCGTGCCATTTGGTTGCCCTTACTTTGTTGATTCCGGAGATATAATTTTTTTTCGAAAGAAAACGCAAAATTTTCCGGGAAAACCTAGGCAGATTTTCCTGGCTAACGAACTTATCCAAGCTATTTGCAAAAGGAAATTTTTCACCAAATTTAATCAAAATCGGCCCATTATTTTTTGAGTTATCGGTGTGATACATATATATATATATATATATATATATATATATATATATATATATATATATATATATATATATATATATATATATATATATACAAATATATATATATATAAACATATAAAAATTGAAACTGACCTTGGTTATGTTTTCTGGGGGGCCTAATTAGCGCTCATGTGAAGAAATTTTTCCAAAATTCAAAAGTCGGGATCTCCTCATTAGTGAATTTTTTTTAAGAAAATTCACTAAAATGCGCCTTGTGTCCATATTTAATCTTTGTCGTTTCTCAGACAATGCTAAAACATTGCTAGTACCTATTACATTACTGCAGCTACTTTTAAAATCGCAAATGTTTGAAAAATGTTTGGGATTTAGCGTTTTTCAACAAGTAGGTAGCTAGGTACCGAATACAGCTAAACATTTATTAAATTAAATTTATTAAGTCAATTCTTCGTGATTTCGAACACCAAAAATCTCGAGAAGCAAGAAAACCTGCCTTAATCAATAACGTATTTACAGACTCGTTAGGCTTTTACGTTCGACTTTCCACCGACCTTAAAAAACAATTAAAAGCTTTACACATTCTCGTTAAAATATGTTGGCTATGTGAAATAGTTAAAAGATATTGCATAAGTAAATTATTTGGTAAATAAAAACCCATTAAAATGCCAAGAGTTTTCTAATTTCTTAATTACTTAACTATTTCCGACTCCAAAAGAAGGGCCATTAAAATTGTTTCTCGACGTGATAACACGCACCAGAACACGTATAAGAAAATGACCTTAGAAAATTAATACCTAAATTTAATTATGAATATGCCCCTGTAAACTTTGTAATGTACTTCTTTTGAGAATGTTCTCAAATCCTTTTTAAATTACTTTGAGGAAAGTTTCATAGAAAAACATTCGATTAAGACCAGGTATTGTGTTCAATACTTTCACCAATCTCATTCCAACTAACAACACACCCTCGCGTGGACCATTAGACACTAGGGTGTCATACCTTATATCTAGCGACCAGGATCTTTCCTGCTGACTGCAGAGCAGACTCGCAGCATCTAATCGATTACCGTCTCGCATTTTGGCTCAGACTCAGACTTACAATCTAGAAGGTAATTTGCAATCCAAAAAGACGAACACCAGACGATAAAAAATTTCGGGACGCAGCAAGTGC
The DNA here is from genome assembly GCA_964006375.1 of Tillus elongatus. Taxonomy (NCBI): domain Eukaryota; kingdom Metazoa; phylum Arthropoda; class Insecta; order Coleoptera; family Cleridae; genus Tillus; species Tillus elongatus. The sequence continues at coordinate 12,982,585 of OZ023267.1, read as the reverse complement.
GTTATGGTAGCGAATTTTCATTAAATGCTTCAAATTTGCATAACTCAATTTTCTATAAACCTAGAAAGTTGAGTTTTGGTACGTAGTAAGGTATTTACGAGGGTAACATACCAACCAAATTTCATCAAAATCACTTTGTTATTTTTTGAGATAGACATTTTTTTCGGAAATTTTTTTGGAAGAAATTATTTGTATCACACACACATAAGTGTATATATATATATATATATATATATATATATATATATATATATATATATATATATATATATATATATATTCGTTAGCCAGGAAAATCGGCCCAGGTTTTCCCGGAAAATTTTGTCTTTTCTTTCGAAAAAAATGTATATCTCCGGAGGTAACAAAGTAATGGCAACCAAATTAGGTACGCGGCTTTATATCATTATAGGTAAATTACTTACGAAAATTTAGCTCTGTCGATTAAAAGACAAAAAAGTTATATGCACTTAAAGAAAAAAAAAGTGGTTTTCTTCAAAACGTCAAAGTCGCGATTAAAAAGTCAAAATTGGAAACATTTAGACAAAGAACCTGAAACTAATACGAGCTATGGAAAGAAAATGTCTCAAGAAGAATGTTTTACAAAGCCTGAATTCTTAGCTTCACCAGAAAATTCATTTAAAATAGACCTTTTCTCTGATGCTTTGGCAGTAGTCTTAGCTATAGAGTTTATCGTTTAACGGTATATAATTTATGTCGAGTTTTCGTAAAAATCAATAAAGCCTAATATATCCGTTATTATACAAGCTACGAAAAAAATTGTATACATTATTTATAGGGTGTCTTGAACTACATCTTAAAAAATATTTCTACAATCACAGAGTGGCCGATAAGTCGTTGGTGATACAAATTTTCTTTTTTTTTATCGAACACGCCTTACGTTATTGCATTTTTGCATTATCCATCGAATTATAATGCATGTTTGTAATAAAAGAAAATTGGGACGCAGCAAGTGCGTTATGGTAGCGAATGTTCATTAAATGCGTCAAATTTGGATAGCTCAATTTGCTATTAACCTATAGGGTTGATCAAGAAACCAGTTTTTTTTTTGGAACACTTTAAGTTTACTTTCGGAAATTTTTGTACGTTTTCAAACAATAAGGTTATTTTGATGAAACAGGGCACATTGTTTCTACTATATAGGTTATACTGGTAATCAAATTTGAGGCTTTCTCAAAAAGCCACACATACTTGCTATTAAAAACATTTAAATGAAAATTCACTACCATAACGCACTTGCTGCGTCCAGACTTTTATAATATTTTATGTAATATATAATTTTATTATTCCTTTTAAATAATATGTCTTCTCTACTAATTATTTATTACTATTTATTTATTTAAATTGATTATACAAAGTACATGTCAAGAAAGCTGATGTATTACCATTTTGCAGAGGAAGACGCCAACAATATTATAGTGGAAGCTAGCATAGCTGGTGGAGGCTCACTGGAAATTAGGCTGAAAGAAGCTTTTACATAGTTTGTATGGGAAACAGTGGAACAAGTGATTCTTGAAAAATTCGACATGAAAGCAGCTCGGATATTTAGATTTGTTAAATTGAAACCGAATATCCAGACACACGAAATACAACAACATACATTATTTATAGGGTGTCTTGAGCTACATTAAAAAAAATTATTTCTACAATCACAGGCTGGCCCATAAGTGGTTGGTGATACAAATTTTCTTTTTTTTATCGAACACGCCTTATGTTATTGCATTTTTGCATTATCCATCGAAATATAATGCATGTTTGTAATAAAAGATATTTGGGACGCAGCAAGTGCGATATGATAGCGAATTTTCATTAAATGCGTCAAATTTGGATAGCTCAATTTGCTATTAACCTATAGGGTTGACCAAGAAACCAGTTTTTTTGGAACACTTTAAGTTTACTTTCGGAAATTGTTGTACATTTTCAAACAATAAAGTTATTTTGATGAAACATGGCACACTGTTTCTATTATATAGGTTATACTGTTAACCAAATTTGATGCCTGCTTTCTTTAAAAAAACACACATATTTGATATAAAAAACATTTTATGAAAATTCCCTACCATCACGCACTTGCTGCGTCCAGACTTTTTTTAATTTCAGCGAATCTTCTGAGGCCAATATCTCAGCAACCGTGAGCATCAGAAAAAAATGTATATGAAAAATCTGCAAGATTTGTGGTCCGCTACATGCATCTATTATTCTGTGTCGGTTGTATTGCAAATCACCCTATATACAGACTGTCGGAAAATGATGAGCAAAAATTATGGGGGCTATGCTACACAAGTTCTTATGACATTTTTTTAAAACTCAAAAACAACAGAGTTACTGGGTCTGAAAAAAAAATTCAAATATTTGGAGATAACTTTTCTGTCGTGAATCGATTCTTTTCAAATTTGGTGCACGTATATATAATCATTTTGTATTTATGTTACAAATTTGATGTGGATCCCTTGGAATATAAAGGACGAAACTGCCCTTGACCAACTTATATTGACTCATAACTTTTTGCTTGAAGTTTATCACAAATCCAACAATACACGATTAAAGAGCATCATAGAATCTTCAAAAAATCTTGTAGGATCAAGATAACACTAGCCATTTTGGAGAAAAACGTTCTTAAAAATTTGCTGGTTTTGATTGAATATGAAATCACCTTATATCATTTTCAAGGTTAGTGGGGTCTGCTTGGAAAATATCCTCGGTAAACAAGTGTTGCGTCAATTTTGACAGATAATAGTTTGTTGTGATTTTACTTGCGAAAAAGTCCAGGTTAATTATTATTCAGTTCCACATGAATGGCTTATAAGTGTGCTGAAGATATATAAGATTGATACCTATATCCTGAGGTTCCTTCAACACACAATGTCTACCTGGAAAACAAAAGTTCAGTTACGGGTACAAACGGGTGCTAACATCGTAACCAGCATGATACCAATTAGAATAGGTATATTCCAGGGCGACTCGCTAATTCCATTGTGGTTCTGCCTCGCATTGAATCCACTATCAAGCCGCCTGAACTCTACCTGATATGGCTTCGGTATAAAAAGCAATGGCAGGGAGCAAATGAGGCTAAATCATCTGCTGTATATGGATGATATTAAGCTGGTGGCCGCAACAAAAAACTACCTGGACAACTCCTTAAAGTCATGGAAGGATTTCCCAGAGATATTGACATGAAGTTTGGGCTTGACAAATGTCGCACCTTATGTGTATTCAGAGGGAAGATACAACCAAGTGTATATGAATTGCAGAATAGCCAATTGCCTCGATGGATGTAGAAGAGTGTTATAAATACCTGGGAATACAGCCAGCGATAAAGCACTCAGTAAAGAAGAACGATCTCACAAATGAGTTGACGAAACTTAAACTTTAACTGCTCTTAAAGCAGGTGGTGCGAACACATCTCAACAGCAGGAATCCGACGAAGGCTCTTAATACATATGTATTTTCTACACTTAGCTATTTATTTGGGATTGTAAACTAGAGCAAAACGGATATCGAAAATCTACAACGGAAGGTGTGAACACTCCTAACAAAATTCAAAAACATCACCCGCGTAGTGCTATCGAGCGAATAACTTACTTAGACATCAAGGTGGAAGAGGAGTTTTGGATATTGGCAACCAGTTAGACCAACAGATATTGAACCTACGTACATATTTCCACCAGCGGGCGGTTACTTCTGAACTTAACCGTGCCATATGCGAGGCAGATGATTCAACACCGCTACAATTAAAATAAAGTGAAATACAAAGTCACCATCAGACTGATTAGGACAGGCTGCAATCTTGGATGGAGAAGCCTCTCCATGGGCGACATCTGAATGATACCTCCCAGGTAAATTGGCGTCGAAATACTGATTGGTGTACGGACAGATGTTTCCAGAGACAGAGGGGTTTTTGCTGGACATGCAAGATCAGGTCATCCCAACAAGAAACTACCTGAAGTATATAGTTGGAGATAATTCAGTTCAAGATGATAAATGTGACATTTTGGTGTCAAGCGTTTGCTGCAGCAAGTATAGAGGCATGACGTAGTTGCGAAAATACTTCATCCAGAACTGGATCTGAAACTGGGACTTTTAAATCTTAGTAAGGTGTCCTACTATAGATACACTCCTGAGCCTGTCCTAGAGAACTTAGGATACGGGTTGTATTGGGAACGGACCCAGCTCACAGATCAACGAGTTGCCCACAACAGGCCAGATATAATAATAGTCGTTAAGTCCTGCAACCAAGTGACGCTGATTGATGTAGCCATTCCGAATACTAATAATCTAGAGATAAAGTACAACGAGAAGATCATTAAGTACAGTGTCCTCGAGATACAAGTAAAGAGACAGTAGAGGGCAGATAGGGTCAGAGTAATTCCAATAGTCATGTCGTCAACTGGTGTGGTTCCTAAGAATCCCCGAGAGAACATTAAGAGACTGGATCTTGGAGAGCATCTTTATAAGGTTACGCAGAAGGCGGTAATACTTGCAACTGCTCACACCGTGCGAAGATTCCTGCGAAATAAGGACGAGGCGCATTGTGGTTCAGGGTCCGGTAACATAGAGATGGCTTCATCTGAGCTCAGTCACTTTAGTATCTGAGATACCTGGGACGAGTGAATGTTCCCTTTTGTGGGAATGTCATTATAATAATAATAATAATAATAATAATAATAATAATAATAATAATAATAATAATAATAATAATAATAATAATAATAATAATAATAATAATAATAATAATAATAATAATAATAATAATAATAATAATAATAACGTCTAAAAATTATTATTATTATTATTATTATTATCGACTTTAGCCTGAAGGGCTTTCACTGAAGTACTGAAACTCCGTTATTTTTGGGTTTTCAAAAAATGCTATAGGAACTTGTGGCACAAATTTTTTGAGTCGCATAACTCCCTGAATTGTTTGCTCATTATTTTCGGACCTGTATATATAATTATAATATATAAGATGAAGTCTGAACTTGACCTTGGATATGGGCTCAAAGGGCCCAGTTCACGATCATTTGAAGACCTTTTTTTTAATTGAAAGTAGCTAGTTATCTGCTCAATATTTTTTTCTATGAATATTCGTTAAAACTAGAGATGCCTGCAGATTTCAATTTATTATTAACTTTTTATTAGCTTTGAGGAAAATCAATAAATAACTCCTGCATCGTTAACTCATATTAAAAGTTACCTCTACAAACTAAGTAAAAACCTAATGTTTTACTCAAAATAAAAAGTTGGTAGCTTTTCTGAGAAAAGTGTGCGTTTGACAACATCGTTGAGTTGAAAATCAAATTTGTCATATTATGAAACGCCAGTACACAAAGTTTGCCGAAAAACGAACCAATGGATGTCAAAATAATGAAAAAAATAATGAATTTATTTTGAATTTTACGGACACTTGTATACAAATTTAAGCTTCAGTTATTCAAAAAGCTATGTTTTAAATTACAATTAATGCTGATATTTATGTTTGATAATATGTACCTATATACGGGTTTGTTAATATTTAAATCTATACCTACCTTAAAAAATAAAATAAAGGCCTTTATTAGAAACATACAAATATCTTAGAATCTCAGTCATCAGGTAAAAGAGGTACCTTACTAAAATGTTTTGTTTTTCAAAGATCACCAACAGTGCCAAGTATTCTGGAATGGAGCTTTACTAAGTAAATGTGACGTCAGAAATGCACATAGCATACCTCATTTAACTCAACTAAGGGTAGCTTCAAAATTCTCCACCCCTTTCCCCTAATGCAGGATGCTCCATGTGTTTGTTTATCCCCCTTTCGCTATGATACCGGCAACGAAAGCGAAAGCGATAAAAACAGTCTGTACCAGAATTATTAAAGTGACGAATGTGGCTCGACGAACACGCTTCCTCCTCGCCGCGACTTCAGTTGCAGTGTTGTTGCAGTACATCTAGCGTGCGACGAGCGGTTCACACATAAACAAAAACATGCAGCCTACAGATCATCACTGACAGTTACGTGAATGTGTGTTGTCAAGATAGTTTGACAAACGAAATTGAAAGTCGGTTTTGATGAATTAAAGTGGTGATGTTTTCAATCGATTTATGGTTTGCTCCACGTTTGGGGTGCTGTTAATTTAAACTGTTATTTAAATAGACTCTTCAAAGAATACGTAGTGGTGTGACAGTGCTTGGAACTTTAAAAAAATACTTTGTAAGTACCTTTATAATTAATTTTTATCGTACTTGGTGCTGGAGTAGGGTTTTATCGCTCAATTATAAAAAGCAAGTGTTTAATATTTAAGATAATCTCATATTTCCCGTCTCTGTTAAGGAGCTCTTATCTGCCGTTTATTCAGCTATTTATTATCTGAAAAATAACTAACAAAACTGCCAATCCAGAATCCAGGCTAGTTCTAAGATATTATAAGAGGTTTTTAAATTTTTTCCCCCATCAAGATGTAGATATAATACCTTTATTAATGGTGAAGAAACGTTGTTTATTTATAAAAACAAATCTCTTGAGAGTTATATTATATTTTCCTGATTATTTTAAAAAGATAACATTCATTTTTCAATCCTCGTTATAATAGATAACGTTGTTTAGTCGGATGTTTTTACGTGCATCATTTTATCAATCCGTCGTTTCTTTCTTGTCTCAATTTGTGTAGGGAAATTTAATTTAAATTATTACTTAGGATTCATTTCGCCTATATTATAATATAAACCGCAAATTTTGATTTTGTAGCGAAAAAAATGACTGATCTTGATACATTTGGCAGGTGTTTCTATTATTAGTGAATTTTTATTCAAAAAAATTCACTATTAGAGAGGTATCGATGGTGAGACTTTGCAAAATTTTTTTCAAATGAGCGCGAACTAGGACCCCTAGAACCCATATCCGGGGTCAGTTTCAATTTATATATATATATATATATATATATATATATATATATATATATATATATATATATATATATATATATATATATATATATATATATATATATATATATATATATATATATATATACCTATATATATATATATATATATATATATATATATATATATATATATATATATATATATATATATATATATATATATATATATCCGTCTGATAACTCACCGATTTCTATGAAACTCGGCAAGTGCCTTTCTTTTATTAATGGCTTAGATGAGTTCGTTATCCAGGAAAATCGGACGAGGTTTTGTGGAAAAATTTTGAGTTTGCTTTCAAAAAAAAGTTTTCTCCAAAAATAACAAAGCTGCTTTAATGAAATTTACTATGTATGTTGCCTTGGGAAAGACCTTACTACCTACCAAAATTCAACTTTCTAAGTTTATAGAAAATTGAGTTATTCAAATTTTAAATTTTCTTTTGAAAAAAATTTTTTTCTCCGAAAATTACAAAGTTATTGTAGTGAAATTTGGTGGATATCTTTCCCTAGGAAAGACCTTACTACATACCAAAATTAAACTCTAAGTTTATAGAAAATTAAGTTATTCAAATTTGAAGCATTTAATAAAAATTCACTACTATAACGCACTTGCTGCGTCCCGAGCTTTTTAATAGTGTGGATGAGTTCTTGGACTGGTCCAATTAGACCGGTTTTTCTTGGAAAGAAAGCAGAGTATGGATCTTTTACGTGCCCAACGTATAATGGTATACGGCATTGGCGGTTTAACGCCTCCTGTGGAAGGCGTTAAAGTATTTAACCTGCTCGGACACAATGCCCCTGTCGCAGTGGTTGTTATTTTTCATTAAATGTGAATTAGCTAATTATTATGCCACTTGAAAAACTATTGGCTGCGGTAAAATCCCAACCAGGGACCCTTGGCAAATCGAAACGATTTTCCAACTGTTAAACTACTGAGACCACATACGTTTTAAATTGGTTTCTTACGTTTTAAAAAGTATGGACGCAGCAAGTGCGTTATGGTGGTAAATTTTCATAAAAATGTTTTTAATAGCAAATATGTCTCTTTAATGCAGGGATCAATTTGGTTAGCGGTATAACCTATATCGTAGAAACAATGGACCATATTTTATCAAAATAACTTATTGTTTGAAAATGTATAAAAAATTCCCGAAAATAAAGTGTTTTTGAGAAAACTGGTTTCCTAGCCAACAAACCTTAGGTAATTGCAAATTAACTTATTGAAATTTGAAGCATTTAATAAAAATTCGCTACCATAACGCACTTGCTGCGTCTCGTTTTTTTTCTGACAAACATGCATCATATTTCGATAAAAAAATGCAATCCTATAAGGCAGTTCCATAACTTATTAAACATTTATTATCAGTTAACAAAATTTCACAAAAATTTTACAATGATTTTTATGGAAACACAAAAAAAATTGTATACGGCACCTCGATTTTTTTCACGAATGGTATTAACGAAAACCACTCTAAATGCGTCATTTTCATGGGACTTTGTTATATATTGGTAAAAACTCCGTATCATAATTGTTGATATGTGCCAAAAATGTGAAACAATTGAAATACCTCGAAAACAATGAACCCTACCAATTTTTTTATAAACATGCATAATTCGATAGAAAATATAAAAATGCAATAATATAAGAGGTGTTCGATTTAAAAAAGATAACTCGTATCACCAACGACTTATGGGCCATCCTGTGATTGTCAAAATAATTTTATAAGATGTAGCTCAAGACACCCTATAATTTACCTATACGAGGGCGGGTCAATATGTCAGTGACTTTTTTAATGGAACACAGGTTTTTTGACAAAAAATCATTTTATTTCTCAACATAGTCTCCTTTGAGCTCCATACACTTCGTCGCACGTTTCTCCATTTTTTTTTATCCCTTCCAAAAAATAAGATTTGTAGAGGTCCTCAAAATAGGTATTTGTTTGTGAGATGATTTCATCATTGGAGTCAAATATCTTTCCGCCAAGTCATGTCGTCGTTTTTTCTTCAAATCGTCATTGAATCGGTCCAATAAGTTGGTATAATGTTCGCCATTGAGTGTTCTTCCCTTTTGAAGGTAATCAATATGGATTATACCGCGTGCATCCCAAAAAACGGTCGCGTTACTTTATTGGCTGACAAACCCACCTTGGCCTTCTTCGGCGCCGATTCACACGATTGAGTTTGTGGTCGATTGTGATCAAAGTCGGCACCCATCTCGCGGATAGCTTTCTCATACCCAAGTGATCATGCAAAATCGAAACCACTGAGCCATGTGATATGCCCATGGCTTTCACAATCTCCCGCGCTTTCAATCTTCGATCGGCCAATACCTTATCGTGAATTTTTTCAATTGTTACGGTAGCGACCTCAACTGGGCGTCCAGAACTTTCGGCGTCATTTGTGCTTGTACGGCCGCAACGAAATTCAGTAAACCAACAGTCTGTACCAGAATTATTAAAGTGACGAATGTGGCTCGACGAACACGCTTCCTCCTCGCCGCGACTTCAGTTGCAGTGTTGTTGCAGTACATCTAGCGTGCGACGAGCGGTTCACACATAAACAAAAACATGCAGCCTACAGATCATCACTGACAGTTACGTGAATGTGTGTTGTCAAGATAGTTTGACAAACGAAATTGAAAGTCGGTTTTGATGAATTAAAGTGGTGATGTTTTCAATCGATTTATGGTTTGCTCCACGTTTGGGGTGCTGTTAATTTAAACTGTTATTTAAATAGACTCTTCAAAGAATACGTAGTGGTGTGACAGTGCTTGGAACTTTAAAAAAATACTTTGTAAGTACCTTTATAATTAATTTTTATCGTACTTGGTGCTGGAGTAGGGTTTTATCGCTCAATTATAAAAAGCAAGTGTTTAATATTTAAGATAATCTCATATTTCCCGTCTCTGTTAAGGAGCTCTTATCTGCCGTTTATTCAGCTATTTATTATCTGAAAAATAACTAACAAAACTGCCAATCCAGAATCCAGGCTAGTTCTAAGATATTATAAGAGGTTTTTAAATTTTTTCCCCCATCAAGATGTAGATATAATACCTTTATTAATGGTGAAGAAACGTTGTTTATTTATAAAAACAAATCTCTTGAGAGTTATATTATATTTTCCTGATTATTTTAAAAAGATAACATTCATTTTTCAATCCTCGTTATAATAGATAACGTTGTTTAGTCGGATGTTTTTACGTGCATCATTTTATCAATCCGTCGTTTCTTTCTTGTCTCAATTTGTGTAGGGAAATTTAATTTAAATTATTACTTAGGATTCATTTCGCCTATATTATAATATAAACCGCAAATTTTGATTTTGTAGCGAAAAAAATGACTGATCTTGATACATTTGGCAGGTGTTTCTATTATTAGTGAATTTTTATTCAAAAAAATTCACTATTAGAGAGGTATCGATGGTGAGACTTTGCAAAATTTTTTTCAAATGAGCGCGAACTAGGACCCCTAGAACCCATATCCGGGGTCAGTTTCAATTTATATATATATATATATATATATATATATATATATATATATATATATATATATATATATATATATATATATATATATATATATATATATATATATATATATATATATACCTATATATATATATATATATATATATATATATATATATATATATATATATATATATATATATATATATATATATATATATCCGTCTGATAACTCACCGATTTCTATGAAACTCGGCAAGTGCCTTTCTTTTATTAATGGCTTAGATGAGTTCGTTATCCAGGAAAATCGGACGAGGTTTTGTGGAAAAATTTTGAGTTTGCTTTCAAAAAAAAGTTTTCTCCAAAAATAACAAAGCTGCTTTAATGAAATTTACTATGTATGTTGCCTTGGGAAAGACCTTACTACCTACCAAAATTCAACTTTCTAAGTTTATAGAAAATTGAGTTATTCAAATTTTAAATTTTCTTTTGAAAAAAATTTTTTTCTCCGAAAATTACAAAGTTATTGTAGTGAAATTTGGTGGATATCTTTCCCTAGGAAAGACCTTACTACATACCAAAATTAAACTCTAAGTTTATAGAAAATTAAGTTATTCAAATTTGAAGCATTTAATAAAAATTCACTACTATAACGCACTTGCTGCGTCCCGAGCTTTTTAATAGTGTGGATGAGTTCTTGGACTGGTCCAATTAGACCGGTTTTTCTTGGAAAGAAAGCAGAGTATGGATCTTTTACGTGCCCAACGTATAATGGTATACGGCATTGGCGGTTTAACGCCTCCTGTGGAAGGCGTTAAAGTATTTAACCTGCTCGGACACAATGCCCCTGTCGCAGTGGTTGTTATTTTTCATTAAATGTGAATTAGCTAATTATTATGCCACTTGAAAAACTATTGGCTGCGGTAAAATCCCAACCAGGGACCCTTGGCAAATCGAAACGATTTTCCAACTGTTAAACTACTGAGACCACATACGTTTTAAATTGGTTTCTTACGTTTTAAAAAGTATGGACGCAGCAAGTGCGTTATGGTGGTAAATTTTCATAAAAATGTTTTTAATAGCAAATATGTCTCTTTAATGCAGGGATCAATTTGGTTAGCGGTATAACCTATATCGTAGAAACAATGGACCATATTTTATCAAAATAACTTATTGTTTGAAAATGTATAAAAAATTCCCGAAAATAAAGTGTTTTTGAGAAAACTGGTTTCCTAGCCAACAAACCTTAGGTAATTGCAAATTAACTTATTGAAATTTGAAGCATTTAATAAAAATTCGCTACCATAACGCACTTGCTGCGTCTCGTTTTTTTTCTGACAAACATGCATCATATTTCGATAAAAAAATGCAATCCTATAAGGCAGTTCCATAACTTATTAAACATTTATTATCAGTTAACAAAATTTCACAAAAATTTTACAATGATTTTTATGGAAACACAAAAAAAATTGTATACGGCACCTCGATTTTTTTCACGAATGGTATTAACGAAAACCACTCTAAATGCGTCATTTTCATGGGACTTTGTTATATATTGGTAAAAACTCCGTATCATAATTGTTGATATGTGCCAAAAATGTGAAACAATTGAAATACCTCGAAAACAATGAACCCTACCAATTTTTTTATAAACATGCATAATTCGATAGAAAATATAAAAATGCAATAATATAAGAGGTGTTCGATTTAAAAAAGATAACTCGTATCACCAACGACTTATGGGCCATCCTGTGATTGTCAAAATAATTTTATAAGATGTAGCTCAAGACACCCTATAATTTACCTATACGAGGGCGGGTCAATATGTCAGTGACTTTTTTAATGGAACACAGGTTTTTTGACAAAAAATCATTTTATTTCTCAACATAGTCTCCTTTGAGCTCCATACACTTCGTCGCACGTTTCTCCATTTTTTTTTATCCCTTCCAAAAAATAAGATTTGTAGAGGTCCTCAAAATAGGTATTTGTTTGTGAGATGATTTCATCATTGGAGTCAAATATCTTTCCGCCAAGTCATGTCGTCGTTTTTTCTTCAAATCGTCATTGAATCGGTCCAATAAGTTGGTATAATGTTCGCCATTGAGTGTTCTTCCCTTTTGAAGGTAATCAATATGGATTATACCGCGTGCATCCCAAAAAACGGTCGCGTTACTTTATTGGCTGACAAACCCACCTTGGCCTTCTTCGGCGCCGATTCACACGATTGAGTTTGTGGTCGATTGTGATCAAAGTCGGCACCCATCTCGCGGATAGCTTTCTCATACCCAAGTGATCATGCAAAATCGAAACCACTGAGCCATGTGATATGCCCATGGCTTTCACAATCTCCCGCGCTTTCAATCTTCGATCGGCCAATACCTTATCGTGAATTTTTTCAATTGTTACGGTAGCGACCTCAACTGGGCGTCCAGAACTTTCGGCGTCATTTGTGCTTGTACGGCCGCAACGAAATTCAGTAAACCACTTTTTTACCATGGAAATTGATGGTGCAGAGTCCCCATAGTATTTATCAAGCTTAGCCTTGGTTTGAGTGATTTTTTTTTCCGCAAAAATAATGTTGGATGAGCACACGAAATTCACTTTTTTCCATTTTCGTTATAAATCAAGAGGTTGTCTGCTTTCAATGGCTATCTAACACAAACTAAATGACGCAGCTTAAAATTTGACAGGAGTCAACTGGCAGATATTTGCTGACAGGAGCAATGTTGCCCTTCCTGTGAAGAGGCGGTAAATTCAAAAAGTCACCGACTTATTAACCCGCCCTCGTACAATTTTTCTCGTATCTTCTATAATAACAATTATATTGAGCTTTACCGTAGAAATGCATCATATATATGTAAACAGATAAAAACTGAAACTAAGCTCCGATATGGATTCTACGGGGGCCTAGATTGCACTCATTTGAAGAAATCTTTTTGAAATTCAAAAGTCGCGGTCTCCTCAATAACGATTTTTTTTTCGAAAATTGCCGCTAAAAATTATGAACTGTTAAACTATAAACTTAACTAAAACTACTGCTAAAGCATCAGAAAAAAGGTCTATTTGAAATTAATTTTCTGGACATATTTTAGTAAAATGAAGGGCAATGATGGTTAAAGCTGAAACTTAAGAGTTTGCAGAACATACTTCTTGCGACATTTTCTTTACAAAATACGTATTTGTTTCAGGTTCTTTGCCTAAATGTTGTCAATTTTGACGTTTCAAATCGTGACTTTGACGTTTTGAGGAAAAACCCAATTTTGTTTCTTTAAATGCCTATAATTTTTTTGTCTTTAAACTTAGAGACCTAAATTAGTACATGGTTCACCCTTTATGATACAAACAAGTGTGCCAAATTTGGATGCCCTTACTTTGTTATTTCCGCAGATATAAATTTTTCCGGAAAAACCTTATTTTTTGAGTAATGGGTGTCATATATCGGTGACATATATATATATATATATATATATATATATATATATATATATATATATATATATATATATATATATATATATATATATATAAATTGAAACTGACCGTGGATATGGGTCCTAGGTGGCTTAGTTCGCGCTCATTTGAAGAATTTTTTTTAAATTTAAAAGTCAGGATCTCCGTAGTGAATTAAAAGAAAATCACTAGAAACGAGCGATAACTCAAAAAATACTAAACTGATTTGAATCAAACTTGGTAAAAAATCTTGTTTGGGCCAAAACCGAGGTCGAGTTGGTTAATTAGCCTTCATGCTCAAGTTTTTCCGGTGTAAAATCAGGAAAACTTTTTGAAAACGCTATATTTTTGTAAGTATCAGAGTAACTGCAATGAGACCTTACTTGTGGCTACAAATAGTGCAAATAAACCTATGTTGTAAATTTTAAGTAATTTGGTACACAATATTTAGAGTTTTTTTCGAATTAAAAATAAAATCGCAAATACATGCGTTGAAACGACTTGGTTAAAGTCCAATGCCTGATATACAGATTAGTTAACTGCCATGCGTAGATTGATTTATACACCAGGTATAAACCATACACCAACGGTAACTAAACAAAATATATACCAGGCAGAAAACATACTATCCCAACCAACAATCGTGAAGTCTCGGCCGCAATTATGGAAAATGACAGACGACATGAAATTAAAAATTTTCCAAATGATTGGTATTTAACTGGGGGATTCAATCTATTATTAAAATACACTATATTTGTAGCTTTATGAACTGCCCTAAATACAATTTTAGCGCAGCATAGATATATTATGATGTCGCATAATATAGTAGAAATTTAAACAAATTGAAGTCAAGTCTATAAAAATGATTCTAAAATAGTTTCTTTTATCTTTAAACTTAAATATAAGACGTCATATAAGACCGAAACAATCATTGAATGTGTTTCAATGCTAATTCTACTAATTCTGTCATTAATTATTGCGTATACTTTTCATATACTACCCCGGGCATGAAGCCTGTGTCAAGTATCATGTAGACAACGTTAGTTGACGTATTAGCAGATAGCGCATTGGAAGCGTGTTAGACTGCTACGCAGAAGGTTGCATGATCGAATCCGGCTCGATGAATGTATCATTTTTTATGTTTTATTTTGACATTTGGAGAAACAATAGTGCAGAGATTTCATACGTTTTGAACAAGATCTCATTTTTGTATAAAACGCCTGAACGAGTTTTTCACCTTTGGGTGTAACATTATAATTTTCAGCAGACATTTTGTTATTATTGGGATTGAAAAAACCGGTTCGTTTACGTTGACTAAAACGAAATCATTCAGGCGATTAATAAGAAAAAATAACTGCTTCGTTTATAATTTGGCAGATACTTTACTTTTCTAAATATGACTTAACTTTCCTTCTGGAAATCTTTTGTATAACTTTAATGAAATTTGTAATACAAGTTTCTTTCAAAGAGACTTACACTATCTACAAATATAGCAAAATTGAGTTCTTGAGCTTCATAGAAAATTGAGTTTTGGGCATTTTTCTCAAAAGAAGTTATAACACAATATTTTTTTGATAATAGGGAAATATCGATGGCAACACTTTCGAAAGAAATCTTGAAATGTGCCCGTACTAGGACCTCTAAAATTGATCTTCAAGAGCTGTGTAAGTTTAAAGTATTAACGTTACTAATATGCCGTATAATAGTAGGGTACAATTCTTATGAAAATTCGCTACTATAACGCACTTGCTTCGTCCCGAATTTTTTAATTATTTAGGTTATACTGGTAACCAAATTTAATGCCTGCTTTCATAAAAAGAGACATTCTATTAAAAGCATTTTAATGAAAAATCACCACCATAACGCATTTGCTGCGCCGCGACTTTTTTTTAATAAATCGCTTATTTGAATAGGAAATAAATAAGCTCAATTTTTGACAGTTTCAGAAATTGACCAAAATCTAGTAACATACTTGGAATGTCCCCTTGAATTGAAACTTGCAAAAATATACAGGTGTTCCATTTGATATTCGAAAGTTGAGGTCACTTCCGGTCTACCTATATGCGACAAAGATTATTTTACAATGTCAAAAAATGCAGTTATGTGCCTAGTAGCTAACTCCCAAATTTTGTTGAATTATCTTAATAAATAAAGATTCTAGAGGTGGTGAGCCACTTTTGAGCTCCACCCGGTATATATAAGTGCGTGTATAAGACTTTTGTAACCTGTTGTGTTAGGACTTTTCATCAGTCGTAATGTTTTGGTCCTGTAAATACCAAGCAGATACTTGGTAGGTACGTCAGTCGCACTAACTTGTGAAAACGTAAAACTGTCAGGTTTAGAAAAGAGCCGTTATATATTCAGTAGGTACATATTTATTATACGTATCATAATATGTACAATTTCATATTAACTTCTCGACAAGTGTGGATTAGTTTCAGCATTTATTTATCATTCTGTATTCTAATGGATGGACATGCCATCATGTTCATCATGCTCTGAATGATTTCCAGAATAATACGATTACTGGACACAACGCGCGGATCTTTTCGTTTCAACTGAATCGTTAAGTTACACCGGTTCGGATACGCGTTTTCAATAATTAAAAAATAATAATTGTAATTTTTCACTTCAAAATTCATAACAGAGCTTTATGTTTTGGTTTATTATGGTTCGAAAAACAGCTATGTGTGTTCCGTTGCTTCTTTACTTTCCCATACAACGAAAGGTCGGGATTTTTAACTGATATTTATGTAACTGAAGAGCTGGTGATTTTTTCTCACATGTTTGGTTGGCGCTAAAATATAATTCAAGCGAAAGAAGTAATGATCGACAAGTACAATTACTTAAAAGTCTGGACGCAGCAAGCGCGTTATTGTAGTGATTTTCCATAAAAATGTTTTTAATAGCAAATATGTGTGTTTTTTTAAACAAAGCAGGCATCAAATGTGGTTACCGGTATAACCTATATAGTAGAAACAATGTGCCATGTTTCATCAAAATAACTTTATTATTTGAAAATGTACAAAAATTTCCGAAAGTAAACTTAAAGTGTTCCCGAAAAAACTGGTATTTTGGTCAACCTTATAGATTAATAGCAAATTGAGCTTGCTGCGTACCGAATTTTTTTTCTTACAAACATGTATTATATTTCTATGGAAAATGCAAAAATGCAATAACATAAGGTGTGTTCGATTTAAAAAAAAAGAAAATTTGTATTACCAACCTCTTATGGGCCACCCTGTGATTGTAGATTTTTTTAAGGTGTAGCTCAAGACACCCAATAATTAATGTATACAATTTTTTTTCGTATATTGTAGAATAACGGATATATTGAACTTTGTAGATTTTTTACGAAAATTCGACAAAAATTGTATACCATTAAACGATAAACTCTATAGTTAAGACTACTGCCAAAGCATCAGAGAAAGAGTCTATTTGAAATGAATTTTCTGGAAATATTTTAGTAAAATGAAGCACAATCACGGTTGAAGCTAAGACTTCAGGCTTTGTAAAACATTCTTCTTGAGCCATTTTCTTTCCATAGCTCATATTAGTTTCAGGTTCTTTGCCTAAATGTTGCCAATTTTGACGTTTTAAATCGCGACATTGACGTTTTGACGAAAACCCCAATTTATTTTTCTTTAAATGCCTATAACTTTTTTGTCTTTTAACCTACAGCGCTATATTTTGGTAGGTAATTTATCCATAATGACATAAATCTGCGCACCCAATTTGGTTGCCCTTACTTTGTTATTTCCGGAGCTATGAATTTTTTTCGAAAGACAACACAAAATTTCCCGGGAAAACCTGGCCCGATTTTCTTGGCTAACGAACTTATCCAAGCCACTTGCAAAAGGAAGGTATTCACCAAATTTAATTAAAATCGGCTCATTATTTTTTGAGTCATCGGTGTGATACATATGTATATATATATATATATATATATATATATATATATATATATATATATATATATATATATATATATATATATATATATATATATATATATATATATATATATATATATATATATATATATATATAAATTGAAAATGACCGCGGATATGTATCCTAGGGGGCCTAATTTTAGCGCACATTTGAAGAAATTTTTTCAAAATTCAAAAGTCGAGATCTCATTAGTGATTTTTTTTTAAAGCAAATTCACTAATAGAAGTTTGAGAATCATAAATAATCGGCACCTTTCCTCTATATTATAAGATAAGCAGTTCAAAAAAGAAAAAATAACTTAGAATCTGGTTGCATGCAGCAAGCGATTTTTCATAAAAAAAATTTAATATAGATAAGTGAATTTGTTTTATTAAAAATTCTATTTAAAATTCTCACACAACATGCATATATATTTAATATGTTTCAAAATGCACATTATTTCTTAAGCGCCCTATATGCGGACATTTTCTTTTCGTATCATAATAGGATAAAGCGGTCTGATAGGGAACTATAACCAAAAATTCAGACGCCTACCTGTGCTGGTTACGAAAAACATTCTTATTCGGAAATGTTTGTTGCCAAATTTCTTCTAAATCTTACTTTATCCGACCACCAATCACCAACAGTCCCCAATGTGGCGCATAAAATGACGGATATCATTTTCAAAACTAAAAAGGCACGAAAGCTGCTCTCTTCTCTTAATACCAGGAAAACCTCTGGCCTTGACGAGATCCCAGCAATTCTTCTCAACAAATGCGCACCAGAACTTGCTCCTGACTCGTCTGTTTCAGACACCTCACAATAGAGGCATATTCCCTAGTAACTGGAAAACTCCTCGAGTACAACCCGTCCCCAAGAAAGGATCCAAAGCGCTTCCTAGCAACTACAGGCCTATTTCTCTCCTTTCAGTCTCTAAAGTGATGGAAAAGTATATAAACACCGAATTACTAACATTTCTTGAAAAACACAGTCTAATCCACGACAGGCAGTATGGATTCCGTCAGCGCAGATCAACTGCCGACCTCCATTCCTTTGTCACCCATTCTTGGAACAAGTCTATGGAACCCCAGATTGTCACTCTAGACATATCCAAAGCATTCGACCAGGTCTGGCACGCAGCGCTGCTTAATAAACTTCCGGCCTATGACCTACCACAAAAACTCTGTACATGTACAGCAAATTTCCTCTTCAACCGGAGCATTACTGTTGTCGTGGATAGCCATTCCTCTAAACTGTAGTGGTTCAGCTTTACCCCACTTTGTTTCTTTTCCACATCAATGACCTCCTCTCTAGCACATCCAACCCAGTTCACAGTTACGCGGACGACAGCACCCTCCACTCAAATATACAATATTATAAGCCTGTCTCTTTAGCCCAATTAGATGAGGATCGCAGACTCATGGAGGGTTCTGTCTCTGTGGATCTCCAAAAAATATTAGACTGGGGAAGTAGAATTCTTGTACAATTCAACCCCACCAAATCACAGTCTTGCTTTCTTTCTCATAAGAGATACACCAGCCCTAGACCCATCACAATGAACAACCAAGTTATTCAAAGTAATGAGTCCTTTTCACTTGTTTGCATTTCTGTTGATCGAAATCTCAATTGGCACTAACATGTCACATCAATTGCAGAAGCGGCTGCCAAGAAATTAGGTTTCCTCTTCCGGGCACGCAAATACTTTTCACCAGCTAATCTCTATACCTTATATACTTCACAAATAAGACCAAACCTCGAATACTGCTCCCACATCTGGGGTGCTGCTGCCGCTTCTACACTGGCTATCCTGGACTCCATACGTCTCATCGGTGACCCTACCCTCATCCAAAATCTGTCATTCCTTACCCACCGACGTGCCGTTAGTGACCTCTCTCTCTCTCTCTCTCTCTCTCTCTCTCTCTCTCTCTCTCTCTCTCTCTCTCTTTTATAGATATCTGCACGGGCACTGCTCGGATGAGCTTTCTTCCATAGTTCCTCCACCTGCTCCCTCAACAGATCTACCAGGGGAAAAGAGCGAATGCACCCTTTTACTGTCCAGGTCACCAACAACATCTTGTTATGCCCGCTCTTTTGTCCCGAGGACTTCCAAGTTGTGGAATTCCTTCTCCCCCGAACCTCCAAACCTACAAGTCCAGAATTAACAAGTTGCCTCTTTCCTCCTTGTCGACACCCACTGTACGATAGTATTTAGGCTGTTAGCCCTCGTGGTGTGTTGAAATAATTTAAAAGAAAAAAAGCCGGTTGAGGATAGGTACAGCATGTGTTACATGAAAAAGCTTTCAAATATGTCTTAGAATTTCAAAATCTTATAATATAACGAATTTTCCATTTGAAAAAACAAAGTTGGTGTCAGCTACGAGTCGATCTAGCAACACGAAAAAGTTTTCAAATATGTCATAGAATATCAAAATGTTATACCGAATTTTCCATTTTAAAAAACAAAGTTGGTGTCAGCTACGAGTCGATCTATGAACACAGCATCACCAAAAACATTTTAAATAGAGCTCCTATTTGCTTACATAAGCCACCAAAATTTCAGGTCTTTAGCTTCAGTAATTTTCCAAAAACGTACCAAACAAAACAAATTGAATATACTATAGTTTTTCTTTTAAAAACTTTTTTTTTGTACCCTAACGTCGGTCTATTACCTAGACTATGGCCAATCACCGACGCCAGGGAGCGGTTTCACCTCACTATCCGGGAAATTTTGCCGAAACCCTGCTTTCTGTAGGGCGAGTAAGGATTTTTAACATCTCATGGACGCAAGACCCGCCGCTTTACGACCCCCATATTCACTACCATAATGCACTTGTTGAGTCCAGGATTTGTTTCTTAGGAACAGGTTTCATGAAGCGAAGCTGCCTACATTAATGGGGTTAACTAAATGCCGAGCTCACTTTCCTTCATTAACAATAAATAATTTTTTACGTGTAATAAAAAAGAACTATGCAAAAGTTATATTTTCGGATTTTTTTAACATGTTATATCGTTTCGCTTTCGAACTCACCGTGTGTGGTCACTTAAGATGTTTTAATTTTGTATATTTGATGTCGTGATTCGGACAGATATAAAACAACAACAACAAAAAATGGTTTCCTTTTCACGTGCGGTGTTTGAATTAAATTATTATAAATTTTATTATCCTCAAAGGTATAATACATGGAATAATTAGATATGAACATGAAATTCATATTCCGTTCACAATCTAAAACTTTCTATTTCTATTAAACTGCTTAATTTCAGAAGATTATTGTTTCGGATGCCGAATATGGAAAACGATTATCTTTAGTGTAAAGTTACTGTGGTGTTATGTAAGCAAAAACCTCCCGTCATCATGCATATATTATAGTATACGAGGAGGTTTCAAGAAAAGTTTTACGACGGGCTGTCGACATCGATGACTGCGGCTGTAAGCCATTCGCCTAGGGTGAACTGACCAGCGAATGATTTTCAACTTTGGCTGTACGTCTAGTTTCAATTTTTCAATGAAATTACCGAACTGTTGATTTCTGTGAACATTTATGATTTGGGAAACACCTTACTAATGTAGAAATACAATATTTTAATTAGAGGTTCAAAACAAGGATCAATATCTCAAAATATTAATAAATTCCAGTGAATGAACCACTGAATCTATTGGCTGAATACATTTGACCAGCTATTGAACCACATCATTTATTTAATAAAAAGAACCTTATATAAATGGATGGCCATTCCTCTAAACTGTATACAATCAATGCAGGAGTCCCTCAAGGTTCAGCTTTAGCCCATATTTTCTTTCTTCTCCACAACAATGACCTCCTCTCTAGCACATCCAACCCAGTTCACAGTTACGCGGACGACAGCACCCTCCACTCAAATATACAATATTCTAAGCCTGTCTCTTTAGCCCAATTAGATGAGGATCGCAGACTCATGCAGGGTTCTGTCTCCGTGGATCTCCAAAAAATATTCGACTGAGAAAGTAGAAATCTTGTACAATTTAACCCCACCAAATCTCAGTCTTGCTTTCTTTCTCATAAGAGATACACCAGCCCTAGACCCATCAAAATTAACAATCAAGTTATTCAAAGTAATGAGTCCTTTTTTCTTGTTGGCATTTCTGTGGATCGAAATATCAATTGGCACCAACATGTAACATTAATTGCAGAAGCAGCTGCTAAGAAATTAGGTTTCCTCTTCCGGGCTCGCAAATACTTTTGACCAGCTAATCTCTTATATACTTCACAAATAATGCCAAACTTCGAATACTGCTCCCACATATGGGGTGCAGCTGTCGCTTCTACACTCGCTATCCTGCACTTTATTCAAAAGAGAGTTATACGTCTCATCGACGGCCCTCCCCTCCTCCAAAGGCTGCCATCCCTTGCCCACCGACGTGTCGTTGGTAACCTCTCTATTTCTCTCTCTTTTATAGATATCTGCACGGGCACTGCTCAGAGGAGCTTTCTTCCATAGTTCCTCCACCTGCTGTCCCCAACAGATCTACCAAGGGAACAGAGCGAATGCACCTTTTTACTGCCCAGGTCACCAGACATAAAACATCTTGTTATGCCCGCTCTTTTGTCCCGAGGACTTCCAACTTGTGGAATTCCTTGCCGGCACAGGTTTTTACTTCTCCCCCGAACCTCCAAACCCTCAAGTCCAGAATTAACAAGTTGCCTCTTTTCTCCTTGTCGACACCCACGGTACGATAGTATTTAGGCTGTAAGCCCTCGTGGTGTGTTGTTAAAATAAAAAAATATTGCGTAGATAATTTCTATGAAAATTCACTACCATAACGCACTTGCTGTGCCCAGACTTTTAAATTTCCCTCGTATACACTTTAAGACTTTCCCACTAAGTGAGAACTGATATTTTCGGTGTGTATGTTTGCGTTGTGGTTTATTTAATATAATCCCAGTTGAAAATCCAAGCTCCATGAACGGAACCAGTCCAAAATCGCATGTTAATAATTATGTCTTAATTGCATAATTACCTTAGAGTTTTATAAAAAATGTATGCCACTTTAACACGTTGTTTATAACATGGTAGCCATGAAAACACACAAGAATGCTACACGGTTTAATGAAAATTAGCTCTTTGCTTAAAGCGGTAATTATACCGCTTATAGTGAACTTGTTCAGAAAGGTAAGTCACATTTACATTCATTAAGTTTTGTAATAGGTATATCTACTCTCTCCTGACTATATTGATTGATTGACTGCATCCAGGTATTAACTACGCTTAAGTTTACATCAAATATGTAGAAGCTTATGTAAGATGAATGCAACAGTAGCCACCTGCTGCCGTTCAGAGAGAGCATTTACAAATTTGATTGATGGGTAATCATGATCTTAGATACTAAATAGAAAATGCGGAGATTATTGTAGATATAAAATGTTTTTATCCAATACAATAGAATCGTGCATGTGTTTACAGATAATAATATATTTTTCATCTCATTAGCGAATTTTCGTAGAACCCAAATTCGATCTTGAGAAGATCGCGACTTTTAAAAAACATCTTCAAATCAGCATCAACTAGCCCCTCTGGAACCCTTTTTAAAATTTTTTATTTCAACAACACACCACGAGGGCTTAGAGCCTAAATACTATCGTACCGTGGGTGTCGACAAGGAGGAAAGAGACAACTGGTTAATTCTGGACTTGAAGGTTTGGAGGTTCGGAGGAGCAGGAAAAACATGTGCCGGCAAAGAATTCCACAACTTGGAAGTCCTCGGGATAAAAGAGCGGGCATAACAAGATATTCTATGTCTGCTGACCTGGACAGTAAAAGGGTGTATTCGCTCTGTTCCCCTGGTAGATCTGTTGGGGGCAGCAGGTGGAGGAACTATGGAAGAAAGCTCCTCTGAGCAGTGCCCGTGCAGATATCTATAAAAGAGAGAGAGGTCACCAACGGCACGTCGGTGGGCAAGGGATGTCAGCCTTTGGATAAGTGTAGGCTCTCTTCTGAATGGAGTCAAGGATAGCGAGTGTAGAAGCGGCAACGGCACCCCAATGTGGGAGCAGTATTCGAGGTTTGGCCTTATTTGTGAAGTATATAAGGTATAGATATTAGCTGGTGAAAAGTATTTGCGAGCCCGGAAGAGGAAACCTAATTTCTTAGCAGCCGCTTCTGCAATTGACGTGACATGTGTTGTGCCAATTGAGATTTCGATCCACAGAAATGCCAACAAGTGAAAAGGACTCGTTACTTTGAATAACTTGGTTGTTGATTGTGATGAGTCTAGGGCTGATGTATCTCTTATGAGAAAGAAAGCAAGACTGAGTTTTGGTGGGGTTGAATTGTACAAGATTTCTACTTCCCCAGTCTAATATTCTTTGGAGATCCACGGAGACAGAACCCTCCATGAGTCTGCGATCCTTATCTAGTTGGGCTAAAGAGACAGGCCTAGAGTATTGTATATTTGAGTGGAGGGTGCTGTCGTCCGCGTAACTGTGAACTGGGTTGGATGTGCTAGAGTGGAGGTCATTGATGTGGAGGAAAAACAAAGTAGGGGCTAAAGCTGAACCTTGAGGAACTCCTGCATTACTTGGATACACTTTAGAGGAATGGCCATCCACGACAACAGATATGCTCCTGTTGGAGAGGAAATTTGCTGTCCAGGTACAGAGTTTTGGTGGTAGGTCATAGGCCGGGAGTTTATTAAGCAGCGCTGCGTGCCAGACCTGGTCGAATGCTTTGGATATGTCTAGAGCGACAATCTGGGATTCGCCGTGTAGTTCCATAGACTTGTACCAAGAATGGGTGACAGAGGAAAGGAGGTCGGTAGTTGATCTGCGCTACGGAATCCATACTGCCTATCGTGGATTAGACTGTGTTTTTCTAGAAATTTTAGTAATTCGGTGTTTATATACTTTTCCACCACTTTAGAGACGACTGAAAGGAGAGAAATAGGCTGTAATTGCTAGGAAGCGCTTTGGATCCTTTCTTGGGGACGGGTTGTACTCGAGCAATTTTCCAGTTACTAGGGAATATGCCTCTATTGTAAGATGTCTGAAACAGACGAGTCAGGACTGGAGCAAGTTCTGGTACGCATTTTTTGAGAACAATTGCTGGGATCTCGTCAACGCCAGAGGCTTTCCTGGTATTAAGAGAAGAGAGCTTCTTTCGTACCTTTTTAGTTTTGAAAGTGATATCCGTCATTTTATGCGCGACATTGGGGACTGTTGGTGGTTGAACATTTGGAGGTGGGTTGAGAGTGGAATTGGCGGCGAATAACGAGGCAAAAAGTTCAGCCTTGCCCAGAGCGGTAGTAACAATTTCGTTCCCTGAGACAAGAGGTGGGAACGTGCTCTTGCAGAAATTATTCGCAATAGATTTAGCAAGAGTCCAGAAGGGTTTGCTGCCGTTGGAGCTTAAGAGGACTTTGTTTTTGATGTGGTTATTAAACGAGTTTTTTGCTTCAGAAAGAATGCGGACATAGCGGTTTCTTGCGTCATTAAATGCTTGACGGTTTTCTTGACTGGGATTGTGTAGAAGCGTTTTGTGAGCTTTGACCTTTTCAAGTCTGGCCTTGTCGCAGGATTTAGAGGTGAGTTTCTGAATTTATATGTTTACGATAACACGATAACGAACCGATTTTCTTGAAAGTTAGTACGAGTGACATATGCTAAAATTTAGATCTATGGATTAAAAAAATTGTAAGCATTTAGAGAAAAAAATTGATCGCACGGAGGTAAAAAAAAGGGCACATAGCCAATATTATACGTTGTTAGCAAAATCTATTATATATTACAGCCGAAGATTGAGTTTTTATGGTGCCGAAAGGTAAGGAAGTACAAAAAAGTTCGGGACGGGGCAGTAGTGAATTTTCATAAGAATTGTACACTATTATTATACGATATATTAGTAAAGCTAATACTTTAAACTGACATAGACCTTGAAGATCGATTTTAGAGGTCCTAGTACGCGCACATTTGAAGAATTCTTTCGAAAGTGTTACCATCCATATCTCTTATTATCAAA
Organism: Tillus elongatus; assembly: GCA_964006375.1. Classification (NCBI taxonomy): domain Eukaryota; kingdom Metazoa; phylum Arthropoda; class Insecta; order Coleoptera; family Cleridae; genus Tillus; species Tillus elongatus. Next base: position 12,956,806 of record OZ023267.1, on the reverse strand, counting down.
AAAATCTTGTGTTCTAACTCTTTTAGAGAAAAATCCCCAAATCTTAAATTTCTATCAAGCTAAAAAATTAAATTTTGCTATATCTATAGATAGTGTAAGTCTCTTTAAAAGAAGCTTGTATTACAAATTTCATTAAAGTCACAAAAGCTTTCCAGAAGGGAACTTAATTCATGTTTAGAAAAACAAAGTATCTGCCAAATTATAAACGTAGTAGTTATTTTTCCTTATTACTCATCTGAATGATTTCGTTTTAGTCAACCTAATTACATCGGTTTTTCAGTATCAACAATAACAAAAGGTCTGCTGAAAATTATAATTTCAGACTCAAAGGTGATAAAGTTATTGAGGCGTTTTACACAAAAATGAGATCTTGTTCAAAACGTAAGTAAATCTGTACACCATTGTTTCTCCAAATGTCAAAGTAAAACAAACAAAAAACCATACATTCATCGAGCGGGAATCGATCTCGGAACCTTCTGCGTAGAAGACAAGCACGCTACCAATGAGCTATCTAAGAAAACGTTTTGTTTACATGATACTTGACGACAGCTTCATGCCCCGGGTATTTTATAGTACATTAAAAGTAAACGTAACAATTATTTACAGAAATAATAGAATTGTCACTTACATTCAACGACTGTTTCTATCTTAGATGACGTCTTGTGTTTAATTCATTGATTGTTGTTGCCCTTACTTGGTAAAACTTGTCCATACTACATACAGACTGGGAGACTACTTATCTGGCTTCACTGTTTGTTTTCGTTTTTGTAGGTGAAGGACGTAGCCAGCGCGTAAGCTATAGTTCCAATTTTTATCTGTCTGAGAATGCTGTCAAGCAGCGAAATTATAGTCACAGAAACGTTGAGGAACATCCTAGAACTTCTAGAATGCGTAAGGGCCACTTGCTCCAGTTAGCTTACGCGCTGGCTACGTCCTTCACCTACAAAAACGAAAACGAAGTGAAGCCAGAGAAGTAGTCTCCAAGTCTGTATGTAGTCTTATGTTTAAGTTTAAAGATAAAAGAACAAATTGTTTTAAAATCATTTTTATAGAGACTTGACTTAATTTTGTTTACACTTCCACTATATTATGCTACACTTTCAGTCTAAAACTGTATTGAGAGCCGTTCATCAAGCTACAAATATAGTGCATTTTAAAAATTGATTGTAAAAAAAAACAATCACTTGTACATGTATATATATATATATATATATATATATATATATATATATATATATATATATATATATATAAACATATAACAATTCAAACGGGCCTCGGATAGGGGTTCTAGGGGCCCTAATTCGCCCTCATTTGAAAAAAAAAATCCGAAAGTCTTCCCATCGTTACCTCTCTATTAGTGATTTTTGGAAGAAAGTGTGTTATTAAAAAAAAAAAAAGTTTCAAGAGTGGTTGACATTCGAACTATAACTTATTGGTTTATTTTTCTTGTTTTGACTCCCTGATTCCACCCCTGAAATACTTCCCATTCCCCCGGAAGCATTCTGTATATTACTATTATTATATTACTGTTACTATATGACTATAAGGAAATATAAAAAGTCTGGACGCAGCAAGTGCGTTATGGTGGTGAATTTCCATAAAAAGGTTTTAAATAGCAAGTATGCGTTTTTTTAAAGAAATCAGGCATCAAATTTTGTTACCAGTATAACCTATATAGTAGACACAATGTACGAAAATTTTTAGAAAATAAACTTAAAATGTTCTCGAAAAAACTAGGTTCTTGGCCAACGAACCCTGTAGTCTAATAGCAAATTGTGCTATTTAAATTTAAAGCATTTCATAAAAATTCGCTACCATAACGCACTTGATGCGTCTCGAATTTCTTTTTCTTACAAACATGCATTATAATTACGTGGTCGAAATTATATACGTTAAAGGTCAGCTCAGAACTGGCACGGACCGGGGAATTAATTTAATTAATTAAATTACAGTCCTCTTAAGCTCCAGCGGTAGCAAACCCTTTTGGACTCTTGCTAAATCTTTTGGGAATAATTTCTGCAAGAGCACGTTACCACCTCTTGTCTCAGGGGATAAAATTGTTTCTACCGCCCTGGGCGAGGCTGAACTTTTTGCCTCGTTGTCCGCCGGCAATTCTACTCTCAACCCACCTCCAAATGTTCACCCACCGACAGTCCCCAATGTCACGCATAAAATGACGGATATCACTTTCAAAACTAAAAAGGTACGAACAATGCTCTCTTCTCTTAATACCAGGAAAGCCTCTGGCCTTGACGTGATCCCAGCAATTGTTCTCAAAAAATGCACACCAGAATTTGCTCCTGTTCTGACTCGTCTGTCTCAGACATCTTACAATAGAGGCATATTCCCTAGTAACTGGAAAACTGATCGAGTACAACCCGTCTGTATCCTGTTCCTGTATCCAATTAATGCAGGAGTTCCTCAAGGTTCAGCTTTAGCCCCTACTTTGTTTCTCCTCCACATCAATGACCTCCTCTCTAGCACATCCAACCCAGTTCACAATTACGCGGACGACAGCACCCTCCATTCAAATAGACAATATTCTAAGCCTGTCTCTTTAACCCAATTAGATGAGGTTCGCAGACTCATGGAGGGTTCCGTCTCCGTGGATCTCCAAAAAATATTAGACTGGGGAAGTAGAAATATTGTACAATTCAACCCCACCAAATCACAGTCTTGATTTTTCTCATAAGAGATACACCAGCCCTAGACCCATCACAATAAACAACAAAGTTATTCAAAGTAGTGAGTCCTTTTCGCTTGTTGGCATTTCTATGGATCGAAATCTCAATTGGCACCAACATGTCACAACAATTGCAGAGGCGGCTGCTAAGAAATTAGGTTTCCTCTTCCGGGATTTCAAATACTTTTCACCAGCTAATCTCTATACCTTATATACTTCACAAATAAGACCAAACTTCGAATACTGCTCCCACATCTGGGGTGCCGCTGCCGCTCCTACACTCGCTATCCTGCACTCCATTCAGAAGAGAGCTATACGTCTCATCGGTGATCCTACCCTCACCCAAAGGCTGCCGTCCCTTGCCCACCGACATGCCGTTGGTGACCTCTCTCTCTTTTATAGATATCTGCACGGGCACTGCTCAGAGGAGCTTTCCTCCATAGTTCCTCCACCTGCCGCCCCCAACAGATCTACCAGGGGAACAGAGCGAATGCACCCTTTTACTGTCCAGGTCACAAGACATAGAACATCTTGTTATGTCCGCTCTTTTGTCCCGAGGACTTCCAAGTTGTGGAATTCCTTGCTGGCACATGTTTTTCCTTCTCCCCCGAACCTCCAAACCTTCAAGTCCAGAATTAACAAGTTGCCTCTTTCCTCCTTGTCGACACCCACGGTACGATTGTATTTAGGCTGTAAGCCCTCGTAGTGTGTTGTTGAAATAAAATAAAAATTAAAAAAAAATTGTTGTAGAAACTTTTTCAAAATTCCGAAATCCCGATCTCATTAGTGAATTTTTTTAAAGAAAATTCACTAAAAATCGCACATTTTGGTTTTCGTCAAATCGCTTCGGAACTGTTCAGAATTTTATAGATATAAAACTAAATCATGAATGAGCTTGTTTATTTGAGCATCTTTCTACCTCTAATAATAACGCAGATAGATCTAATGGGCCAGTGTAATTGAATATTTTCAGAAAACATGGAAGTGAAAACTGCTTCACAGGCGATATCTTCTCAATCAAGATAAATTTTACATGCATAACAATCTAGGAAATCTAACTGGATAACGAGAAATTACACAAAACACGCAGCAAACAAGCATGAAGTCCAGTGCAAAAGCAAGAATCGCAAGAAAGTAAATACAAACTAATTTGAGAAGGTAACGAAGCGCATTATGGCTAGCAGCTTCTATCGGTACATATCGCTTTTAACTGCACTTTTGCGTAATTAGTCTAACCATACACTGCTACTCACACTAACATTTGCTCAAAATAATTAGACTGTAAAGTTCAAACCTTATGATAGCATAATTATAACGCTTATATATATATATAAACCTTCTGTACTCATATACAGTATAATATGTTGAAGATATTATGGATATTGGTTTCTACGGACCACAAATTACTGGTCTCCACTAGTGGAAAAGGTTTCACATATGAGCTGGGCTGGTCATCGCTCATGTGGAAAATAGACCCTGCCTTTGGACACTGACCAACATGCTTCGGTCGGTTTGTACGTGTCCCTTGTTCTGTCTAACGTTTTCCTGTCGTACTCCATTCTATATGATGTAATGTTATACAATAAAAATCTTGTGTGTGTATGTTTTTAGTGAATTTTTATTCAGAAAATTCACTAATAGAGAGGTATCGATGGTGAGATTCTTCAAATGAGAGCGAATTAGGGCCTCTGGAACTTATTTCTAATATACAAATTATATTTAAAATGTATATATATATATATATATATATATATATATATATATATATATATATATATATATATATATATATATATATATATATCCAACGGATAATTCAAAAATTCTTCACTGATTTGGACCAAATTTGGGAATTACCCTTGTTTTGTTAATGGCTTGGATGAGTTTGTTCATCATATTTTAATGGCCAATTTTTCTGAACAAAAAAATAAAAAATATTTTTTAAAACGCGATATCTGTCAAATTGTTTAAGTGATTGAAACTAAAATTTACAACTTAAGAGAACATAGGCATTTTTTATAGTTTGTCTCCGTGCGGAAGACAATATTTGTTAGGTTCGTTGGGTCAAATTCAATACCACGGACGTCAATGTTCTTTAAAATAGAATCGTAAAACTGTTGTTTTTTATTAGATTTTATAAATGTATTTTACTAATTTTTGTGTGCATACAGTTATAAGTATTTTTTTATGATCAGAATACTACTCTGATATCAAATCAAACTTATGGCTTTACACGATCAAAATGTCTTCTCTACTTTTAAGTTTGTGTAGCCCCAATGTTAATTTAGGGCCCCCTTTATTATACTTACTTATCTTGTGCTTGTATATGTAATATAAAAATAAAAAAGGGGTGAAACAGCAAGCAACTTTAGTGCCGTATTCGATATTATCTGAAAAAGACATTATAGGCAACAATGTGGAATGTAATTTCGGTAAATTTACACTTTACTGCAACCCTGTGTTTACTACTACCCCTGTGAGTCCGGGGACTAACCAAAAGAATAGGCCCATGGTAACTCCTGCCTGTCGTACGAGGCGTCTAATCGGAGTCAAGCAGGTTGTAGTGGAATTTTCCTTTACCTGAGAGTAAAGGATTTTTTCACGCCCAAGGAGGTACCACTCCATATATCAAGTCCCAAACGGACGTTTCCGGTTCTGGTGTATGAGTCGGTTTCCCTTGTAAGCAAAAATAATGATGGCTCCTCCTTGTACAAGATATTCCGGAGGTAAAATACCCCTCCATTCGGATCTCTGGTAGAGGGGTGTGCAGGAGGCGCCAGCATCAAGATTTAATATATTCTTCTCGAATATATGTGGCCTAAATTCTAACCTGAACTCCGTCCACCATTTCCTCCAGGCTAATAGGCCCCAACTCCTCTTCCTCACCGAAACCCAAATCAATGCCAAAACAGCCACTAATCACCTTAATTTCCCAGGGTATGAGCTCCTTAATTCCTTTAGATTGCATAGATGCGTGTGCGCATACTGCGTAGCAATCTACCCTGCACCAGACTCTCCAATTTAGAAGCTAGAAGAAAATACATACTATGGATAAAACTCTGACTCAGGGCTGCAACTAAATTCATCTGTTGCATTTATCGGTCACCTTCTGACAACAACTTTGTCCAGCTCTTTGGCTACCTTTCTGAAAAAACCGACCATCTGATTTCTGAACATTCTTCCTCAAAGGTCACTATTCTTGGTGACTTCAATGTGAATAATAAGGAATGGCTATGATATTCAAAAACGGATCCACAAGGGAGAGCAGCGGAGGCCTTTGCAGTCAGAAATTCTTTACCCAATATGGTTCAGCAACCTACTTACTTTCCTCGCATCCCAACACACAGCTCAAATCCCTTGGAAATTATTCTTACTACAAAACCTGAATGCTATAAGATATCAGTCACCGCCACCTTTGGTCGCTCAGACCACAGCATGGTCACTGCTTCCTGCGCAATGTAACCCGAGGTCACACAGTCATCACACCCACGTATCTTTTGGCACTACAACTCCGCAAACTGTGACGAAATGCGGGATTACTTTTCCTCATTTCCATGGGCGTCTGTCTGCTTCTCTCATCCTGACCCCTCTGATATCTCACAAAACGTCACCGAAACTATCCAAGCTGGCATGGAATTATTTATTCCACGTACACAGAAAACCTCTTCAGCCACTCAAAATCCCTGGTTCTCTAAATCCTATGACAAGGCCAGACTTGAAAAGGTCAAACTCACAAAACGCTTCTACACAATCTCAGTCAAGAAAACCGTCAAGCATTTAACGACGCAAGAAACCGCTATGTCCGCATTCTTTCTGAGGCAAAAAACTTGTTTAATAACCACATCAAAAACAAAGTCCTCTTAAGCTCCAACGGCGGCAAACCCCTCTGGACTCTTGCTAAATCTATTGGGAATAATTTATGCAAGAGCACGTTCTCACCTCTTGTCTCAGGGGATAAAATTGTTTCTACCGCCCTGGGCAAGGCTGAACTTTTTGCCTCGTTGTTCGCCGGCAATTCTACTCTTAACCCACCTCCAAATGTTCGACCACCAATAGTCCCCAATGTCGCGCATAAAATGACTGATATCATTTTCAAAACTAAAAGGTACGAAAGATGCTCTCTTCTCATAATACCAAGAAAGCCTCTGGCCTTGACGAGATTCTAGCAATTGTTCTCAAAAAATGTGCACCAGAACTTGCTCCTATCCCGACTCGTCTGTTTCAGACATCTTACAATAGAGGCAGATTCCCTAGTAACTGCAAACCTGCTCGAGTACAACCCGTCCCCAAGAAAGGATCCAAACCGTTTCCTGGCAACTACATGCCAATTTCGCTCCTTTCAGTCGTCTCTAAAGTGATGGAAAAGTATATAAACACCGAATTACTAAAATTTATTGAAAAACACAGTCTAATCCACGAGAGGCAGTATGGATTCCGTCAGCGCAGATCGACTGCCGACCTCCTTTCCTTTGTCACCCATTCTTGAAACAAGTCTATGGAACTACACGGTGAATCCCAGATTGTCGCTCTAGACATATCCAAATCATTCGACCAGGTCTGGCAAGCAGCGCTGCTTAATAAACTTCCGGCCTATGGCCTACCATCAAAACTCTGTACCTGGACAGCAAATTTCCTCTCCAACCGGAGCATTTTTGTTGTCGTGGATGGCTATTCCTCTGAAGTGTATCCAATTAATGCAGGAGTTCCTCAAGGTTCAGCTTTAGCCCCTACTTTGTTTCTTCTCCACATCAATAACCTCCTCTCTAGCACATCCAACCCAGTTCACAGTTACGCAGACAAAAGCACCCCTCCCACCCAAATATACAATATTCTAAGCCAGTCTCTTTAGCCCAATTAGATGAGGATCGCAGACTCATGGAGGGTTGTGGCTCCGTGGATCTCCAAAAAATATTAGACTGGGGAAGTAGAAATCTTGTACAATTCAACCCCACCAAATCTCAGTCTTGCTTTCTTTCTCATGAGAGATACACCAGCCCTAGACCCATCATAACGAACAACCAAGTTATTCAAAGTAATGAGTCCTTTTCACTTGTTGGCATTTCTGTGGATCGAAATCTCAATTGGACCAACATGTCACATCAATTGCAGAAGCGGCTGCTAAGAAATTAGGTTTCCTCTTCCGGGCTCGCAAATACTTTTCACCAGCTAATCTCTATACCCTATATACTTCACCAATAAGGCCAAACCTCGAATACTGCTCCCACATCTGGGGTGCCGCTACCGCTTCTACACTCGCTATCCTGGACTCTATTCAGAAGAGAGCTATAGGTGACCCTACCCTCACCCAAAGGCTGCCATTCCTTGCCCGCCGACGTGACGTTGGTGACCTCTCTCTCTCTCTTTTAGATATCTGCACGGGCACTGCTCAGAGGAGCTGTCTTCCATAGTTCCTCCACCTGCTGCCCCCAACAGATCTACCAGGGGAACAGAGCGAGTGCACCTTTTTACTGTCCAGGTCACCAGACATAGAACATCTTGTTAGCGCTCGCTCTTTTGTCCTGAGGACTTCCAAGTTGTGGAATTCCTTGCCGGCACATGTATTTCCTTCTCCTCCGAACCTCCAAATCTTCTCTCTTCAGAATTTATGTGCTTCAGTTGATAACTGTGTCATTTTTGCAAATTTACTATTAAATTAGTAGCGCCCTGCACGGTCAGTACTAGGATGGATGACCACCTGGGAACACCGTGTGATATTGAATGCCAAACCAGCCACAGTATATTTGCCAATCAAGTTTCCTTCGGCAAACAGCGACACTCTGGTTGAGTATTTATTTTTGTTTAGTATTAAAAAAACAAAAGAACATTGTTTCATAAAAGTAAGCATATCAATTCTTTGGGAGTATTACAATTTCATTACAAAAACTAATAGAGGGTATTATAATTTACAATTTTATATGTCTACCAGTTAATTTTAACGGCTCTATAACAAAACAATGTCTGGCGGGACTACATACACAACCTTCTTTATTTTAGACATGTGTGACACACATGTGAACCTAACAAATGTCAAGTTTAATACAAAAGACTTTATCCTTTCCACTGTGTACAAATTCAGTTTTCGTATTAATACCTACCAAGAAATAGAGTATATTTACTTGGTAAAAATAAATAAAACAAAACAGAGATGAAAAGGAAAAGTTGAAAGAAAGCAAACTTCGGCTGTCGTCTCCAAATTTCATGACTTATGGTGTACTACGAGGATGCATCGCTTTGTTTTTAATTCGCAAAGATAAAACACAAACGATACAATTAAATATTAATACAATTTATAAGGCACCATAGGCTGATCAGTCTAATAAGCCACACGTTAAAGATATTCCTCAAGATTATTCACTACAGAATTTCCATAAAATGCGAAAGAGGGGTAGGGTCCACACAATTTGGATTTAGAAGGGGACTAGGTACGAGAGATGCTATAGTTGCAACTCAAGTATTAATCCAGAACTGCAACGACCAGAGGAAGGATGTGATGCTATGCTTCATCGACTACGAGAAAGCGTTTGACAGGGTCCAACACCACAAACTCATTCAAATTTTGAAGAGGATGGATATAGACCAGAAGGATATCCGCTGCATAGAAAGCCTTTATTGGAACCAAACAGCCGTAGTCAAGGTTGGCAATTAACACACAGAACCGACAAAGATCCTTAGAGGAGTCAGACAGGGATGCGTTCTCTCCCCACTCCTCTTCAACCTGTATTCTGAAAGCATCTTTCAGGAGGCGCTCGAAGAACGCGACCTGGGTATTAAGGTGAATGGGGTGTGGATCAACAACATACGGTACGCAGACGACACAGTCCTAATTGCAGACAACATGAAAGACTTGCAGGATCTTTTTAATGCTATAGGCGACAGTAGCAAAAACTTGGGCCTTAATATCAACACCAATAAGACAAAATTCATGATAGTTTCTCGCAAGCCGGAAGAACATCAAAATGCAAGCCTAACACACAACAGATGCCCAGTAGAACGGGTATATAAATTTAAATATTTAGGCACGTGGCTGTGTGAAAACTGGACGTCTGAAACGGAGATCAGATGCCGAATCGAAATGGTCCGAAACACATTGATGAAATTCAAGAAAGGTCTTACCAACACTGATTTTGACCTCAACCTAAGAATTAGGTTTTTAAAATGTTACGTGTGGTCAGTGTTACTATATGGTGTGGAGGGCTGGACGCTGAAGGTAAATACCATGAATAGACTTGAAGCCTTCGAAATGTGGACATACAGACGTATACTGAAAGTCCCATGGACGTCCAGAAAAACAAACGAGGAGATCCTAAGAGCGGTTAAAAGAAAAAGTGAACTGTTGAACACCATCAAAGCGTAGAAAAACACCATATCTGGGCCACGTAATACGGAATGAAAGATACCAATTCCTACAATTAGTAATCGAAGGAAAGGTCAAGGGGAAGAGAGGAGTCGGCAGGAAGAGGATGTCATGGCTCAGAAACGTGAGACAATGGACAGGACTAAAAACTGTAGAAGACCTATTCAGTGCCATCAGAAATAGGGAAGAATGGGCACATGTGATCGCGAATATTCATTAATGGATAAGCAATAGAAGAAGAAGAATATGAGGCACTACGCGCTTTCGGATCACAAATTTTAATAAAAGTTGGACTTTACATTAGAAAACTAGGTTATTCACTGAAAAGGATAATTTGACAAATTAAAGTGTGTTTAATCCTAGATTTACGAGAGGTGTGGTCCATGTCTAGGGTTGAACACACTGAGACTTTAGGGACCTTTTCCAGAAAGATCCAGGGAGTAGGCATATTAAAACCCTGGAATCGAACTACAACAACCCAACCTACTCTTATCCACCGCTCTATGTGTATGGTTGGGTTGTTGTAGCTCGATTAAGGGACCTCAATCTGTCTACGCGCCAACTCTCACCGGAGATCATCTCTAAAGTATCAATGTGTTCAACCCTACACCTGAGAGAGGTCTGAGTATGACCGTTCTTCGTAAGTCTCGTATTGTTTATAGCGTTTCGCCTCGCAGGCTCGTTATTAGGATAATTAGTTAGAAGGTTTAGTAAGACAGGTTGTTTCGTAAAGGTACTCAGAGGATTAAGAGGGCTATATATATTTGTTGGGTCAGGTAACAGGGCAGTTCAAATGTCTATTGAATTATTATTAATATTGTTTATTTTAATAAAAAATATATCTGCGTACTATTTACGTACTGAACATATCGTTGAATAATATTAAAAAAAACAGTAAACAAATTATTTAGTACAAAATTTTAAGCAATGTGTTAAATACACCTCAAATTGTTCAGATAATTAAGAATGACAGTATTCTTAATTGTCGCGATAGTGTTATATCCATAGTAACCTTTCTTCTGTTGTTTTCCAGTTGACTTACGTTTAAAAATCAAACAATTTTCAAAGGCGTCTTTGTAAATCATTAATCTCCTTTTTATTGAGTTCTGTTAGTAAACTTAGTTATTTACTAGGTTTACCTATTTAATTAAATTATAACAATTTTTTAGGATAATGTTGTAATGTAAAATATCATTTGTGCAGGGGCGGCTCCTCCTGCATTGAACAAACAAAATTAGTATATCGAGGATCGCAGAGAGTCGGCAGCCATTACAACAGAATACAGAATCAGAATAAGTATAGTGTTAATCGTTGCAGACGTTATATCCATATCCATATAAAGCAATCGGGCGGCGGTGTGTATTTATCCGCGCTCTCAGGAAATGCGATACTTCAGTGCGAAATCATCGCCTATCTTCGTCGAAAACGACCGAATCTGTTGTGCGCTATAAAATTACACACTTTCAGTTTGTAGTGGACTTTTGGCAGAGCGTGTGTACCTACTACCTAGTAATTTTCGTCTTCGCGTCGGATTGATTTTTAGTTAGATTATTTCGTTGTTGTTTACATGTTCTAACAAGGCAATTATTATTATTATTATGGTTACTACTTCGGGTTGCTTAATAAGTGGACAAAATAATTGCGATACTGTGATCAATTCAGTGGATATTTTAAATTTAAAGGTTGACTTTTTAAGGGATTTTTTAATTACTATAATGTATAACTAACTAGAGGAAAACTTGGTAAGTAGTTAATAATTATTAAGTTTAGTAAGCAGGTTTCTTTATAATACATTTTCGGGGAAAAATAGGCGACCCCTTCATTTTTAGTGAATTTTTATTTTTAAAAAAATCACTAATAAAGAGGTATTGATTGAGAGACTTTGCAAAAATTTTTTCAAATGAGCGCGAACTAGGACCCCTAGAACCCATATCCGGGTCAGTTTCAATTTTTATGTATATATATATATATATATATATATATATATATATATATATATATATATATATATATATATATATATATATATATATATACATACATATATATGTATGTATGTATCCAACCGATAACTCAAAAAATCAGCAACTGATTTCGATGAAACTCGGCAAGTGCATTTCTTTTATTAATGGCTTGGATGAGTTTGTTAGTCAGGAAAATAGGATAACGTTTGCCGGGAAAATTTTAAGTTTCGTTTAAAAAAAAATATTTTTCTTCGAAAATTACAAAGGTATATTAATGAAATTTGGTGGATATGTTGCCTTGTAAAAGACCTTACTACACACTAAAATTCAACTCCCTACATTTTTAGAAAATTGAGTTATTCAAATTTTGAGTTTTCTTTTGAAAAAAATAGTTTTTCTCAGAAAATTACAAAGTTATTTTGATGAAATTTGGTGGATATGTTGCCCTGGGTTAGACCCTACTATACACCAAAATTCAACACTCAAAGTTTGTAGAAACTTGAGTTATTCAAATTTGAATCATTTAATAAAAATTCACTACCATAACGCACTTGCTGCGCCCCGAACTTTTTTTTGCGCACTCCCAATGCATTAAGGCACGAGCCGCTACTGCATTTGTAATAATGGGCCGATTCATTGGTGTGCTCAAATTTCCTATTTTTTATCGTGAATCATTACGGAAAATTATGTTAAAAGTAGAAGTCTATTGTTAGACTCCATGGCCTACTGCTTTTTGAACACTTTTTTCTGCCATTTTCTTCTGGTATTGGATTTCATAGCCTACTATCTTCAAAATGGTTTTTCTCAAAGTTGTCAAGCAATTACAAGATTTCTCAAGCATGTTGTACATCATTGGAAAGCTCTTTTCACAGGCTATCACATGAGCAAAAAATCCAATATGGATGACATAATAAAAACAAACGTTGAAAGCTGTAGCTCAAAAACAAATGACAATCCAAAGGGGGGAATAGTACAAAAAGATTAATCTGTAAAAAGTGTCCTGATAATGTGCAAGTCTTACAGATCAACGCCTACTTAGATATTGAAGAAAAAAGAGATCGACAAATTTTGGTTTTTTCAAAATAACTCGAAAACGAAAAGAGGCAGGCAAAATACAAGTCATATTTGGGACGAACATGAAATTCTACAAAACATTGCTGATTTAACCGTCTCCCTATCACTAATAATAACGGATATAGCAATACATTCCCATCCAGTTTGAGACACACTGTATAGTAAACACTAGTTACCTTTAATCAAGCTTTGTGAAACGTACAATGAATTTTAATCGTCCGATTAAGACTTAACTATTCGTCATCGAGTTTTGTGAAACTGTGAATTTCTCTTTTAAAATGCTCCTCGTATAAACGCCCATCCAATAAGTATAAGTTAAGGCAGACTGCAGGACTGCGGGGCAACAACGCTGCAGGATCCGAACGAGACGGTAGCAGGCGGCTTCAGCATCAGCAGGATCGGAACAAAACACAAGCAAAGAGAAACAAAAGCAGAACTTGTGTGCGTTCTATAATTGAATAAAGTGAAAGATGTGTAAGCAGACCGCTGTAATTGGTATAATTAAAAATATAAGCATGCTTAACTGTTTCAACTGGTCTTGTTGTGCAACTGGGAATAGATTTTCTCTGTTGACTTTATGAACAACACCATGGAGAGCCCAGAATGACAACCAGTTATTTCATTAACTGAAAATAATGTACTACAGGCGAGGTAATTATTATGAAGCGGACTGGTACGCGACTCAATTATCAGAATGGAATAAGAAATGCAGAATGCTTCTCTAGAATAAGCGATGAATTAATTAAATCTTGTACTTCCGTCAAGAAGATACTTTAAATTTCGTTCTGAGGAATTTCGTAACGTTAACTTTAAAGAACTTTATTGCAACTTTCTACACTGAAGCGTTACTGAGACAACAGAGCCTCTGTGTGCGTCAGAGTGCTATTTTCGAAAAATTCGGTTAAACTTTCACGTACGTTGCAGTCGTTAAAACTGAGTTCTAAATTTACACAAGAAAAATATAATTTCTATTTTTCTAAATAGAATAGAAAAAACAAATACAACTTGGCTAAATAATAATGTACAGTAATTTAAACACAATATTATCATTGCTCGATCATAAGGAGTGCAAGAAATATATGTAACAATTTATAATTCAATTTTGTATAAGAATTAGACTATATGAAAAATTTTTCTGGACCTAGCTAGTGCGTTATAGTAGCGAATTTTCATAAGAATTGTACACTAATAGTATACGGCATATTAGTAAAGTTCAAACTTTAAAATTACACAGACCTTGAATATTGATTTTAGAGGTCCTAGTACGCACACATTTGAAGAATTCTTTCGAAACTGTTGCCATGGATATCTCTCTATTATCAAAAAAATCTTATGTTCTAACTCCTTTTGAAAAAAATGGCCAAAACTCAATTTTCTATGAAGCTCAAGAACTAAATTTTGCTATATCTGTAAATAGTGTAAGTCTCTTTAAAAGAAACTTGTATTACAAATTTCATTCACAAAAGATTTCCAGAACAAAACTTAATTCATATTTAGAAAAGTATAAAGTATCTGCCAAATTATAAACCTAACAGTTATTTTTCCTTATTAATCGCCAGTACGATTTCGTTTTAGTCGACCTAATCAAACTGGTTTTTTCAATATCAACAATAAGAAAATGTCTGCCGAAAATTATAATTTCAGACCCAAAGGTGAAAAACTTGTTCAGCCGTTTTAAAGAAAAATGTTCAAAACGTATGAAATCTTTGCACTATTGTTTCTCCAAATGTCAAAATAAAACATAAAAACTCGGGACGCAGCAAGTGCGTTATGGTAGTTAATTTTTATTAAATGCTTCAAATCTAAATAATTCAATTTTCTATAAACTTAGAGAGTTTAATTTTAATACGTAGTAAGGTCTTTCCTAAGGTAAGATATCCACAAAATTTCATTAAAATAACTTTGTAATTTTCGGAGAAAAAAATTTTTTTCGAAAGAAAATTTAAAATTTGAATAACTCAATTTTCTCTAAACTTATAAAGTTGAATTTTGGTACGTAGTAAGATCTCCTCTGAGGCAACATATATAGTAAATTTCATTAAAACAGCTTCGTTACTTTCGGAGAAAAAAAATTTTTTTTTGAAAGAAAACTCAAAATTTTCCCGGAAAACCCCGTCCGATTTTTCTGGCTAACAAACTCATCCAAGCCATTTATAAAAGAAAGGCACTTGCCAAGTTTCATCGAAATCGGTTAATTATTTTTGAGTTATCAGACGGATACATACATACATATATATATATATATATATATATATATATATATATATATATATATATATATATATATATATATATATATATATATATATATATATATATATATAAACATATAAAAATTGAAACTGACCTCGGATATGGCTTCTAGGGGTCCTAGTTCGCACTCATTTGAAAGAATTTTTGCAGTCTCATAATCGATACCTCTCTATTAGTGAATTTAAAATTTAAAAAAATCACTAATTATGCATATTGTGCTTTCTCAATATTCTGTGTATTGCCCAGATAGATAAACCCAAATCTTCTTAACGAACTTTGTAGACATGCTTCAAAATATGCAAGAACTATAATTTCATTCATTTCATTGTCTTCAATTTTGAAACGTTTAATAACGCGTCGTGCCAGTATTATTCCATGACTTGACGACTTACTTTTAATTCTGCTGAATTTTGTTCTATTCATTGGAGCCAAATAAAGGAATCTGTTGTTAAATGTTCGAACTGTTGTCTCAACTATTCTGTTACATTCACCATATATTGGAAACAAATTGAAAACATCATCTGCAGAATAACAAACTAGCATGTACAACATTAGTTGCCACTGATACTACAAACGTGAAAATCGTCTCGTCGTTTCTACGATTTCTGTGGTAAAAACTTCATGTTAAATATTAAATGCTTCAAATTTTAATAACTCAATTTTCTATAAACTTAGAGAGTTTAATTTTGGTGTGTAGTAAGGTCTTTCCTGAAGGTAAGATATCCACCAAATTTCATTAAAATAACTTTGTAATTTTCGGAGAAAAAAAATTTCGAAAGATAATTTAAAATTTGAATAACTCAATTTTTTATAAACTTAGAAAGTTGAATTTCAGTACGTAGTAAGATCTCTCCCAAGGCAACATACATAGTAAATTTCATTAAAACAGCTTTGTTACTTTCGGAGAAAAAAAATTTTTCGAAAGATAACTCAAAATTTTCCTGGAAAACCCCGTCCGATTTTTCTGGCTAACGAACTTATCCAAGCCATTAATAAAAGAAAGCCACTTGCCAAGTTTCATCGAAATCGGTTGATTATTTCTTGAGTTACCAGACGGATACACACACACACACATATATATATATATATATATATATATATATATATATATATATATATATATATATATATATATATATATATATATATATATATATATATATATATATAAATTGAAACTGACTCCGGATATAGGTTCTAGGGGTCCTAGTTCGCGCTCATTTGCAACAATTTTTGCAAAGTCTCACCATCGATACCTCTCTATTAGTGAATTTTTAAAAATAAAAATTCACTAAAAACATACATTCATTGAGCTGAATTCAATCATGCAATCTCCTGCGTAGTATTCCAGCACGCTTCCAATGCGCTATCTGCTACTACGCCAACTAACGTTTTGTCTACATGATACTTGACACAGGCTTCATGCCTGGGATAGTATATGAAAAGTATACGTAACAATTAATTACAGAATTAGTAGAATTGCCATTGAAACACATCCAATGATTGTTTCGGTCTTATATGACGTCTTATTTTTAGGTTTAAAGATAAAAGAAACTATTTTAATATCATTTTTATAGACTTGACTTGATTATGTTTACATTTCTACTATATTATGCGGTAGCATAGTATATCTATGCTGCGCTAAAACTGTATTTGGGGCCCTCATAAATAATTGATTGAATCCCCCAGTTAAATAACAATCACTTGGCAAATTTTTAATTTCATGTCGTCTGTCATTTTCCATAATTGCGGCCGAGATTTCACCATTGTTGCTGCGGGTAGTATGTTTTATGCCTGGTATATATTTAGTTTGGTTACCGTTGATGTATGGTTTCTACTTTTTGTATGAATCAATCTACGCGGGGCAGTTAACTACTCTGTCTGTCTTTGGACTTGAACCACTAAGTCGTTTCAAAGCATGTCTTTGGGTTTTTATTTTTAATTTGGAAAAAAAAAACAAATATTGTGTACCAAATTACGTCATATACTTTCAGACTTTGTAAGACTTGGATGTTAGCCTGTTCGTCGATTTAATTAGCAGTAATTCAGACTTGAGTAAAAGCATTACTAGGCTGATCATTAATTTAATTCACTGTGTGTTTTCAAGCTTAGTCACACTTTGGGAGGACCATTACTACTCTAATCATCGGCTTCATTCCTCAGTGAACTTTAAGATTTTAACATATTTCAATAAAAACATTAGTAATGTGGTCATCGATTTCATTCGTGGTAAACCTTCAGACTTGATAAGATTTGGACAAGAGCATTTTTAGTCTGGTCATCGATTTGATTCTCAGGAAACTTCGGGCTTGAGCAGATTTGGCTAGAAGCATTCTTAAAGCATCGAGTTAATTTGTAATAAACTTTCAGACCCTATTAGACTCGGATAGGAGCATCAGTATTTTTGTAATCGCATTGATCCGCAGTACACTTTCAGACTTTGTGATATTTGGGTAGAAGCATTATTAGTTTGATCATCAATTTGATTCGTGGTGCGCTTTCAGACGTTGTTAGATTTAGGTAGGAGCATCTAGCCATTGATTAGATTCACAGTAAACTTTTAGATCTTATTTTAGTGGGAGCACTGCTATTTTGGTCATCTATTTAATTAAAGTAAACTTTCAGATTGGATCTGTCTTCAGTGAGAGCATTACCAATGTGGTCATAGATTTAATTCGTAGTAAACTTTCAGACCTTGTCAGATTTGGGTAGGATCATCACTCTCAAAAAGTTCTATTTACGTGCTCTAAGACGACTCCAAGAATTACTATCACAGACTTGATTAATTATTTTAGATTTTATCCGTTGCACGCCATTATTGGTAACTCCTGAAAAATTTGCATACAGTTATTTTAATAAAGAAATATGTAAGGGGTACGTTCTTCCCCATATATATTGAATAATTATGTCGAACGCAACCCTTGGATGATACAAGGATGCATAATATTACATAGCTCAACAATCAATCACCAGTCGATATAATAGTTAGCAGTGTGTTATCTACTTAAGAGTAATCTTGCAAAAGGCAAAAGGTTTATTACTTGTTAGAATGATGGCGAAGCCTTAATGTACGGGCGTAGTGAGTCGGGCGAGCGGGTGCCAAATGTGTGCAGTAACATCACTAACCTTTAATTAAAAATATACCTGAACACACCATCGTCCATCTAAAGCACATTCTAATATATACGAGGGGCATTCAATTATTAGTTCAACAAACAGTTATCAATTACACGCTCCACTGAGCGACTCAACATCAATGACTATTTATACTCAAAGCTCCACTGAGCAACCAAACATTAAGAGCAGTTTCGACATAACGCTCCACTGAGCAACTCCAACATTAATAGCAGTTCATACTCAAGGCTTCACTGAGCCACATTATAATCTCTCAACAGCGCACATCAGTGCCTCAGAACTGCTTCTCAACAATGTCTCTAAATGCTCAACCATTAGTTACTCAAACAATAATTACTTAGACAATAATTACTCAAGTAGTTACACGATAGTTACTCAAATAATAATTACTCAAACAATAATTATTCAAACATTAGTTACTCAAATAATAGTTTCTAAAACAATAGTTTAGCCTGTGTGTTTGTTGGGCGCTGTACCCGAACACTAGGTCCGTGCCGGCTTCCAGGTGTGCAATGAGGCACAGTTCAATACCTCACCTGGAGTGCTCGCTATAGCCAGAGTGCAATGGACACAATGGACTCGACAAACATTGTGCCCTTCTCCAAGTACCCCAACTCCTACACTGGGACTTACCGTGCAAAGAGACCAACGGGTGAACTGGCCACAGTGTCTCGGACAAGCTACCAGATCGGCTTCCAAATACAACAACGGTTCACACACATGAATACTGAGAAAGTGCAATGGACACAAAGGGCGAACACAGCAATGTGCCCTTCTCCAATATCCACGCATCGCCACGGGCGGGTGCAATGGATACTGCTGTACCCCCACCATAATATGACGATGCCACTAAAATCCACCGTGTTGTGGTTACGTAACCCAGCTCAAAAGATCGCCTCTACCAGTATGACGCCCTACTGGGTGAGCAAACAGCGAAGGTGCTCCCCACACCTTCCAAACTATCATCAATTTACCTTCAAACAGACTTTACTTTACTCACTTAATGCAAACTGACATAACTCAACTCTTACTTGATTTATGATAATTGACTTAACCTCGTATAAGTAAACAACCTAATTTAACTTAGATAATTCTCAAATTATTACATAAAGCCCCTTTATTTAAATCAGATAATTACTTATAAATTTATAACTTAGCCTCGTACAAATAAGAAACCTTATCTAAACTTAGATAATTC
This sequence comes from Tillus elongatus, assembly GCA_964006375.1. Taxonomy (NCBI): domain Eukaryota; kingdom Metazoa; phylum Arthropoda; class Insecta; order Coleoptera; family Cleridae; genus Tillus; species Tillus elongatus. Next base: position 12,937,142 of record OZ023267.1, on the reverse strand, counting down.
TCAAATTATTTCATAAAGCCCCTTTATTTAAATCAGATAATTACTTCTCAATATCATCAATTTACCTTCAAACAGACTTTACTTTACTCACTTAATGCAAACTGACATAACTCAACTCTTACTTGATTTATGATAATTGACTTAACCTCGTATTAGTAAACAACCTAATTTAACTTAGCTAATTCTCAAATTATTTCATAAAGCCCCTTTATTTAAATCAGATAATTACTTATAAATTTATAACTTAGCCTCGTACAAATAAGAAACCTAATCTAAACTTAGATAATTCTCAAATTATTTCATAAAGCCCCTTTATTTAAATCAGATAATTACATCTCAATTTATAACTTAGCCTCGTATAAATAATAAACTTAATTCAAACTCAGATACATTGTATTTTCATATAAGCTAATTATTAAATGATTTCCTAAAACCACCCTTACATTATATACTTATTGAAATTACTTTTCAATTTATAACTTAAACAGATGAGAACATGTACAATAGACAACAATATGTGTTCTGTGAGATTCACTCACCTGAATGAAGGTATATATAACGTACACTGTAAATTTCCAGAAAACAATGAACACCACACTAATTTTCTACTGCAACTAACGCGTTTAACGGTACAATCGCTAATGCATTATTTAGGTGAACCAGATGCCCGACAAGCAGTCTACCCTAAAGTTAACGTGAACCGAGATGAGATATCTCACACTTAACCCTCCCCTCACGTCCAGCTTTGTGTAAAGATTTTAAACAAGCGACGATGGGCCAGACGCATACACTTTAATTTAATGGGATCATATATGTGAAACTTAATGTGAAATTTGTTCACATAATGCCGTGTCTATTTAATACCTACAGATAATTTTCATAATAAAATAGCGTTGTGAGCAGGGCTGGAAAATAAATTCCTTACAAATGATTCTTATTCATTATTTGAAAAAGTAAGTGCCGCGTGGCCGTGCCATTTTGTCAGGAGTGAAATCCGGATATGGATTACCAAAACATTAGGTCTGCTGTATACGTTATTGTAAATTGTAATTGAAAGTTCCGTTCATGCTATGCTCAATACATTATTAATAAAAACATTAACGTATAATTTCACTAACGAACAATAGTTTGGATTAAGCGACCACCACTTTCTGTTTCTAATTAGCAATTGGCATTATGTGTATTACTGAACATTAAAACGATAATTAATGTAATAAATACAACGATGTCACCGAACATGTAAAGCTAGCATGTATCACTTTATTGCAGAAAACAACACGTTGACATTTTGCTTCTTGTATATGAAATACTTTTATTATGCACATTAGCATTTCCAAATTCGAAAGCCCTGTTTATCTTTTAAGCAATTTTCTTTCAGAAGAATGTATCGTTAAAGTTGTGTATCTACTGCACTAGAAACTGCATCACATGGTAACTCTAGACGATCTTAAAACAGATCTTAAAACAAACACAACACATTGTTTAGATAATAATTTTAAAAATTTCTATAATAGTTTAATTAGTGTTTTAGTCTCATAAACAGAATAAGATAATACGGGAATGCCTAAAATATATTTAACGCTCACAGAAACCCTCCCTAAACAACGGCACCGCACTGGCCGCCTCCTAAAATCAAATTCCACCACCAAACCTCGTGTCTGATGTTCAAAAAGTAGATCCAATGTCTGCAGACTGATCGATAGGTGGCAAAAGGGCGCAAATTAAACCTCCATGGTTAAACGTACTGACAGCACCGGTAAATTTACCGATTTTTCGGAAAACCCTAAGTTCAATGGAAATTATGCTGTTAGAATCGCTGCATTCGTTTGCGTGCAATTACCGCACTTTAGTTCCATTTTAGTTCCACCGGAAGTGATGTGAATATCTCCAGTAGCCGAAAAGTTGCGTTCCCACGTGTTTATGACGTCATCCGAATTTAATCCGTATAACATGAAAACTGTGGCGGGCATGGACTGTATAATGGTTCCGTTGCCACCCTGTATATTCTTCACAATTCACAATATCCGGGATATAACTATTCTAGGTAAACATGGACACTTAATAAACGAAACCAAAACCTCATCAAATAATTTTGCAACATGAAGAACTCAACTTCATTATTATTATGAAGATTATTATTATGACAATTATTTTGGATAATAATAATAATTTATTCCCTATAAATACAATGTAAGCACACAAAACTTAGTAACTAGTGAATAGTATTGATCCACAAAGCATATAAAATGCTGTACCTGGAGAAAAACATATATAATTAATCTAAAATCTAAAATAAATTTCAAAAAAGCTGGAGAAAAAATACAAATGATCTAAATTATAAAATACATTTCGAAAATCGTGTTGAAATTGAGAAACAATCAACGTACACCACACACACCAACAAACACACACCACAAAAAACAACAAAGCAACACATCTCCCAGCAAATACAGTGATAAAAGACAAAACTAACAGAAAGAACCACACACACAAACCCGAAACAAAAACTAAAACATCAGTCACCGTTTTTACATTATGTAAACCAAAATTACAAAGTCTACAATACAAAATCACAACTATAACTGACCTGACCTGACCCCTCTGATATCTCACAAAACGCCACCGTAATTATCCAAGCTGGCATGGAATTATTTATTCCACGTACACAGAACATCTCTTCAGCCACTCAAAAGCCCTGGTTCTCTAAATCATGTGACAAGGCCAGACTTCAAATGGTCAAAGCTCACAAAACGCTCCTACACAATCTCAGTCGAGAAAACCGTCAAGCATTTAACGACGCAAGAAACCGCTATGTCCGCATTCTTTCTGAGACAAAAAACTCGTTTAATAACCACATCAAAAACAAAGTCCTCTCAAGCTCCAACGGCAGCAAACCCTTCTGGACTCTTGCTAAATCTATTGGGAATAATGTCTGCAAGAGCACGTTCCCACCTCTTGTTTCAGGGGATGAAATTGTTTCTACCTCCCTGGGCAAGGCGGAACTTTTTGCCTCGTTGTTCGCCGGCAATTATACTCTCAACCCACCTCCAAATGTTCAACCACCAACAGTCTCCAATGTCGCGCATAAAATGACGGATATCATTTTCAAAACGAAACAGGCACAAAAGATGCTCTCTTCTCTGAATACCAGGAAAGCCTCTGGCCTTGACGAGATCCCAGCAATTGATCTCAAAAACTTGCTCCTGTCCTGACTCGTCTGTTTCAGACATCTTACAATAGAGGCATATTCGCTAGTAAGTGGAAAACTGCTACAACCCGTCCACAAGAAAGGATCGAAAGCGCTTCCTAGCAACTACAGGCCTATTTCTCTCCTTTCAGTCGTCTCTAAAGTGATGGAAAAGTATACAAACACCTAATTACTAAAATTTCTTGAAAAACACAGTCTAATTCACGACAGACAGTATGGATTCCGTCAGTGCAGACTGTCTATGGAACTACACGGTTAATCCCAGATTGTCGCTCTAGACATATCCAAAGCATTAGACCAGGTCTGGTACGCAGCGCTGCTTAATAAACTTCCGGCCTATGGCCTACCACCAAAACTCTGTACCTGGACAGCAAATTTCGTTTCCAACCGGAGCATTTCTGTTGTCGTTGATGGCCATTCTTCTAAACTGTATCCAATTAATGCAGGAGTCCCTCAAGGTTCAGCTTTAGCGACTACTTTTTCTCCACATCAATAACATCCTCTCTAGCATTCATGCTGTAAGCCCTCGCGTTGTGTTGTTGAAATATAAAAAAAATTCAAGGCACTTAACGAGTTTCATCCAAACCGGTTAATTATTTTTTGAGTTATCGGTTGGATATATATATATATATATATATATATATATATATATATATATATATATATATATATATATATATATATATATATATATATATATATATATATATAAATTAAAACTGACCACGGAATTGAGTTTTGGGGGTCCTAGTTCGCGCGCATTTGAAAGATTTTTTGCAAAGTCTCACCAGCGATACCTCTCTATTAGTGAATTTTTCTTAATAAAAATTCACTAATAATATGTTTATCCGGTGTTTGAACGCGAAAAGTGGTTTCACATAAATCACGTGGCAATTCCATAAAAATATTACGGTGTAATTAAAAGAATAGGAAGTAATAAAGTAAATATGTAGTTAATCGGTTCCGATCTTCGAACAAAGCGTTAGAAACTTAATTATTAAAAAGACTTTATTCAAAGGAGAAAGCCTTTATATAAAACTACATCATCAATGATTAATGGTTGCTAATAATTATTATGTACATAATATACATAATTCTTACAGTGTATCCTAAAAGAAATCAACAAGAGCAACAAGCAAGCAGGCATCGATGTGGTTACCGATATAACCTATATAGTGGAAACAATGTACCATATTATTTTCAAAATTACTTATTGTTTGAAAATGTACAAAAATTTTCCGAAAACAAACTTAAAATGTTTCCGAGAAAACTGGTTTCCTAGACAACACCTTAGGTTAATAGCAAATTGAGTTATTGAAATTTGAAGGATTTAATGAAATCCGCTACCAAAACGCTTTGTATCTTTAGCCGTTTTAAAGATAATTAATGAAAATCGCTCTAAGCGTAACAACTTTAACACCCTGTAGCTCAGTATCACGACCTTAAAATAAAAAATGTTATACGAACTACCCCCACCATTTTTTCAAGGGCAACTCACACCACAATTAGAACCGTAGACCGGTTTCGCTCTAATTAGGACTCGTCAGTACTGCATACTAATTGCAGCGAAAATACACCTATAAACTAATACGGCTATGGTAGCCAGCCTTCCAACACTAAGTGTAGAACACGAAGCAAGTGCCGCCATCTCGTTGCGGAACCAAGTAGTATTGTATGTTAAAAAATAGAGACTGTATACAACAATTTAGTAAATTGTCAGCCCTGGCCCATTTCTACCCTAATAAAGGGACAAAGTATGTAAGGATAGATGCATCCTCACCACAATTAGAACCGCAGACCGGTTTCGCTCTAATTAGAGCTCGTCAGTACGGCATACTAATTGCAGCGAAAAAAATATTGTTATGAAAATTCAATACCATAACGCGCGCAACCAGACTTTTATTTTGTAAATACATATACTTAATAATATTTCAAAAGGTTATCATTAGCAATAGTACCTACAAAGAGTTGGCACTTGTAGCTAAATTTTGTAATTTTATCCTCAGTTGCTAAGGAAACCTGAGAAACAATTAAACAATATAATCACTTAATATGTTTCCTTCTCAAACACGTGTTTTAAAATTAAAATTACTTCCACGTCGTCAATACGTGTGGAAGTATGTCACCGGCGAAAAATTTCAAAATATTTTTTGACGTAAAAAGTGTCAAAACATATAGAAAACATGATTTGGAAACGTCACATTTTTTGTCTGTCGGCATGTATGTCTGTCTGTTTGTAGCCACGATAACTTTAGAACGAATTGAGATATCGTCTTTAAATTTGGTATACGGATAGCACCCGACAAACGAATGGTTCGGATTGTTTTTGGGTAAAATCGCTCCAGGGAATGAATTTGGGGTGATTTGGTGAAAATTGACATTTTTTTCGTTAAAATTCGGGTAATATAAGGTTTTAGGGTTTGTTTAACAGAAAATTTCCAATTTCATCAAACATCTGGTATTCTGTGCTCAAATTAAATTGGGGGTGGAATATCGGTGACAAAAATTTCGATTTTTTTTTGATAAAACGGCGTAAAAAGTCTCCAACCATATAGAAAACTTGATTCTGGAACGAAATATTGCTCTGTCGGTCTGTCAGCCTGTATGTCTGTCTGTTAGTAGGCGCAATAGCTTTCGAATGAATTGAGATATCATCTTCAAATTTGGTATCCAGTTAAACACCTGAGGAAGGCACGCTTCGAATTGTTTCTGGATATGATCGCTTCGGGGGGTAGGGGATAAATTAGGGGTGTTTTTGGTTAAAACTGCTATTTTTTCGTTAAAACTAGAGCAACATAAGATTTTCTTTGTGGTCAAGTAATGGACCCTAATTCATTTCATGATAATGTCTTTCTGAGGAGACCAGATTATCACAGCTATGTGGAAGTTATGATTCAATTTGCAGAACTATTTATCCTGTATCTGTTATCGCATAATGGTATGATTTTTGTTTTAAACGCGTTATATCCATTGCAATAGAAAAATAGTCACAAAGTTATGCTTTAAATTATAACAGATGCACGTAAAAGCTTTTCAGAAATTAAACTTTTAGATATATGTAAAATTTTTCACGAACGTAAAAGAAATACGTATTTTAACAATTATTAAAATTATTATGTTAGGTATTTGATATGTATCACTCTCCAGTGTGATGAATTTTATATATGCATTTTTACTGTGCTCTATATTTATAGTCTACTAGGTTTAAATTTAAGATAATGTATGTGTTATTGAATTAAATCTTAGATACAGTATATGAGATTAGATACCTCATCAAAAATGTCATAGTCATACGCAAATAGTTCTACATCCTTATAGTTGGTAGGTTTAAACGTGAACTGTCAAAAATTGATTGGACAATCCTGCTGAAAGAAAATTCGGAAAAATCATTTGACAATATACATGACACAATTGAGCAGTGCTTCAAGCTTTCCTTTCCGAAGAAAAAAAGTACCACTTGGCGACAAATGCTGGTGGATTCAGCTCAAGTAATTGATAGGGTAATTAGACCTGAGAACTCAAGACAATTCTTGGCCACACTTAAGAAGCAAATGAGAGAAACATACACAAGTGAAGTCAAAAGAAGGAATAATGAATATATTGATGCCGCATACAATAAAGTTAAAGCTGTATAGACGATCATCAACAAAGAGAGAGGCAAGCGACGTTGTTCAAACTTGGAAACTGCTCTTAATGCGAATCAACTTAATAATCATTTTACAAGTGTCGGTATAAATGTGTCTAGTAGCCTTGATCGCTCAGTAAAGGAGGCTATGGGTATGCTACATAACAAAAAGAATAGAAAACTGCACACCATGTTTTTGTACCCAACAACCAATGAAGAACTGACTAACATTGTGAAAAATTTTAAAAATAAGCCCTCATCTGATATATATGGAATGACAGTTCCATTGTTAAGGCAAGTATTTCCTATCATAGTTAGCTGTTTGTGTGAGGTGCTTAACCAGTGTATGATCCAAGGCAACTTTCCTAAAAAGTTAAAGCTGGGAAAAGTAATTGCAATACATAGGTGGCAATGTGGATGATTGTGACAACTACCGGCCTATCTCGCTACTTCCGATTCTATCAAAGATATTTGAAGAGCTCCTTAAGAGAAGGTTGCTGGCACTTATTGAAAGATACAAGATATTAGATCCGCGCCAGTATGGCTTTAGACCCAAACGTTCAACAGACACAGCCTTGACCGAAATTGTTATGAGTATTGCCGAGGACTCATGAAAAAATAATGTTGAAGTCGTAGCTTGTAATCTGAGTAAGGCCTTTGATACAGTTTCAAAGTGTATTTTGTTGGGGAAGCTGGGACATTATGGTGTCAGAGGTACAGCCCTCTCTCTCTTTGGGTGTTACCTGGAGGATAGGAGGCAGGTTGTCTATTAGGATAAACAGCTATCCGATGAGATGACGGTAGAGTGTGGTGTTCCGCAGGGTTCCATTTGGGGCCCCTACTCTTTATCGTCTATATGAATGATCTGCCGCCCAATATTGCATCGGATACACCTATAAAGTAATACGGCTATGGTAGCCAGCCTTCCAACACTAAGTGAGATGTAAGACACGAAGCATGTGCCGCCACCTAGTTGCGGAACCAAGTAGTATGTTGTCACGGCAGCTCCAAATAACACAGAATGTTAAAAAAATAGAGACTGTATACAACCAACTATTTCACAGTATAATCAGGATACCCTGTATCATTTCAAATTATGTATTTTACCACCAAATTTTCGTGTAAAATAATCAGTTTTCGCAGAATTTTTTTAATGGTTTCGTAGAAGTCATTTTTTGTCAAAATAATGTAAAATAGGTTATTGTTAATTTTTATTGAGAATTTACGTAAAAAAATGTTTTCCACTTTTCCTAAAAAAAAACTAGCTCAGCAAATTTTCGTGTAAAAAACTTTTTAGTAATTTTCGTATAAATACTTTTATATAATTTTCGTGTAACATTACTTAAGCCAATTTGACTGAAAAAAAAATGTTGAAATTTCTTGAAATAAATTGTTTGCAAATTTTGAGCTATATATATATATATATATATATATATATATATATATATATATATATATATATATATATATATATATATATATATATATATATATATATATATATATATATATATATATATATATATATATATATATATATACAGGGTCGCTGATAAGTCTGGAAACGGTCGATTATCCGGGAAAATAGACAAGGTGTCGAAAAAAGTTTTATACAAAAGTTTTTGGGTTCTTCAATGTCTACTAGGCGGTGATAATTTTATTTATACAGGGTTGGTCATACAGGCGTGGCACACCAATATTAATTTTTTTTTAATGGAACACCCTATATATTATTCGATATTTCAATCCTTCTCTTAATTTTGAGCAACATTTATCAGAAGCATGATGTACATAAACTCAATCGTTTCCGGGTAAAAAAATAAATAAAAATAAACGCTACTGTTTTTAAAATCTATTGGATGAAGAACAAAAATAAATGAAAAGTAGAATATCTCTTGAAAACAATCTGTGAGTGTGAAAAGAACCGGTTGCGATGTTTTTAACATTGTTTGGAATCCCAAGATAAGATAAGATGCCCATAAGAAACGCAGTATTATTCTTTTGTTTTAAAATGTTTCCAGGACAACGAATGTCAAACATTCATTCAGTGTCAACAGTTTTGAAACATTAGTAATTTAGTGTCAACAGTTTTTGTGCAAAATGGCAAGTTTAAGTGAAACCGAACGTATCGAAATTTTAATGATGATAGGGTACGGTGATAGAACACGAAGTTTTGCTCAAGTGGTGATTATGTTCAATGAGTTGCATCCTGAGCGGGAATCGATCTCCAAATCCACAGTTTCGAAAACTTTGCATCGTTTTCACGAAACTGGCGGTATCAAGGATAAACCTAGAACTGGAAGGCCAGTAACCGTTACAAATGAAGAAAATTCTTTGAATGTAATATTGGATGTGGTGGAAAATCCGAAAACTTCGGCACAGCAATTGGCTTTAAATCACAATATGAGTCGATATTCAATTCAAAAGATTACGAAGCGGGAAAAGTTCCGTCCATATAAAATTCATTTATTGCAAGAACTGAGTGAAGACGATTTTGATCGCAGAATCGAGTTCTGTGAACTTATTATGGAGAAGTTACGCCAAAATTTTAACTTTGCCAACCACATTTTGTTTTCCGACGAATCTACATTTTGTTTGAATGGACAAGTCAACCGACACAACTGTAGGTACTGGTCAGACGAAAACCCACATTGGATGGAACAAATTCACACCCAAAGACCTCAAAAAGTAAATGTTTGGTGTGCTATTATTGGTGGACATATCATAGGACCTTATTTTATACACGGTAATTTGAACTCTGCTCGATATTTGACACTTTTGCAAGAATCAATTGTTCCAGACGTAAGTCGATTATTTCCGAACAATAACGACCCAAATCTACCAGCGGAAGAAATATGGTTTCAGCAGGATGGGGCACCCCTCATTTTGGAATTGAGGTACGGGAATATCTGAATCAAACCTTTCCTGGCAGATGGATAGGGCGCAGGGGAACTATTGAATGGCCAGCTAGGTCTCCCGACATGACGCCGCTTGACTTTTTTTTGTGGGGTCATGTAAAAAATTTAATTTACCAAAATAGACCGCAGAATATTGAAGAGTTGCAAGCAAGGATTGTGCATGAAATTAATAACATTCCTCAAAACGCTCTTGTAAATGCAGTGCAATGTTTTGTTAAGCGAATTCATTATTGTCAGGAGGTCAATGGAGAACACTTTGAACATCTTATAAAATAGGATTCCAAACAATGTTAAAAACATCGCAACCGGTTCTTTTCACACTCACAGATTGTTTTCAAGAGATATTCTACTTTTCATTTATTTTTGTTCTTCATCCAATAGATTTTAAAAACAATAGCGTTTATTTTTATTTATTTTTTTACCCGGAAACGATTGAGTTTATGTACATCATGCTTCTGATAAATGTTGCTCAAAATTAAGAGAAGGATTGAAATATCGAATAATATATAGGGTGTTCCATTAAAAAAAATAATATTGGTGTGCCACGCCTGTATGACCAACCCTGTATAAATGAAATTATCACCGCCTAGTAGACATTGAAGAACCCAAAAACTTTTGTATAAAACTTTTTTCGACACCTTGTATATTTTCCCGGATAATCGACCGTTTCCAGACTTATCAGCGACCCTGTATATATATATATATATATATATATATATATATATATATATATATATATATATATATATATATATATATATTATTTATTTATTTTTGTTAAAAAGCTTTTTGTGAATAATTATATTTTGGCAGGCGTAGTTAGTTATTCAGTTAAAACAAATTATATGGCCACGGACGCTCCTTGCAATTGCTATTGAATACGTTCATTGGTAAAAAATCGGACCAGTTTTCTCGGGAAAATTTCAAGTGTATTTTCGCAAAATGTTTGTATTTTATCAAGCAATAGAGTTATTTTGATAAAATATGGTACATGGATTCTACTACAGAGGTTGTGCTATCTAGAAAATTTAATGTATTTCATTAAAAAAAAGAAGATATTTTTGGTATTAAAAACATTTCTATGAAACTTCGCTGCCATAACGCATTTGCTGTATTGGTAGTCAATTTTAGCGGCTATTTTTAATTAATTCCACCCAAAGTTTGTACGTTTCACGCAATACGGATATAAATTAAAACAACACTTGCTGCTAAACATAATAAGTAGATCCATCAGTTGCATTGTGCAAACGCTTGTAATTATCTTGTTCACTGGTGTTAATTTATTAACTGTTGCATTTTCTAAATTAAGTAACGGCTAGTTTATTCAGCACAGCTCAATATTGTTCACTGTAATTAATTAGTTTATGTTTAAACATGCGAGTAAAAGTGAAGTATATAAATGTGGTTTTATTGACAACCATTAAGCAATAAATATAATGAAAGACAATTTTACGTGTATTTAGTTTATGCTGGTTTTAGTACTTTGCACTTGGGGTATCAACGAAATGTCAATGATACTGATGATTATTCGAAAAAGCGTACAAAGTGTGTGATAAACTGTCCAAAAGCATGTTTAAAATTGACCATTTCCACTGACGACAATATTTTGATGTGGTAGAAATAAACATTAATGTAATATAAGCGACTTAGAATTACCATTCTAAAATTATGTCTCCACTTGACCCAATAATTACCTACGCCGGTCGACACGATTTTTGGGTCTGGCTTCAGCATGTAAAATTTTGGTTTATCCTATGTTACAAATAAAGGAAACAATAATTTTTCTGATCAAAGTTTGCTTTTGTAGAAACCAGAGCAATATTTCGAATTTTCAAGAAAAATGTCTGATTTTTATATTTTTTTTATAATTTTATTTTTAATTACGATTAACAAAGTTTTTACTGAACATCAGTCTTTCTAATTTAAATTTAATTCAAAAATTGTGATAAACAATAACATATAAATGTAAAATAACAAAAAATCTAGTTCAAAAATGAATATTTTTAGCAGTTCTCTTATGTTTGTATGGGCTTTCTTGTATTACACCACCAATGCAATTTCTCAATAAAACATAAAGAAACATACAATCATCGAGCTGGATTCGATTGCGTAACCTTCTGCTTATGAGGCAAGCGTGACGCCTCTCAGCCATCCAGGCATATTTACATGATACATTATCGGCTTCATGCCCGGGATATTATATTCAAAGTATACGTAACAATTAATTATATAATTAGTAAAATTACCATTGAAACACACCCCAGGACGGTTTCGCTCTTGGCAATTTTTTTATTTCATGTCGTCTGTCATTTTACATAATTGCGGCCGAGGTTTCACGATTGTTGGTTCGGGTAGTATGTTTCATGCCTGGTATATATTTAGTTTGGTTACCGTTGATGTATGGTTTATACCTGTTGTATGAATCAATCTTCGTGTGGCAGTTACCTACTCTGTCTGTCAGGCATTGGACTTTAACCACTAAGTCGTCTCAACGCATGCCTTTGGGATATTATTTTTAATTTAGAAAAAACTCTAAATATTGTGTACCAAATTATTTAACATTCACAACATAGGGTTATTTGCACTTTTTCTAGCCACACGTAAAGTCTCATTCCAGTTACTCCGATACTTACAAAAATATAACGTTTTAAAAAAGTTTTACCCGATTTTCCACCGGAAAAACTTGAGCGTAAAGTCTGATTAACGAACTCGACCTCGGTTTTCGCCCAAACAATATTTTGCCAAGTTTTATTGAAATCAATTTAATAAAAATTTTAACGGACCTTGGTTTTGGTTTCTCGGGACCCAAATTCGCGCTCATCTGACGAAATGTTTTCAAAAGCTTTCTATCGTGACCTCTCTATTAGCGAATTTTTCTTCATGAAAATTTGCTAAAAATCTGGCAGTCATTGAAAATTCTCGAACAGTCGGTAAGATAATTTTAAATGTAAGATGGCTAACAGAAGGTGATCGTAACAGATGAGCCATATAGCTCTCTTCTGAATGGAAGCCAGGATAGCGAGTGTAGAAGCGGCAGCGGCACTCCCAGCAGATGTGGGAGCAATATTCGAGGTTTGGCCTTATTTGTGAAGTATATAAAGTATAGAGATTAGCTGGTGAAATGTATTTGCGAGCCCGGAAGAGGAAACCTAATTTCTTACCAGCCGCTTCTGCAATTGATGTGACATATTGGTGCCAATTGAGGTTTAGATCCACAGAAATGCCAACAAGTGAAAAGGACTCATTACTTTGAATAACTTGGTTGTTTATTGTGATGGGTCTAGGGCTGGTGTATCTCTTATGAGAAAGAAAGCAAGACTGTGATTTGGTGGAGTTGAATTGTACAAGATTTCTACTTCCCCAGTCTAATATTTTTTGAAGACCCACAGAGACAGAACCCCCCATGAGTCTGCGATCCTCATCTAATTGAGCTAAAGAGACAGGCTTAGAATATTGTATATTTGAGTAGATGGTGCTATCATCCGCTACAATGAAATGAAAAGAGGTTTTGGAGACAGCGTCATAGTTGTAACGATGAGGCAACATCTCATTTAGACTATGATGATGATGATGAAGTTTACCCACCCCTTTGATTAATAGAAATTATTTTTTCAATATCTTCATTAAAATTAATTGAACTCATTAAAATTATACGATATCAAAAAAAAAAGATTCTTCTAATTTATTGAGCTCTTATGACATAGAGATAAGTACGTTAACCTATTCTGATGAACTAGTTTACAAATAACTACTAGCAAAAATAATGAAACAAAAACCAGCGTCATTCTCCTCAAAAACTACTTTTTTTTATGTTCTGGCCTCGAGGTGAACTCATTCAGCCACGGTAATTTTTATTTTCGCAAAAACTAATTTTACATTACTTCCTATATAAACGTTGCCAGACTAAAAACTCCAAGTAATCCTACAAGGTTATTTTTAATACTTTTTCTGGGAACATGCGATTGGAAAGAAATGTTAATTAAGATATCACGATGCATTAGGTTTTCGGCTGATTATCTATTATAATAATAATAATAATAATAATAATAATAATAATAATAATAATAATAATAATAATAATAATAATAATAATAATAATAATAATAATAATAATAATAATAATACAACTTTATTCATAAAATCCCAAACGGGCAAGGAACACGTCAAAACATATGTAATATGTAGCAACTCGTCACACAGAGCATAATATATAAAGATTGTAAATCTATAATTAGGGACTCAATAAAAAAGGCACCAAACCTACAGTTCAGGAGTCATTATCTAAAATACAAAAAAACACATAAAAACAAACTTATGAGAGGGCAGAAAATGCAGAACACTGCACAAACAAAACAACACTTAATAAAACAACAATTAACCTACACAACATACATATTTATGAAAAAGTAATGACGTATAAATTGCGTTATGGTAGAAAATTTTCGTAGAAATTATTTTACATTCTCTAAAATAGTCGGCAAGTAGATAGGTCTTGACCAATCACAAAGCAACAAGCAGATGTTTAGTTCGTCACAATTATTACATGTCAGTCGGCGATTTCAAATAAAAAATTATGGAGCGGGTGCAGTTTGTAAAAATATGGACGCACCAAGTGCGTTATAGAAGTGAATGTTTGTAAAAATATTTTTAATAACCAATATGTCTCTCTATTGCAATCAGGCATCATTCTGGTTACCGGTATAACCTATATAGTAGAAACAAAACCATATTTTATCAAAATTACTTATTGTTTGAAAATGTACAAAAGTTTCCGAAAAGAAACGTAAAATGTAGGTTTCCTAGCCAACAAACCTTAGATTAATAGCAAATTGAGTAATTGAAATTTAAAGGATTTAATAAAAATTCGCTACCAAAACGTACTTACTGCGTCTCGATTTTTTCTTACAAACATGCATAATATTTCGATAAAAAATTAAAAATTGCAATCATATAAGGGTGGTCGAAAAAACAATTGTAGGGATCACCAACGACTTATGGACCAGCCAGTGGTTATAAAAATATTTTCGTAAGATGCAGCTTAAGACCCCCTATCATTAACGTATACCATTTTTTCTCGTATCTTGTATAATAACAATTATATTCGAACCTCGGTGGTTCAGGGGTAAGAACGTGTGCCTCTGAACCGAAGGGTACTGGGTTCGATCCCAGGGTACTCCTTTCACTTTTTCAGTACATACTGTACAATTAACATCAACCGAGGTTCTGGCATTGTATTTAAGCAAGTTGAATGTCTGCACGTTCCGCCCTTCGGAGGGGGCGTAAAGCCGTCGGTCCCGTGTCCATGCGATGTTGGGCACGTTAAAGATCCCTACCCTCCTTACAGAAAGGCAGGGGTTCGGCAAATTTTACAGAATAGTGAGGTGAAACTTTTCCCTGGCGTCGGTGATTGGCCATAGTCGCGGAAATAGGCCGACGTTAAGGAAACAAAACACACACACAACAATTATATTAAGCTTTACCGTAGAAATACGTCACCCTGTATATATATATATATATATATATATATATATATATATATATATATATATATATATATATATATATAATAATAATAATAATAATAATAATAATAATAATAGTATAACCTTTATTTCTTAGTAACAGTACATAATTTACAATATTCATTTAGTTTTTACTACATTAGAATAAAGGATGTTATAAGTATCCCTACCTTACTGAAGCCGAAGCTTGTATGTAAGTAAATAGAAAATTACATATAACAAATAACATTGTATCTTCATGGAGAAAAATGCACATAAACAACAACAAAAATTACAAATATAAAAATCAAACTTGCACCGAAATCTATCGATGTTCCATTGTTCGTAGGAGACAATCTCCTAAAAATTTAAATATAACATAAACCAAAATACTGCCTAACCTAACAAGACTAAAATTGAAGAACCACAAAAATACATTACAAATAAAATTATTATATATTAAAATATATAAACAGATAAAAACTGAAAGTAAACCCTGATATGGATTCTAGGAGGCATAGTTTGCGCTCATTTGAAGAAATCTTTTTAAAATTTAAAATGCGCGGTCTCTTCATAAAGAATTTTTCTACAAAAATTAGTTAAAAATTATAGACCGTTAAACCACAAACTTAACTAAACCTACAACCAAAGCATCAACTTAACTAAACCTAAAGCCAAAGCATCAGAGAATGGGTCTATTTGAAATGAATTTTCTGTAAGTATTAACTCAAGGGTTTGCAGAACACTTTTATTGCGACGTTTTCTTTACATAATCCGTATTTGTTTCCGGCTCTTTGCCTAAATATTGCGAATTTTGACGTTTCGAATCGCGACTTTGACGTTTTGAGGTAAACTCGATTTTTTCTTTAACTGCCCATAACTTTTTGTCTTTAAACTTATAGACCTAAATTTTGGTACATGGTTCACTCCTTATAATACAAATAGGCGTACCCTTACTTTGTTATTTCCGGAGATATTTTTTTCCGAAAGCAATAACAAAATTTTCCGGGAAAACCTGGTCCGATTTTTCTGGCTAACGAACTTATTTGATCAAAATCGGCCCAGTATTTTGTGAGTTATCGGTGTGATGCATACATACAAACACACACGCATATATATATATATATATATATATATATATATATATATATATATATATATATATATATAACATATAAAAATCAAAACCGACCCCGGATATGTGTTCTAGGGGGTCTAATTAGCACTCATTTGAAGAAATTTTTAAAAATTCAAAAATCGGGATCTCCTCGTTAGTGAATTGTTTTTCAGAAAATTCACTAAAAGGGAGTGTAGCAGTTACTTTTTTTCGTTTTATTAAAATGTTTGTAGAAAATGAATTTTCCAGTCTGGCGACAGTACATAATTAAATTTAAGCGACATCTGAAATGGCCAATTCCCCGAGAAAGTTAAATGTCACATTCAATGATTTCTGCACCAAGATTCTGAAATAACAGATAAAGAATTTTTTTAAGTGTTTAGAATTGCTTTATGAACGTTCTGATAAATGTGTACGTCTTAGGAGGAGATTGTGTTAAATAAATAACATTTTGTTTAAAAAAAATTATCGCGGTTTCTATTGTAGGTTGAAGTACTTTTAATTACCTCCTCGTATGTTGACTGATCAGATTTTCGATGTGATATAATAGATATATACCTACATACAGTTTATCGATAGAATCGATTGATTATCTGGTAAATCAGCATGACCAATATAACAGTCGCCTGATATAATACAGGTCATTCTCGGTAGTCAAAACAAAACATCAAAACATTCGATAATATCGGATGCCTCTCCCTGACATTGAATGTGGCTTATTTGGCTATGTAGAATTATGTAAAAAACAGACACACACACACATTTAAAACGTGGTTTCCCATCATCACTTATTTAACCTTCTGACACCTCACGCATTCTGCTGTTTTGATATTCTTCTAGCACCTTTTTAACATGCAGGCCGAGTGCTGTCATCATCTCGGATTAAAAAAGTTCGAGACGCAGCAAGTGCGTTATGGTAGTGAATTTTCATAAGATTGAGATGTTTGATTTATGAAAAGAAAGGTACTACCAAAGGGACAAATAAAATACAATATCTCTAGATAAATCTTTATAGTGGGTTAATTTAATAAAATAAATGACAATCAGGAATTAAATTTGTCTAAACAGCACAAAATGAAATATATATATATATATATATATATATATATATATATATATATATATATATATATATATATATATATATATATATATAATAAATTTGGTAAATTAGCAGTTTACCTCATGGAGGGTTTTGAGAATTGTTTTCCGAAACATGCTTAGTGTTCTCCTAGGTGCATAACCCACAACAAACATTTCTTATAAACAACCTCTAAAAAAGTTACAGGACCAGGAGTTAATAAGGGTGTAGGGCGAGGAAAACGAACTGTAAATATGAGTGGAAAAGCGAAAAAAATAGCTTAGTCGGATCTCTAACAGCTGCCTTTTTCAGATTTTGCAGTCGTACCTCCTTTAAATGTTTTTTAACTTATAGTAACAGATCATGAAGAAGTTCACATGTAAATAACTCAGTAAAGACAAGGAATGCAAAGGGAAAGAGTAGTGTCGACGTGCATTAGTGATGTCAAATTATATTTATCAGCAGTTGATTTATCTAAAAGTGTTGGATGTGGGAAATTCCCTAATAGTTCTCACAGAAAATAAACAATAAGTTAAAAGAAAGGAAGTTTAATACAATTTTAAAAGTGTAATTAACAAAAAACAATACAAGGTATATTTAAGTAAGGGACAAAATTCGCTTATTGTGACAATACAATCAAAGGCTGTTAATGAAAATCGTGTAAAATAATATATTTACTAACAGGTGTAAGATTTACATTTTATTATTATAATTACGTGGCAGCTGTTTCCCTCCGATATGGATAAATTATCTAAAAAAGACACATCGTTGGGAAAGAGCTGTCATGTAAAATCAATATAATATATAGGTCATATTAATAGTTTTAATATACATTTGAAAGTGAATTTAGTTCTAGTGTTATCTACTATCGACTAATTAAAGAAGACTATGTATCATAATTCCAACAGTTTAGTAAATGTAAAATTACATGAAATATAATTCTTCAACAACAAAAAAAAAAGAGGCAAAACAATACGCCTAGTTGGTTTTAATTTAAACGTTTTTAATTAAATCAATTCTGATAGTGGTTTGAGGTGGACAAATGAACTATTTTAATTTATAATTAATTGTTTTCTACAAAAAATATTGGTTTGTTTAAAAATACAGACGATACAATGTTTTTATATGTTGAAGCTTAAGGTTTCTCTGGTTGGCGTTTCAAGGAATTGTTACACATGTTGATTTCATAGCAGTCCAATGTGACACTGTACATATCTCTTCTTGAACTCATTGTGACACTCGAGTAAATTATTGAGTCCTCGCGACTGAATGTTGCTTATAAAAGTCTATACACTAATAAACGGATTTGCGTAGTATGTACATATATACGAGGCCCACTCATTGTTGTTTGATGATGTATCGCTACCTTACTTAAAACACATTAAAAGCAATCTCCTCGGCTCTACTGCCTGGTTGGTCAAATTGACATATTGTCAAAAAAAATTGGAATCTTCTGCCTGAGGTTCCAGAAGTGCACAGTCCATTTTTGTTACAATTTGTGCATTGTGTTGCTTGGAGTTTATGCAGGTACGTCAAAAACTTTTGTAGTTTCAAAGTTTCCATTTATTTTGATTGTCCAAATAACTAATACTGTCCCATACACAAATATAAAAAGCATGATTTGGAAACAATTTTTTTTGGTCTGTAACGAACGGTTCAGATTATTTTAAAATTGCTCCAGGGGATAGGTGATAAATGATTTTGAGAAAATTGAATGTTTTTTTAAACCTTCAGTAATATAATGTTTCTTTGTTTATTAAAAAACTTTGAATTTCATCAAACATCTGGTATTCTATGCTGAAATCAAATTTGGGGTTAAATGTGTAAGGGTGGAATATTGATGCCAAAAATTTCAATTTTTTTTAAGAAAAAAAAAGACAAAACATCTGAAAACGTACACAACTTGATTCTGGAATGGGATTTGTTTTGTCTTTGGCAAAGGAACACTTCATATTGTCTTTGGGTTGGGTCACTTCAGGGGGTAGGGATCAATGGGGGGTGATTTTATGAAAATTTAAATTTTTTTGTTAAAAGTCGAGTAATATAACCTTTCAGAAGTTTATCGGTAGAGGAATACGAATATTTTCTTTTTGTTCAAGTCATGGATCCTGAAATCATTTCATGAGATAGTATTTCTAGCAAGAGTAGATTATCACAGCAATTTGGATGTAGTGATTTAATTTGCAATAATTTCTCGTTAGAAACGATTCTGACAATTGTAGTGGGGTTACCTTCCACTGCATTGAGAACTGACTCTTAAATTTGAGGAGGTCATTGGTATCTTTTGCATATAGAATTAGATTTTACAGATTTTAAGGCATCTATTTCCCTAAAACATCTGCAGATATGTTCAAAAATATTTCTGCTGCGTGCTATTCATCCGGGAAAACCTGTCATAATAAATTCTCACTGCTTCTTTTCCATTTTGTTTCGCTTCACCACAATGTAATAACAAATTAGCTAATTCACCCAAGGTATAATTGAAAAGTGCATTTTAAAAGCATATAATTTAATTTGAAGTATGTCAAATTATAATGTCATTTTTGGTCTCGTACAAAATTTACAATTTCGGCAAAAATATGGGTAGTTGAGAAAGGTTTGCAGTTGGAAAAGTATTATGGAGTGTTTGGTATTAATTGTAAATGGAGGTATCAGGTGAAATATTAGAAGAACGAAATGGAACAGGAAAGAAATTTTTTGGAATGTCAAAATTTTAAGGTTGTTGAATTTGGAGTGTTGTCAAGCAGTTTTGGATGCAACTATGTATAAAATTATGTTAATATTCACCACAAGTCTTAGACTTATTGAATAAACATGCTGTATAATTTTAAGCAATAAAGGTAATAATAATAATAATAAAAAATAATAATAATATACAGCATCTATTACAAGGCTTGTTCAATTAAAACCCATCTTTGGTCAGGTTAGCCTTGAAAACAGTTGTAATCACTCAAATGACGTTTTGCAATGTTAGTTTTGTTTGTAAAAATCACACTTATGAGTTCCTGTCATTTGTATTTAACAGCGATTTTAAGTATAGTGACTTTAAAATGGCGTTTGTTGTTAACAATCCATCTAAATATAATCAGTGTGCGGTCATTCAATTTTTGTGTGATAAAGGTTTGCAACCATTGCAAATTCAAACACGAATGCAAGCAGTGTATGGAAACACATGTTTTGCATATCCAACTGTCAAGGAATGGTTTCGAAAATTTAAGAGTGAAAGAGAGAAGATGAATGATAAGCCGCAACTAGGTGCATTGAGTACTGCATCAACAGACAGGAATGTGGCATGTGTAGAAGACCTGATTAGAGGAAATCGTCTATTGTCATTCAAAGCAATTTCAGAAGATGTTGGTGTGATTATAGAATCTATCCGTAGTATCGTATACAAACTGGCTTACAGCAAAAGGTGTTAAAAGGTAATCGTTTTCAGTCGGATGAAGAAGTACTAAATGCATTAAAAGAAAATTTCGGGCATTAGCCACAAGAATTCTTTAAGCAGGGTATACATCAGTAGGTGAAACAATGGGATATGTGCCCTAATAATAATAGTAATTATTTGTAAATATATTTGCCAATAAATTTGTTCTGAACCAAAAATGGGTTTCAATTGAACAAGCCTATTATTACCTTGATAAATAAATGACAATAACAGCCTAATTTTTTCTTTCTTTCCAAAACACATTCGATACACAACATAAGACAACATAATTGCATTTATCTCATAAGCGAGATCAAAATCGACAAAATATAAAAAAAATTATCAGCACTAAATGACCTACATAACTGCTAAGAAAGAAACGTCAGTGACAGATTTTTTTTTTCTTAGAAAATTATTAGTAATGGCACCAATGTACCGCCCCTTTAAAGGTAACCACACTCTTTTAGCAGTAAAAAATGTACCAGTCTGAATATTTATCACCTTCCAAATTTCATGCAGCTTGCTGGTCATGATCTTCATTTTGATATTTTTGACACATCGATCCTTACCAGATACCAAGTTTGTTTTTTCAAATGAAACCTCCGGTATATATATATATATATATATATATATATATATATATATATATATATATATATATATATATATATATATATATATATATATATATATATATATATATATATATATATATATATATATATGTTTTAATATTAACTAATAAACCAGATTTTTTTTTCAGCTTTATTTGATAATATGACAGGTTGTTGAGCAATGATTGGTATTAATCCACGGAGTTTCAAAATTTTACTTGCAATATTTTGATTTTTTGCTAATAAGTCGAAAACCGCTAAGAATAGGTAGAACATTATATAGTACTTTAAGAAAGAAAATCAATTTATCTTGCTATTCCTATATAATACAGGATGTTCCATTTGAAAATCTCACATTACCTGCCATTATATGTTCTACCTAAAGACCATTTTTATTGTAGACAGCCTATATGCAATAATTGGATTTTCTATATAAACTATATAAACTTATAAAAATTTAAACTGACCCTGGATGTAGGTTCTAGGGGTCCTAGTTCGCGCTCATTTAATATTTTTTTTATAAAACTCAAAAGTCAGGATCTCCCCAATAGTGGATTTTTTCGAAGAAAATTAACTAAAAAGCGTTCAGCTGGTTCTCTGCAAATTTAACCAATAAACACTTAAATGTAACAATATTATGTTTTTTTACATTTTTTTGTAGATGCTGTTGGACCTATTTTTAGATGTATTTGATACAGGCAAAAATATATTAAAAAGTATAAAATATGTATTACATCTTATTCAATGAAAAGAAGTACAACCCGACAACACTGTATGTGGTATTTACGTTTCTGTTACATATCTTGGCTGCGCCGTTTAGGATGCGCCGTCTGACACCCTCAATTCAAAGATTACCGATAGATTACTTGCAGAAAGCCTCCTGCAAGTTTGTTGCAAATGGCAATCCTGTATTGTAGACACCTCACTAGTAAACAAACAATTCGGGTGTAATCGGAAGGCAGAAGTGGACGCTGGACGATGTGCAGCGTTGCCAGATGAGTCTTGCCAAGGCTCATTTTAAATATAGAAGGAAATCAAGGGGTGAACAAATGTTTTTATAATGTAAATAAATTATAATATGGCGTCATCTACATAAATTGATATTTGACATATTTTGCGGACAGCAGTAGGAAAACGGAAATGTAAAAAGTTAATTTTCAGCCATGGTGGTCCAGGGGAAAAACGTGGACCTCTGGACCCAAGGGTACTGGGTTCAATCCCAAATTTCCCCTCTCCTCCCTTTGTACGTGCATCAGTAACATCAACAGAGGTTATGCCATTCTGATTGAGCAAGGTAATCTGCACGTTCCGCCCTTCCCAGGGGGCGTAAAGCCGTCTCCCGTGCGCATGCGATGTTGGGCACGTTAAAGACCCAAATTTCCCGGACAGTGAGGTGATTGAATCACTAGTAAAGTCAATGAAGCAATTTCCGGTGCGAATTGCCGATGATAAATACAACTGTATATGCTAATAGCAAACGGTATCCAGTATATTTTTTTCAAATCGCAATGTTTCATGGTAATGAAGCAATTTCTACTGACAACTGTCAATGATAAACAAAACCGAGAAAATGGCTCAAAATAGGCTTCCCTTCGGACTGTTTGTTTTTATTTTAGCTTCAGACTTTAAATGAGTGTGAAAAGTAAGTTAAGCAATTTCCTTTGCGAATTGCTGATGATTAATACAACTGTATATGGTAATAGCAAACGGTATCCAGTATATTTTTTTAAGCCGAAATGTTTCATGCTAATGAAGCAATTTCTACTGACAACTATCGATGATTAACATACCCGAGAAAATAGCTCAAAATGGGTTTTCCTTCGAACTGTTAGTTTTTCTTTTAGTTTCCGACTTTAAATGAGTGTGAAAAGTGAGTTAAGCAATTTCCGTTGCGAATTGCCGATGATAAATACAACTATATGCTAATAGCAAACGGTATCCAGTATATTTTTTTAAAGCCGAAATGTTTCATGGTACCCTATGTGAAAACTGGAACCTGTGATGATCACTGATAAGTACACTTGGAGAACACCCAAATCACCACAACACATATTTCAAAGACCTTACGATAGTTTCGTTGACCACGTCAACGCCATCAGAGGATGAAAAATTCTATAAAAAAAAAATTGATAAGTACAGTGAATTCTTAATCAGCTAACTTTAATAGGTGTATTCATGTCAATGTTTATTTACTCCCAGAAAAATTACTTGATTAGCTGGCGCCGGGTTAACTAGCATATTGATCATCTAACTAATAAAGTTTGATTAGCTCCATAGTCCTATTTCACATAAAAATATCAGATTCTAAATATGAATGAGTTTTGCACTATATTATATCGATTTTGAATTTTATTAGTGAATTTTCTTAAAAGAAATTCACTAACGAGGAGATCCCGACTTTTGAATTTTGAAAAAATTTCTCCAGATGTGTGCTAATTAGGTCCCTTAGAACACATATCCGGGGTCAGTTTCAATTTTTATATGTATATGTATATGTATATGTATATGTATATGTATATGTATATGTATATGTATATGTATATGTATATGTATATGTATATGTATATGTATATGTATATGTATATGTATATGTATATGTATATGTATATGTATATGTATATGTATATGTATATGTATATGTATATGTATATGTATATATATATATATATATATATATATATATATATATATATATATATATATATATATATATATATATATATATATATATATATATATATATATATATTTCTGTGTGTGTGTGTGTGTGTGTGTGTGTATGTATGTATCACACCGATAACTTGAAATATAATGCGCCGATTTTGATAAAATTTGGTGTGTACCTTCCTTTAGCAAGTGGCTTAGATAAGTTAATTAACCAGGAAAATCGGTCCAGCTTTTCCTAGAACATTTTGTGTTTCCTTTCGAAAAAAAATATCTCTGGAAATAACCAGGTAAGGGCAACCAAATTAGGTAGGTCTGTTTGTATTATAAATAGTACATCATGTATCAAAATTTAGGTCTGTAAGTTTAAAGACAAAAAAGTTATTGGTAGATACTGAATTGTATATTTTAAGTTTGGGGCTCTTTTTTTATTGAGCTTAAATTGTCAGCAGCAAACTCTGGCAGAATAGGAAATAGAAGTTAAATATTATGGATGTTAATTGCACTTGTTGATATTAAATCCATACGTAAACATTTAATATACTTTATTATTTCACTAACTGAATAAACTATACATTTAACTATAAAACAATCACAGACAGCACATAACAGATAACTGATCGAGCGTGGAGAGACGTATCTTCACTGTGTCGGTTAGTAGCGAGGAGAGAGCGAGAGAGATCCCTGGTGTCTCTTATATAGTAGTTCTTGACAGCTTGCTGTCGAATAACGTAACGCAACGTTTTAGCTGTCAAGAGAAACATAGGGTAGTGTTGACTAAAACACTGCGGTCGGAACCACCGCCACATACTCCCCTCTCAGTGGCAACGCTATTAGTTCAAGTATCTTCGTGGAAATCGAACTCTACGTCCATGGCGTGTAGTTTGAACGGGAACGGGAACTTCACTGTCACTTTCAGTTTCACTGGGTGTTGAACTTTCACTGTCACTTTCAGTTTCACTAGGTGTTGGACTTTCACTGTCACTTTCAGTTTCACTAGGATGTCTCTGAGGGGGGAAAGTTGTCTGTTCGTTATCACAAAGAATGAATGCGGGTTTAAGACGGTCAACAGAAATTGTCTCTTCTCCGTGTGATTTCTTGATTTTGAAGACTTTGTCAGTTCGGGATAACACTTCAAAGGGGCCGTCATAAACTGGTTCGAGAGTTTTTCGCGGAATATCAATGCGAACAAAAACAAAAGGAGCTTCCATAAGCTTAGGATGGACAAATACCTTTTTTGCAGTATGGTGTTTAAAAGGTACTGGTCGAAGTTTCCTTATGTCTTCTTTCAGCTGAGATATAAGTGGTGGAACATCATGAGCTTGTGTGCTGTTGAAAAAGTCGGTGGGAAGTTTGATTGATTCTCCATAGACTATTTCAGCGGGTGTTGAGCGATATTCTGGAATTATGTACGATCTGAGTCCTAGTAACACAATTGGCAATTTAGCGACCCAGTTTTCGTCCATATGAGCTTTCAAGGCCTGTTTCAGAACTCTATGCCATCTCTCGATTACACCATTTGCTGCTGGGTGGTAAGCTGTGGTCTTGATGTGGTCTGCACCTAGTGTTTTAGTGAGGTGTGTGAAAAGGTGGCAATCGAATTGTTTACCTCTGTCTGTGGTGATGTATTGCGGAACACCGAAACGAGAGATCCAGCATGATAAAATAGTGTTCGCTACTGTTTCTGCTGTAATATCTGACAATGGAATTGCTTCGGGCCATCGAGAAAATCTGTCTATTATTGTTAACAGATAGCGTTGACCTTGTGATAGTGGTAATGGTCCCACAATGTCAACATTTATATGCGAGAATCTTCTCATGGCTGGGGTGTATTGTCCAATGGCACTGGAAGTGTGTCTCCATATCTTGACTTTCTGGCAGGGAATGCAAGTTTTAGACCAAAGAGATACATCGCGTTTCAATTTGGGCCAACAAAATCTATCCTGGACCAGATCGACTGAAGCTGATATGCCTGGGTGAGATAAATTGTGGATAGAATCGAAAATCTTTCGGCGAAATTTGAGCGGAATGAATGGGCGAAGTTTCTTTGAAGAAGAATCGCAAATAAGATTCATTCCGTTGTCAAGAGGCATGTTTTGAAATTTGTATGAGGAAGATTTAGACTGCAGAAGGTGTTTGAGTTCCTCACAAGATGACTGAGCTTGCGCAATTTCTTGGAGTGACACAGTGGAAGAAAGTGAAATTGTTTCAATGCGAGAACAATAGTCTGCGGGAATGTTTGTAGGACCTGGTATGTAGCGAATGTCTGTGGTAAATTGACCTAGGAAGTCTAAATGTCGTAGTTGCCTTGGAGATGCTTTATCGACGCGTTGTTCAAAAGCGTATGTCAAAGGTTTGTGGTCCGTATAAATGGTGAAATGGCGACCTTCTAGGGTATATCTAAAGTATTTAACTGCCTGATAAGCAGCTAGAAGTTCGCGATCGTAGGTGCTGTAAGATTTTTGGGCTGAAGTAAGCTTTTTAGAGTAGAAACCTAGGGGTTCTAGTGTTTGATCACGTAATTGTTGGAGGGAAGCGCCTACAGCATAATCAGAAGCATCGACATGGAGAATCAGTGGTAGCGAAGAAGACGGATGAGCTATTAGTGTAGCGTTCTTTAGTGCCTCTTTCAAACGTTCGAATGCTTCTCGAGTCTGAGGAGTCCACTCAATTTTACGTTTGTCGCGTTTTTTGGGATTCTGGCAGAGGTCGAATAATGGTTGCTGAATTTCCGCAGCACGTGGAAGAGAACGACGGTAGAAATTTATGAGACCTAGAAATCTTCTGAGTTTTTCAATGGTATCGGGAAGAGGTAGGTCGGTAATAGCTTTGATGCGTTCAGGAAGTGGAAATAATCCAGATTTATTTACACGAAAACCTAAAAATGAAATTTCGGCCACTCCGAATTCACATTTAGATGAATTGATACGGATGCCGTTGTCTTGAAGTGTCTGAAAAAGTTTTGCTAGATGCTCTTGATGTTCTTTTTCAGAGGCTGATGCAACGAGAATATCGTCAAGATAGGAGTAGGCAAAGTCAAGATGTCTTAAAATTGAATGTAAATATCTTTGAAATGTTTGTGCTGAGTTACGAAGGCCAAATGGGGTTTTAACAAATTCGAATAACCCAAGTGGAGTTATGACTGCTGTTTTGGGAATATCTTGAGGTGCTACTGGGATATGATGGAAAGCGCGAATGATATCTAATTTTGAAAAAATACGTTTGCCTTCTAACTGGGCATTAAAATCCTGCAAATTTGGAATGGGATATTTGTCTGGGATTGTTTTAGCGTTTAGTGCTCGGTAATCCCCACATGGTCTCCATGAGCCATCCTTTTTTTGCACCATGTGGAGGGGGCTTGACCATGGACTTTTGGAGGGTCTACAAATTCCCAAGTCCATCATGTGCTGGAATTCTAGCTTTGCTTGAGCTAGCTTTTCCGGGGGCAATCTTCTAGCTTTTGCAGTGACAGGTGGTCCTTCCGTACTTATAGTATGGAAGAACTCAACCTCTGGAAGGTTGCTAGAAGAAGTTTCCTTAAACAGGTCAGGAAATTGTTGTAGCAATTTGAAGTACTGGTGTGTCGGGTCTACGAGATGAATTTTAGAATTAAATCCTGGTGGTGGGTTAGCACCGGCCTTAGAGAGGTTTGTCTTTGTATCGATTAAACGTCTATGTTTCATATCTACAAGTAAAGCAAACTCTGCTAGAAAATCAGCGCCTATAATTGGTTGCTTGATATCGGCAAGTGTGAAGGGCCAGCAGAACCTACGGCGTAAACCTAGATTCTAATAATTGTTCGCCATAGGTATGAATAGGGGTCCCGTTTGCAGCATACAAGGTACGTTTCGATTGAAATTTCCGTTGGTCGTGAGTGGGTGGAATAACTGAAATATCCGCTCCAGAGTCGATTAGAAATTTCATATTGGAGCGTCTATCAAAAATAAAAAGGCGGCGTGTTAGGTGGCTCTCGTCTCCTGCCGCGTGGAGGGAGTGCCTTATTAGTTTTCCGACACATGTTTTGCTTTGAAATTGCAAGGTTGGATGCAACGTTTGGCCTTGTTGCCAAATCGTTCATGATACCAACACGTGGAGGTTGAGGAATTTGCGGTTATGGAATTTCGAGAAAGCTTGGGTCTTTCTCGGGAGGTAGATCGGGAACGCGTTCGCAATTCGTTGACTGATGCTGTTAGTTTCTCTAATTGCGCTTCTAACTTGGCTAGCTTGTCGGGCTCGCGTGACTGAATTTCAGCCACGTTGTATTTATCTCCGGAAAATTCCACGATTTTGTCTGCTGTAACCGACAAATTTTCTAGAGAATCGTTGCTCAAAGCCAAAATTGAACGAACGGTGACTGGTAAACGTTGTAGAAATAAAATTTTAAGGAAATTTTCTCCAATCTGACTACCGGCTAAAAACTTCATTTCGCGTAAAAGTTGCGATGGTTTTCTGTCGCCTAATTCTAATTCTGTTAAAAGTTTATTTAGTTTGCGACTATCGGACTCTTCAAATTCTAATAAAAGACGTTTCATTAGATCTGAATAGGGGGTTGATGATAATGGTTGGGTTAAAAAAATCTGAAATTGACTCTGCGACATCAGGATCGAGTATAGCGAGTACATGACTGAATTTGGTCTTTTCAGAACTGATCTGCGATATATCAAACTGGGCGTCAACCTGCATTTGCCAGATTTTCACGTTACGTCTCCATATAGGAGGTAATTTTATTGCAACCCTTGCCATGATATTGCTGCTTGAAGAATCTTCGGCCATTGTGAAAAAAATCAGATAATTTTTAAATTAGAAAAGACTGACCTGTTTAGATATTCGTTTTCTGTAGGCATGAGCACGTGCGTGGAAGTTAGGCGACGTCGGCTGGAACATCAGGCTGGGCATCTTCGGCTTGCGGCACGGGGTCACCAATATGGATGTTAATTGCACTTGTTGATATTAAATCCATACGTAAACATTTAATATACTTTATTATTTCACTAACTGAATAAACTATACATTTAACTATAAAACAATCACAGACAGCACATAACAGATAACTGACCGAGCGTGGAGAGACGTATCTTCACTGTGTCGGTTAGTAGCGAGGAGAGAGCGAGAGAGATCCCTGGTGTCTCTTATATAGTAGTTCTTGACAGCTTGCTGTCGAATAACGTAACGCAACGTTTTAGCTGTCAAGAGAAATATAGGGTAGTGTTGACTAAAACACTGCGGTCGGAACCACCGCCACAAATATCAATAAAATGAAAATGAAAATGATTACCAGATGTAATGTTGTCAATGTCAATGGATTATATATTCGCAAGTCATACAATTATTGAATTAGCAATTTAAGTAAATGTTACGTGATAGCAGTTAATATGCGTTGCATTTCTAAAGACACAATATAAATTGGCGACGAATCAATGGAAGAAGTTACGCAGGCAGAACATGTGATTTGTTTAGTTTTGTGTAGTGTGGTAAAGTCAAGAAATTGGAATCATAATAATGTCTGAGTTTTTTATTTTTTTATTTCAACAACACAACACGAGAGCTTATAGCCTAAATACTATCGTACCGTGGGTGTCGACAAGGAGGAAAGAGGCAACTTGTTAATTCTGGACTTGAAGGTTTGGAGGTTCGGAGGAGAAGGAAAACATGCGCCGGCAAGGAATTCCACAACTTGGAAGTCCTCGGGACAAAAGAGCGGGCATAACAAACTGTTCTATGTCTGGTGACCTGGACAGTAAAAGGGTGCATTCGCTCTGTTCCCCTGGTAGATCTGTTGGGGACAGCAGGTGAAGGAACTATGGAAGAAAGCTCCTCTGAGCAGTGCCCGTGCAGATATCTATAAATATATATATATATATATATATATATATATATATATATATATATATATATATATATATATATATATATATATATATATATATATATATATATATATATCTATATATATATATATATATATATATATATATATATATATATATATATATATATATATATATATATAAACTTTTAAAATCTTACTTTTAACATAAGAGTGTCGCAATACATACATTTTTTTTCATTTGAAAAAATAATGTTATGGGACGACGCCGCAATGTCATAAAAATAATTTTAAAATGAAGACCATAACCACTTATGAACATAACCTAATTTCAGATTTCTATCAATTTTGATTCACTATATACTTCTAATACTCCATCGAGTTTGGCCCACGCTTTATATATAATTTTGATACAAGTGTATAATGTGGTGGTATTTGGTGGTTTCAAATTAGTAATGAAAATTATGTTAGCTGCGATTTCTATGAAATCCTGTTTTCGAGATTGTCATCTTAGGACTAAGGGTACGACAATTATGCTATTTAACTAATCTGTAAGTATGTACAAAGTTTTCACATGACCAGACAGACGATCCTAAATCTGATGTCTGTGATGGACAAACCTTCCCTTTAAATCTTCATTCATGTCCATGAGGCGTTTCTTGTATGGTTGATAATCTGCAACACAATTATAAAAAAATTAGATGCATACAAACTTCTAGATTCTACATCTAACATTCTATATGTAAGGTATATAATAAACCTAACTACCCAACCAATAGGATCCAGATGAAAGCCCCACTATTGACAATACAGGACCGTCAAGCGACAGTTTGATCTCTTTCAAGTCTATGGTTGAATACACCAAGGCTTTAGAGATGATATCTGTTGAGATTTAGAGAGTAGGAAGATTAAGACTCCATAAGTGAACTACAACCCAACCTACACCTAACCATCACTCTATAGATTAGGCAGATTAAGGCCTAAAGAGTTCTATTCCATCCATATTTTACTCGACCTCTTGAAAATGACAAATGGCTACTTTTTGAAATAAAGATGTAATAAATATTTCATAAAATGATTATATATTAATTACCACACTGTAACCACTGCCATGGTTGGGATATTAATTAAAGAAGTATATATATTTAAAATAAACCAAAAGTTTTATTTGTGTAAATTCAGCTGTTTATCATTTATAAAAATGAACACATTAGCTTCCACGTGAATCATTTGGAGCAGGGGTAGATGAAGACATTAATTAACCAACCGTAAATTCACGGAATGAAGTATATAGATCGTCTTTGAGGCAGTTTGCTTTTACTAATGCAGAGAAAATAAAAACTTTTTTTATTTTGAGACCTGGGGAAATTCTCAAAGTCAATAAAGAATGAGATATATTAGATTAGATTATTATGGAAACTAACAAAAATGTTTTAAAACACAAATGAAACTGCAGCACTGTTTGTGCCTAAACAATGGAAAAGTTTTTTGCTGTTTTGCTGTAGGACTTGCCAGATTACCAAAAAATATCAGATCACTGATCACGCAAAATTCTATATCAACATTACTTTGTACATCATACAATAATAATAATGGTGACTTACAAGCCGGATGTTATTTTTTATAATACGTTTAAAATAGGTATTGACCTATCAGATAATTAAGATTAAGATTAACATTAATGAAAATTCACTAACAAATGAGTAAAACGGTAAAAACCCAAACACATACTGACAGAGTTTGTTGACAAAACATTTTTTTTTCAAATAAAAATTCACTAAAAAAAATTCACAAAAAAAAAAGAGAAAACAATGTGTTGGATAGTTGGATGTTATGACAAGCAGTATAAGTCACAAACAATCAGAGATAGCATTACAACAGGCTAAACTGGCTTCCACTTTTTGTAAGGAGTGTCCATATGCTCCTGCGCTGGGTTTGTATAAAAGAACATTTCCTCATTACAATCGCAATTTTTTCTTGTTTTAACTTTTTTTTCCACATTTATTACAAATAAACAATATTCCTTATCCACTTCGACTACTCTCTTATTACGGCATACACAACTTGACGAAACTGAGTCACCAGCGATACCCACTTGTCATGTTACTTGATTCATTTATATACCACTGCCATATTTTATTCATCCACTTTTATATACATACCAGCAATTTTTACAATCTACTAAATATAATATTACAAGATATCTAATCAGTATGGAAAAGCTTTCTGATAATGTAACAAAATTGTTCAATAAAATTAGCTTAAGGGAAATTACAAGTTTGACACTAGTAAAAAAATTATTACCTGGACAGTACACTTCCTGTTTTTAATACTCCATACTACATATTTCAAAGAAGCCACTGTAACATCAAAGGTCATAGGTCATACCTCCTGCATGACCCTCTTAATCTTTCTCATCTTTAAGAAAACTCACTACTATTGATTTTGTGGAAACTATTCGCTACCATTGCTAAAAGAGGAAATAATTTTTTAAATAAGTTCTGATTATATCTCCATAAATCAATAAATTATAACAAAACTAATTCAAGCTCACAAAACAGAACAGAAAAAAAATCTTAGGCTTTGCACATGTGCTAAATTATTTCAGTTTGGGTAAATACTTCAAAGTACATAAGATTACCTCTAAAATGATAACAAAAAAATAGGAATACATACCTTTTATATATAGTAAACATCTTTCAACTTTAATTATATAAATCCATCTTTGGATAAGAGAGATTCCGAAATTTAAAGTTACTTTCTTAAAAACAATTCACTACTTGAATTTTGCTGTCACTTGTGTATCTTCTGATATTTTTTGTAAGGTGTTTCTGCTTAAATAAATATAATATCACGATTACCTGAATCATTCGTGGTAGTGAAAGAAACATTTCACCGTTCTATTTGCTATTTATTTACAAAAAAACAGAATACGGCCTGGATACTACGTTTTCACCATAACGGCGTTTAAAAACACAGATGACAGATGACAGATGACAGTGACAGTAGACATTAGACAATGCTGCATTGACATATAATATAAAAATTCACTAAAAAGTTGTAACGTACAGATCAGTTTTAATTTAAAATATCATACGGATTTGGTAATTCAAAATGTTTGGTTATTGTACCGCAATTATTGTTTGAATTATGTCATTAATAATTAAAAAATATGTTAGGTTCATATGTTTTCATCCTAAGAATCGAATT
Source organism: Tillus elongatus (assembly GCA_964006375.1). Lineage (NCBI taxonomy): Eukaryota > Metazoa > Arthropoda > Insecta > Coleoptera > Cleridae > Tillus > Tillus elongatus. The sequence continues at coordinate 12,903,953 of OZ023267.1, read as the reverse complement.
AAATTTTATTATTTGTTAATTTTTATTATATCTGACAACCCTGCTTATTTATATTTAACTACTGTTGTGAAGCCGTCTAAAGTAATAACAAACACATTAATACTCTAACTATCCTTGTCAACGTGAATGTGCGAAATGCCTATGCAATTCAAACTGATGTCGTAGATTATTTATTTCTAAACATTATTTATTTCTTACACATTTTTCATTTTCGAACAACTTCTTTCCTCGTGGACCATTTAAGTTGAAATTGGGTTACCAACTTTATTTTGACATCTCCTTTATATGTGCAAATTTTCATTTGAATCACTGCAGTACTTAAAACAAAAAAAAATATTGCGTTTTAAAAATTTCCTTTACATTTTTTATACAAAAAATTAAACCTACGGTGCTCATCTTCGAACTCATCCAAGCCATTAACAAAATCAAGGTAATCTCCAAATTTAGTGAAGATCGGTGAAGTATTTTTTGAGTTATCAGTTGGATACATATATATATATATATATATATATATATATATATATATATATATATATATATATATATATATATATATATATATATATATATATATATATATATATATATATATATATATATATATATATATATATATATATATATATATATAAGCATATAAAAATCAAAACCGACCTTGGATATGGGTTCTAGAGGTCCAAATTCGCGCTCATTTGAAGAAATTTTCCAAAAGTCTCACCATCGATACCTCTCTATTAGTGAATTTTCTTAATGAAAATTCACTAAAATGGAATATAAATAGATTTACTGCTTAACTTAAGATAAAAAGAGATATGAGAGGTACAGTTTAAGTAAAGCTAGTAAATATAGGGAATAGTGAAATATCTTCATAAACTTGTAAAGCAAAACATCTACCTTATTAGACTTCAACGTTTAAAAATATTTTTCAAGATAATCAACCAATACTTAAATACACTTATGCCCGTTCTCACAAAGCTTGATTAAATATTTAACGGACGGTTAGTTAATCAAGGATTCAGTCGACCAATCACAGACTCTGATTCGGGTTTTTGCCATGACAACCAAATATTTTGAAGCTGTTTTTTGTTGTATTATAGCCTTGATTACCTAAGGGACCGTTAAATTTTTTATCGAGCTTTATGAAATTGGGCGTCTATAGGTCGGTATATGCATTTATCAGTGAATAACTCAAATGTTTCCATTACACCATTGCATCTGGTTTATTTTAATTTTTTTACTTTATTAGTTTCATCTGCCTTTAAAAAATCACTAGGAGATAGGTCGGGTGAATACAGTAAAAGCATTAGTTCAAAACCAACATATTTTTAGCTTGAAGAACCCCTACAACCACTCTGATCATTAAGGAAGAGCATGGGATGCTACGATATTTTTTAATCGTTTTAATCTTAAGAACGTTGTTAAAAAATATTAAAGCAATGCCGAAAGAAGTATGTAATTCTTCGACGTAGTTCCCCACTACGCATAGAAATGCGCCATCCTGTATATATGTAAACAGATAAAAACTGAAACTAACCCCGGATGTGTGTGGTAGACCTAGTTCACGCTTATTTGAAGAAATATTTTCACAATTCACAAGTCGCGGTCTCGTCATTAGCGACTTTCTGCTACGAAAATTTGCTAAAAATTATAGAAAATTAAACCATAAAGCCTATAACTAAAACTACTGCTAAAGCACCACAGAAAAGGTCTATTTGAAATGAATTTTCTGGAAATATTTTAGTAAAATGCAGGACAATGACGGTGGAAGCTGAAACTTGAGGACTTGTAAAACACACTTCTTGCGACATTTTCTCTACATCGCCCGTATTTGCTTCAGGTTCGTTGCCTAAAAGTGCGAATTTTTGCTTTTCAAATCACGACTTTGGCGTTTTAAGAGTAAAAGTTATCAAGGTTTCTAAGTAATTTTTCTGACATTGGTTGACATTTTTGCGCCAAAAAAACTTTGTCTTTATGCGTAACATATAATTATCCACACAAAACATTTTCCTTCTGCGCGTTTACCTGGTCATCAGTGGCACCCAACATTTTTTCTTTAAATGTCTATAACTTCTATTTCAACCTATAGATCTAAATTTTTATACATAGTTTACTTTTTATTACATAAACCCGCGCATCAAATTTGGTTGCCCTAACTTTGTTATTTCCGAAAGAAAACACAAAATTTTCCGGGAAAACTAGGCCGCTTTTTATGGATAACGAACTTATCCAAGCCATTTTCAAAAGGAAGGTACCTACCAAAGTTAATCGAATTCGGCCTATTATTTTTTGAGTTAACGGTGTGATACATATAATATATATATATATATATATATATATATATATATATATATATATATATATATATATATATATATATATATATATTTATATATTTATATATTTATATACAAATTCAAACTGATCATGGATATTGGTTCTAGACGGGCTAGTTCGCGCTCATTGGAAGAAATTTTTTCACAATTCAAAAGTCGACATGTCCTCATTAGTGAATTTTTAAAAGAAAATTCACTAAAACCACAAAAATGTCGGGAACCTATGAAATAGGTTATAGGAATTGCAAAATTAAATATTTTGGGCCAACTAAAAGATCTATTGTATCTAAATTTAAAGAACATTAAGCGCAACTGGGATATGGGACTATAGATAAGTTATGTGTTGCCCAGCATATTTGGGATAATCATCACCACGTAGATAGGTAAATTTCCAACTAATCAAGAGTGAAAATTTTCACTGTTCGTTTAAATTATCCAGCCCTGTGATGACACCAACTGTCTTAAAAATGTTGTGTGTGTGTGTGTGTGTGTGTTTTGTTTCTTTAACGTCGGCCTATTACCGCGACTATGGCCAATCACCGACGCCAGGGAGCAGTTTCACCTCACTATCCTAGAAATTTTGCCGAACCCGTGACCTTATGTAAGGGGGGTAGGGATCTTTAACGTGCCCAACATCGCATGGACACGGGACCGACGGCTTTACGCCCCCTCCGAAGGGCACAACGTGCAGACATTCAACTTGCTCAAATACAATGCCAGAACCTCGGTTGATGTTAATTGTACACTTTGTACTGAAAAAGTGAAAGGAGTACCCTGGGATCGAACCCAGTACCCTTCGGTTCAGAGGCACACGTTCTTACCCCTGAACCACCGAGGTTCACAATTAAAAATGTTAAAAAACAGATCTTAAAAATGTGGTGTGATGAATTGGGTTTTCCAAAGTGAGCTTATCCAACCATGTAATCTTGTAACAGTATTTTAATATGATGATACCGCTTAAATAATGCAAACAATTCTTTTAAGTGTTGCTATACAGAATAATTGACATTAAATAATTGACACACAATTACATTTAATTGTTAATTTGTTTCAAATGCACTATTAGGTAATTAAAACTCGTGCATCAATTATATATGACATAGTAATAGTTAAACAAATAAAACTCGTCAAAACAGCATTTTAATGCCTTTGCTGATGCATTCATAAACGGCTAAAATTAGATCATTCAATGGCCGTTAATTACTTTTGACTGGTAAATAAATCAATATTTCAAAGCAAATGAGTCTTTTTTAGCTAAGAACAACTTTTCTGGCCATTAATATTAAATTGAAATATAAATCCCCACCTTTGCAGTTTGTTTAAAACTGTAATAATAGTCTCTATGCCGAGGACCTCTTGGCTGAAAAATTGGAGACACATACTAATTATATTATTATTTTTATCTTATTTTCCACACTTAAAATTTTAACGTAGGTACCAACAAATTATTTTACCTTCCATTTATTAGTGAATTTTCTTTAAAAAAAATTCACTATTGAAGATATTCCGACTTTTGAATTTTTGAATTTTGAAAAAATTTCTTCAAATGAGCGCAAAGTAGCCCCCCTAGAACCAGGGTTAGTTTCAATTTTTAGATGTATATATATATATATATATATATATATATATATATATATATATATACATATATATATATATATATATATATATATATATATATATATATATATATATATATATATATATATATATATATATATATATATATATATATATATATATATATGTAAGTATCACACCGATAATCCAAAGATTAAGGGCAGATTTTGATTAAATATGGTGCATGCCTTCCTTTTGCAAGTGGCTTGGACAGGTTCGATAGCCAGGAAAATCGGCTCAGGTCTTCGCTGAAAGTTTTGTGTTTTCATTAGAAAAAAAATTATATCTCCAGAAATAACAAAGTAAGGGCAACCAAATTTGGTTATTTTCCTTCATTTCGTTAAAATATGAGCAATACATCGATTGTAAATAAAAAATGTTTGGTGTAAGTAGTAAAGACGTTAAGCAAATTAACATACTGCCGGATTTACCTGTTAGTACATACATATGTCACGTTGACCGTGGCAGAGTGCTTGTTTTAGTGAATTTCCCAAAAAAAATATTCACTAATGAGGAGATCCCGACTTTTAAATTTAGACATTTCTTCAAATGAGCGCGAACTAGGCCCCTAGAACCCATTATCCAGGGTCAGTTTCAATTTATATATATATATATATATATATATATATATATATATATATATATATATATATATATATATATATATATATATATCACCAATAACTCAAAAAATAATGGCCCGATTTTAAACAAATTTTCTGAGTGCCTTCCTTCTGCAAGTGGCGTGGATAAGTTCGTTAGCCAAGAAAATCGGCCCATGTTTTCCCGGAAATTGTTGTGTTTTCTTCCGGGAAAATTTTATATCTCCGGAAATAACAAACTAAGGGCAACCAGATTTGGTATGCGTGTTTGTATTATAATGAGTGAGCGATTTACCAAAACTTTGGTCTGTAAGATGAAAGACAACAAAGTTATAGACATTTAAAGAAAGGAAAAATTGGGTTTTCATCAATACGTCAATGTCGCGATTTGAAACGTCAAAGTTGGCAACATTTAGGCAAAGGACCTGAAAGAAATATGGATTATGTAAAGAGTGTTCTGCAAACCCTTAAGTTTCAACTTCAACCATCATTGCCCTTCATTTTAATAAAATATTTCCAGAAAATTAATTTCAAATACATCTTTTCTCTGATGCTTTGGCAGTAGTTTTAGTTAAGTTTATGGTTTAACGGTATATAATTTTTAGCAAATTTTGGTGGAAAAAATTCGTTAATGAGATCGAGACTTTTGAATTCTAAAAAGATTTCTTCAAATGAGCGCAAAATAGGCCACTAGAATCCATGTCCGGGTTTACTATCTGTTTACATACACACAGGGTGACGCATTTCTACGGTAAAGCCCAATATAATTGTTATTATGCAAGATACGAGAAAAAATTACTTATAGGGTGTCTTGACTTGCATCTTATAAAATTATTTTGACAAACACAGGGTGGCCCATAAGTCGTTGGTGATACCTACAATTTTTTTTGAAGATTGTTTATTGCATTTTTGCATTTTTCACAGAAATATGATGCATTTAAAAAAAATCGAGACGAAGTATGTGCGTTTTGGTAGCGAATTTTTATTAAATGTGTCAAAATTCAATAACTCAATTTGCTATTAACCTACTCATCACAACATTATAAGTAATTTTTATTTGAAAGATTGTTATGAAAATTCACTACCATAATGCTCTTACTGCGCCCAAACTTTTTATATACTATGGCCGTCAGATACGAATATTTGCTATGCCTTCTGATTCTATGATATCTTTTAGCGAATCTTAATTAAGAAAAATTCGCTAATAGAGAGGTTACGATGAAAAGCTTTTGAAAAAAGTTCTCCAGATGAACAGAATGTGAATCCCTGGAACCCAAAACCAAGGTCCTTAAAATTTTTATATGTTTATATATATATATATATATATATATATATATATATATATATATATATATATATATATATATATTTCTGAACGTCACACTGTCTAGGATTGACATAATTAAACATTGAATGAAAGGCTTCTCTCCACACTATAAATTTATTTAAATTTTACTTCCCGACGCGTTTCGACACTCTAAGAGGTCATCTTCAGGGGATAAATTTGAACAATTCTTGAAGAAATTGAACATGAAAATATGCAAAAGGTTTAATAGGCCAAAACTTCATCCATTGTACCAGGGGCCCTGCAACACTACATCTGAATTCGCCAGAAATTTGTCCTCAAACAAAAATCAATGAAAAAGATCGGCGATTTAAAACGACAGCAATGTTGTCTTTTTAAATCGCCGATCTTGGCGGTGGAGTCGGGTATGGTTGCTGGGTTGCCGGGCTTCGCAAAAAGGGTCCGTTGTGGCCTACTTGCCAGGCTTTAGCCGCTCCACAATTGCTACTACTACTACTAGTAGTAGTACTACTATAGTATGATCATTATCAAAAAACTTAATACAATTTTTTCGCCCCTATGACAATATCGAAATTTATATCTGGTTCTAAAAAAGGCTTTGAAGATTTCGGGGAGCAGTAGATAGTAAATCAGAACTGCGAAACCTCAGCAAACAATAGCTGCTTATGTTTTGATGTTAAACAGTTTTACCAACAAGCACAATTTGGAGAACCCACTTCATCACAATAAAGTTTTCAGACCCGACGATCGTTTTTCTAACAAAGTTAGCGTCATCACAAAATTCAACTCTACGTTTATTCATCCGTCTGATGACGCTAACTTTATTAGCGAAACGATCGTCAGGTCTGAAAACTGTATTGTGATGCATTGGGTTGTCAAAATTTCACTTATTAGCGCTCATCACAGGTTCCGATCTTCAGTCACTGTTTTACCAAGCAATTATGTAACGGAACACATGCAGATATCTGATTATTTCAACTCGTACAGTTGTATTGGGAAGAATACGCCTTTTACAGATGCTATTTAATTTTGATTCACCAATTTTGTTTTCATTTATTCCAGAAATCATTATGGCTTTTGGTAGAAGTAATGTTTCGAGGAATCGCAACAGCTGGGGCCCTATGTCTGTACCTTCAGGCTTATACCGTCTGGAACCAGACGACGATCTGGTAGAAGAATGTACGGAAAGGATGGTGAGCGCTCAATTAAAACAACTCGATCCACTGAAAGAAGATTTGTCTGATTGGTTAAATAAGACTTTAGGTAAGTGTAGTAACAATTATGTGTTCTAAAAAAAGTTAAATACAAAAAATAGATGGTTATAATTATGTAAGGCTAGATGTATTCTCACCACAATTAGGACCGCAGACCGGTTTCGCTCTAATTAGAGCTCATCAGTACGGTATACTAATTACAGTGAGAACAAACCTATAAAGTAATACGGTTATGGTAGCCAGCCTCCTAGAACATTGTGAGATGTACGACAGGGTCGCCATCTCGGTGCGAAACCAGGTATTATGCTGTCACGACAGCTCCAAATAACACAAAATGTTATAAAATAGAGACTGTGTACAACCAACTAGCAATTCTAGCCTTACATACATTGTCCCTATATTAGGGAAGAGATGGGCCAGGGCTGAGAATTTACAAAATTGTTCGTTGGTTGTACACAGTCTCTATTTTATAACATTTTGTGTTATTTTAAGTTGTCGTGACAACTACCTGGTTCGGCACCGAGATGGCGACCCTGTCGTACATCTCACAATGTTCTGGTTATAATTATTTATAGTTTACTTTCAAGGTAAATGAATTTTTTTATCAATGCAGTTGCTTCCGACTTGTGTTACTCTTTATTGTATATCGTATTGAAAAAATCTATTGATTTGACAATTTCTTTTCTGTTTTTGTTTGTTTGTTTGATGAATTGCTTCGACAACTGTGGTCATTAGCGGAATGGATGATGGAACAGTATAAGATAAAACGGTGATTATGAATTCCTTCCCAAACCGAACACTTTAATTTGCCCCGATTGAAAAGCGAACCCACTCGGGAAACAGAGATGTCAAGTTGACAACCTGTCGGTAGCCGGTTAGTCCACAGTGCCACGTCGGCTCCTTGACAATGTTTATTGGAAAAAGTAATATATCATGGCACAAGAAAACCCATACAATACAAAATCAAAACAGTATGGTCATAAGTACACTTGGAGAACCCAAAGGTCAGCAGAGGAAAAAATTTGCATCCTCTGATGACGCTAACTTTATTAGTGAAACGATCATCGGGTTTTAAAAAATGTGTTGTGTTGATTTGTATACTTATCAGTGCTCATCACAGGTTCCAATCTTCACTTAGCTATCGTCATCAACCAGTTTTCAGTTGTCGATTATTACAATAATGAGCTTTGATGAACATTTTTTCATTCTCTGATCACGTAAACTTTATTAGTGAAACGCTCGTCAGGTTTTTACAAATGTGTTGTGTTTCTTTGGGTTGTCCAGGTGTACTTATCAGTGATCAGCACAGGTTCCCATTTTCACGTGGTAAGCTAAAGTCATAACTCAATGTTCAAATGTCGACTGTTTTACTAATGAGCTTTGATTAATTGAGTAGCTTTATTTTTTCTTACCAGTATAGAAAAATTTATATTTTTCCGGCTGCGGGTAGGTACCTATTTCATTTTGAATTTTGACATGGGTCTGGGCAATAGATTAGTATTGCCAAAATGAAAAATTAAAAGTTTCGTTTCAAAAAAAGACGGTTTAAATACGCGTTTGAGTTTTACATATTTTATTTTATTTTTTATTACTTGTTTATTTTATTTATTTATTTCTTGCAATTTATAATTATACAGAATGCATTATATAAGAGGTGTTGTTTGTGCACGTATGCCGCATAAATTTCATAAATAAGTAGCATATTCCAATATCTTTATCTGCCAAATAATTCGCTATAGTGTCAGTTTTAGTGAATTTTCTTTAAAAAAATCACTAAAGTGGAGATCTCGACTTTTGAGTTTTGAAAATGAGCGCGAACTAGGCCCCCTAGAACCAGGATCAATTTATATATATATATATATATATATATATATATATATATATATATATATATATGTATGTATGTATGTATGTATGTATGTATCACACCGATAACTTAAAAAAGAATAGGCCATGCCGATAAAATTTTCTGACTACCGTCCTTTTGCAAGTGGCTTGGATAAGTTCGTTATCCAGGAAAATCGGCACAGGTTTCCCCGAAAAATTTTGTGTTTTCTTTCGGAAAAAAATATATCTCCGGAAATAACAAAGTAAGGGCAACCAAATTTGGTAGGGTGTTTGTATTATAGAGGGTGAGCCATTTACCAAAATTTAGGTCTGTGGGCTTAGACAAAAAAGTTATGGGCATTTAAAGAAAAAAATGGGGTTTTCCCCAAAACGTCAAAATCGCGATTCGAAACGTCATGTTGCCATTGGCAACATTTAAGGCAAATAACCTGAAACAAATACGGATTATGTAAAGAAAATGTGGCAAGAAAAGTGTTCTGCAAACCCTTAAGTTTCAGCTTCAATCGTCATTGTCCTTCATTTTGCTAAAATATTTACAGAAAATTCATTTCCAATAGACCCTTTCTCTGATGCTTTGGCGGTAGTTTTAGTTAAGTTTGTAGTTTAGCGATCTATAATTTTCAGCTAATTTTGGTAGAAAAGATTCGTCAATGAGGAGACCGCGACTTTTGAATTTAAAAAAGATTTCTTCAAATAAGCGCAAACTAGGCCCCCTAGAATCCATATCCGGGTTTACATTAAGTTTTTATCTGTTTACATTTATACAGGGTGACGCTCAATATAATTGTTATTATACAAGATACGAAAATAAATTGTATACGTTAATTATAGGGTGTCTGGAGCTGCATCTTGTAAAGTTATTTTGACAATCCCAGGCTGGCCCATAAGTCGTTGGTGATGTCTACAAATTTTTTTTTTCGAGCACCCTTATATTATTGCATTTTTGCATTTTTCATCGAAATATAATGCATGTTTGTAAGAAAAAAATCGAGTTGCAGTAAGTGCGTTTTGGTAGCGAATTTTCATTAAATGTTGCAAATGTCAATAACTCAATTTGCTATTACCCTGCGCTTTGTTGGCTAGGAAACCAGTTTTCTCGGAAACATTTTGTTTATTTTCGGAAAATTTTTGTACCTTTTTAACAATAAGTTATTTTGATAAAATTGCTACATTGTTTCTACTATATAAGTTATACAGGTAACCAGATTGATGCCTGCTTGCATTAGAGAGACATATTTGCTATTAAAAACATTTTTATGAAAATTCACTTCCATAACGCACTTGCTGCGTCCCGAAATTTTTAAAATGTTATATTAGCCTTGCATCTTCAAGAAATCTACATCACCGACACTCCTGACAAATCAGTTGGCCATAATTTTAGATTTGGAATAACAATTACTTCTATAATAAGTGGACTTTGAGAACCCAAATCACCATAACACATCTTTTAAAGACCTGACGGTCCTTTCCCTGACAAAGTTAGCGTCATCAGCGGATGAAAAATTCTACGAGAATATTATTGACCTGACGGTCGTTTCACTGACAAAGTTAGCGTAATCAGAGGATGAAAAATTCTTCAAGAATATTATCTAAGAATTCTTAATCCTCCGATGGTGCTTACTTTGTTAGTGAAACGATGGTCAAGTCTTTAAAAAATGCGTTGTGTTGATTCGGGTTCTCCAAGTGTACTTATCAGTGCTCATCACAGGTTCCAATCTTCACTGAATAAATTACGGTTCCCAGGACCACGGAGCTGAATCTTTATCGAAGCTTAAGTACTAAAACACGATTAATAGGTGCACATATAGCTTTTCTAAAGTCTTGCCAACAGAAGTCAGCCTTTCCCAATTTCATTATAATTTTTATCCTCTGATAACGCTAACTTTGTTAGCGAAACGATCGTGAGGTCTTTAAAAATTGTGTTGTGATTTGGGTTCTCCAAATGTACTTATCAGTGCTCATCACAGGTTCCAGTCTTCACTTACTGAATTACTTCTATAAATATCTAAATCTTCCATGCATACAGAAATCTATTTAGTACATTAATTTTGATACATTTCTCTTGACAAAATTTGACATTATTCAAATTAAAACAATTGTTGTTATTTTTACTAAGATAAAAACTCAATAGGACGACTTCTGGTGGATACAGAGTGTAAATAAACATTAAATAAGTTCTATAAAGTAGGTGTTTTTTAACGAATGACAATACAGTATCTACACCTTGGGTTTTAAACATCTCACCTTACATATTTTAGAAATACCTAGCTAAATTTGTTTATCTATTTAGTTTACTTTGTGACTTAACGTCTAATCCGATAAGAGACTCTTAAATGTTTTGGTATTTTAAGTGGTAGCTGAATTGATAAGTAAAATATCAAGCTTTTAGTCACGACAGATTAACTTCGATAATAAAAAACCTATTATTTAACCAATTTTCGTATAATAGTAAAATTATATATGTATATATATATATATATATATATATATACCAAATGTATTGAATAAATTCATTTTCTCAGGAAAAGTCTGGATGCAGCAAGTGCGTTATGGTAGCGAATTTGCATTAAAATATTTAAAATCACGAAAAAATGTTTTCATTTAATACTTATAACTTTTCCGATTTTCCTAGCCAACAAACTTATCCAAGTCATTTAGAAAAGGAAATATAATCAAGATCTGTCATTTATTTTGTGACTTATCGGTGTGATAAATGTATGTACAGTATGGCCCATTTAAGATGGAAACGCCCCTGTACCTTTTGTGTTTATAACTCGATATTTTGATGAACAAAAGGTCAAAAGATATAAGATGAAAAACTTCATAAATGCTGTGAAAATTGTTTTCTGTCACCTGACCAAGGACCTACTAATGCAAGTTTTCTATGTCAAAGAAATAGGAAAAAGGGCCATTTTTAGGAAGAAAATAAGTACGCCACTGCATTTGGCATCCCTGAATACATATATATATATATATATATATATATATATATATATATATATATATATATATATATATATATATATATATATATACCTATATAGATAGATATAAGGTTCACAGTTGAACTTCGAACCTCTTAAAAATTCAACTTCTTAAAAAGATCAAACTAATACAAAGTTTAGGAATATTGTAACCTACAATATTTGATACGTAAAAAATGCCCATTCTTTTTACAAAAAGGAAGGATTCGGCAAAATTTGTAGGTTGTTTGGGTGAAAATGCCTTCCGGTTCTGATCGTTGTGGAGATGGGTCAATGTTAAATAAAAAAAATATAAAAACAAAAAATATTTTGAGCTTTTCTAGATGGGCTCAGTTATAAATATGTTGTTGTTGTTTGGCATTGGCTAGGCAGTTTTAGCAAACAGTTAGATTGAGACAGTTCAAGGTAAGTATGTTAGGTATAAAATAACCAGTTAAAATTTTAACTGTCTCCTGATTGTGAATATTTAAGTGTTTTGGCTCATTGTTAAATAAATCATGTTTAGGTTTAGGCCAGTGTTTTCCGAAGGCAATTTGCAATTATCCTCCTAAATTCTGGAAATTTACGTTACCGATCGCCTTCGAACACTGCCATAATGTTGTTACTGAATATGGTGTTGGGAGGCTCGGATATGCGTGAGTGAAACCTCCTGAAATTACGCTGTCGACTTACGACGATAACGAAGCTTCGCACACCTCTAATATATATATATATATATATATATATATATATATATATATATATATATATATATATATATATATATATATATATATATATATATATATATATATATATATATATATATATATATATATATATATTAACCATTTCAGATGAGTTTATTTGTGCGGTCCTTCTATGGACACCCCTGTAACTTTTGTATTTATAACGCGATTTTTTAACGATATCTCAAAAGATAGAAAATGAAGAAGTCTATAGATCTTGTGAAAAATGTTTCCTATGCCATCCGATCACGACCTACGAAAACTATTTGCGTATGTCAAAAATTATAAAAAGGTTTCGGGTTAGTTTTAGAGAAAAAGATAAGTACACCACTGGATTCGTCATTCTTCAAAACTATTACCCTCCAAATTTCATAAAAAAATAACTATTATGACGAATTATGAAAGTCATTAACATCTCGAAAAATTGAAGAAAAAAGTTAAGAAATACTGTAAGAAATGTTATATTTGTCTCATGACCAAGGCCAACTAATGCAACTTTTTATGCCAAAAATTAAAAGAAACTACGTAAACACAAGTTCAGTCGTTTTGTCAGAACTTAAGTATGTGTAATTAGTAATAGTATTTTTTCGTTGTTACCATGGCTTTCTTTTTTTGCGTAAAATAATATTCATAACAAGTTACACTTCTGTGAAATAGTTGATAATAGTTATTTTTTTATCAAATTTGGTAGGTAGCAGTTTTGAAGAATGGCGAATCCATTGACATACTTATTTTCCCCTAAAACTGTGTTTCCTCGTATGCGGATTAGTAGACGTGGTGAAATAGAATAACCAGTCCGTTCTCCTGACCCAATTCCACTTGATATCTTCCTGTGGGGACATTTGAAATCCAAGGTGTATGTTAATAAATCAAACAATCTTGAAGATTTAAAGCGTAGGATTTGGCAAGAAGTTTAACAGATAAGTCCTACGGTTTTACGAAATTCTCTTGGAGAAATTAAAAACCGCGTTGCGTATAGTCAAAATTAAATGGTTGGCAGTTTGAAAATTTACTCTAAAATAGCTCCTTTTGTAATTATACCTATCAAAAACTAAGTAAGAAAGTATTTTTAAGAAAGCCGATTTACATTTGACTTTTTCGACGAAATGTAATTTAAAAAATTTGTTGGGAGTAGGTAATGCCACGATTGAGACCCAGACCGGAAGTGCAATCCGGCTCTCTGATTGGTCCACGTGACCCACCACCCAGAATCCCTGCTCTCTGATTGGTCGAAACCCGACCACGTGACCCATTTTAGGGGGAATCCCCCAAATTTTTGTGCTCACGGCCGTCACACAGCCTGGTCTCCAGATGTGAATTTCGTAGGTATTGCGACACTTGGGACAGACAGTGACGTCACAGGTAGTGGGGGTAGGAGTGGGGGTACCCCCTCCCCTAGCCCCACCCCTAGTCCCACCCCTTGTGGCCACGCCCCGGCGCCCAGCCACGCCCCGGCGTCCAGCCACGCCCCCAAGATGGCGTCCAAGATGGCTTCCAATGTAACCTGAAGGTCATTGACCTGTCTAGGAAACTTTGGCCAGGTCGTCTCCAAGATCTTATTTTTCAGTGGTTATCTTGCTCGAGGCATTTAATATCCTGGCCAGACAGTGACGTCACATGACTTGGGCCAGACAGTCACATGCAAACATTTCAAAGTGTCTAACCTATTACTTCAAATTATTATATTTTGAAAAAAACCATTTGGAGCAGGTGAGTTTCGAACCCCGGGCACTCAGATGGGAGGCAACGATGCTACCCGTTGAGCTAAGCAGACGCTTGTTAATTTATTGTTTTAGGCTAGTATATATATACGACTTTTAATTACAAACAAACCATACATGTAACATAATTAAAGTTTTTGTTATTATTAGACAAATGGATGATTTACAAAATAATAATATGTTTAATATTAGAGGCGGAACCAAAACGGAGGAACCAAAATGGCGGAATAAAAAAAAAATGGCGGAATGAAAGATGGCGGTCTAACCTGTGATACCTTAAGCTGACATCCCTGACATTATAAAAAATGGCGGCTTTCGTTCTTAAAGATGGTGCCTTTCGCTGATAAAGAATGGCGGCTTTCGTTCTTAAAGATGGTGCCTTTTGCTGATAAAGATGGTTGAAGACTCCATTATTTAAAGTTACGTCACCCCAACCTTTAGAGCCGACAAATGAGAGTGAGGTTGATAAGCGAGAATAATGGTATTGGTCGAAGACTCCATGATTGAAAGTTACGCCCCCCATTAAAACAAACCATTCATAAAGCTTTTGTTATTAGACATAAGACATAATAATTAATATGTTTAATATTAGACAGACTATTAGATTTCGCATAGAAATTAGCCGAACGCCACAATTGTTATATGGGTAGGTTCTAAAAATAACACACAGAGGTCGTTGGCAAACAAAAGAAGGAAGTTCAGAAACAAAACTAATGTGGTTGGAAATAAATATTAATAAATACAGCTTCAAACGATAGTGGTATCAACATCTATAAATTGTTCACTACACACTGTTAAACTCATTCAAAATTTAGTTATCGTAGAGGTAAGACGTGCTTCAGTTAACTCTAACGTATCCAAGTGCTCAGTAGTGTGTTTAAAAATGGCTACATTAAATGATGTGTGCTACCAGCAAATTAAAGACAACTTCTGGTATGGTTTATTTGGAGACTTTCAATTAATTATTGATAAAAACACTGGTTATTTTAATGCGACTAAGCTGTGTAAAGATGGTGAGAAAAGATTCAGACATTGGTTGGAAAATAAGAAAACTAAAGAGTTGATTACCTATTACAACGGTCAGGCGAAGAAACATTTAGGTAGCCAGAATACCGATTACCTAAATATTTCAACCGAAGGTGTCCACTTAGAGTCACATCTAGGGGGCCGGAATTCCGGCCCCCTAGATGTGCTGGAAGCAACATCTCAACTAACACCTACAACCGCTACATACTTGGTGGACTTTGGTGGAACACAGACTGAAAACAACTTGATATCTGGTACATATGTCTGTAAAGATTTGATATTAAATTTGGCTTGTTGGATATCCAATAGTTTCTATGAAAAGTGCAACCAAATTATTTTTGATTTTTTCGTAAGTGAATTTAATCAAAAATACAAGGATAACCTCAAAGAAATTGAAGTGAAATTAATGGAGATAGATGATGAAGTGCAGCGTATGCGAGAAACAAATGCTAAAATCACAGAACATTTAGAAGATATATCTCCAAAACCAAGCAACCCTGGAAAACTTTGTGTTTTTGGTTTGCTTTCAAGAAATGAGAAGGATACTACCTATCCATATCATGCTGTAAGGACTCAGAAGAAAAGTTTTAAAAGAGCTGTCAAGAACTTTAAAAATAAACACCCTGATTCCGAAGTAGTTTTAAACATGTTGTATGATCCAAATTCTGTAAATCTCTTTAACAGAATAAAGACCGAAGTCGAATACCTCAAGGCGAAGAGAAACGATCTACAGATAGCAGATGTACCTCAGGAGAAGTTTATTCAGGATATTATTGATTTACGATATAAATTGTAATTGTTCACTTAGCTTAATTGTATGTAACCAGATGAAAAAATAAAATAACATTATTTTAATAAAGACTTTTATTTTATTCTAAGTACATTAATACATTAAATATATAAGCTTATTTAACATCATCTGAATTTATCCAAGAATTCTGAGATTTATCAAAACCCAGCCATTTTACATAGAGCTGCTTGCCTTTCTTCCTCAAGATGCGTTCAACCAGATAGATGTCTGTTTGTTTAGTCGTTTGTAGTTCTTCCTCTCAACAGTTTTGCGTCTCATGGTGATGTTGGATTTAAAAGTATCCACTTATCATGTAAATCTTTTAGTTTGCTGTCTATTTCTCCCAGCTTATTCTTTAGCTTATTATTCTTTAACACATCAACATCTTTTAAAACTTGAGCAGTTATGTTCTTAGCTAAAATTTTCAATTTATTTTCAAATTCGTTTTTTAAATCTTCCAACTCAGGTTTGTGTACAGCTTCAAGTAGTATGGCAATGATTCTTTGTTTTACCTCATCTTTGTTCTTCTGATAGTCGTCTATCCATACATCAACAAATTTTTTATTTACACCATCTGTTGCATCGACTGGATCAGCTATGTTACACAATCTATGGCTTTGCAAATCAAAATCACCACTATCAGTTCTTGGGAAAATCTCTCTTTCAATAATTTTAAACTTAGAACCTTTATTGGATTGGGAACGTCCGAACTTATCGATAGACATTTTTATACTAAGCATTAAGGTAGGTATGTCTGTGATATATGTAGGTATACTAGGCGATAACACCAACCTCCTTCAGTTCTTCAATGATTGACTGAATTTCATTGTTATGAGCATTATTACCAGCAGCCTGGGAAGCTACTAAAAGTCTAAGTCTATCAACCAGCTCATTTATGTCATCCCAATAGACATATTCTATTTGTTTGTTATTTTGTAGCATATAGTTGTTAGTGTTGCTGCTTACATTCTGAGCTCTAGGTTCAGTTTTTTGTTCTGCGTTATGATGTGTGTCGTAACCAAAACCTTGAGGAGTTGAGGATCTACGACCTCGTGGATTTATCACCGGTTTTATTAGAGTCAGATACTTTTCAGAGGAACAACCCTTGGTTCGTGCGTTAGGATCATAGTTCATTTTATGCACACTAGTTGCTTCTAGAATATCTCTATAGTGTTGAAGATCGTCATAGGTATACCCTCTAGGTGTTTTCATAAATATCAATTCTAGCAGACCTTGTGTTTGCGGATATCTCCGTTGACCTAGTCGAATATCATTATCAGTAAAATCAAAGTGTTTATTGCCAAGACTCCAGCTACCGGTATCTTTAGCGTAGCGAGCACCATACGTTTGATCAATGGTAGCGAGCCTTGGTGGTTCAGTAAAATACTTGTCTACATAATATCGAACTCGTTCAGGATATTGCTCCAAAAATTCTTGATATGCAGGGTTGGATGTGACAGTTTGTAGGTCTGCCTCAAGCTCTTCAAATGTTGGGATATCCTCATCGGAACTTGTCTCCTCAGCCTCTTCCCTAGGTTCAGCTTCAAAAACTTCATGGTCTTTAAGGAACTGTACTTGGGGTTTCGTTTCTGGTACCGCTTCTTCTTTGATTTGTTCAGCCTTTGGTTGTTGCTGGGGCTGCTGCTGCTGCTGTGCTGCTGTGTTTTTAGATATTTCACTTAGGGGCTCAACAAGTGGTTTATATAAACGTTGCAGAGCATCATCATTCTCGGCTCTGTTAAGTTTAAGCATTAAATGTTTTTTTCGAATATTGTCAGCAAGTTGTAAAATCCTTTTCTTAACTTTTCGCTCTTCCTTACCCAGTACTTCCATTGTGCTACAACTGGTCGGTATTACCAGCTGGTCTAATAATTTGTTTGAGCGATACAGGTTGTGTGGTGGTTTAACATATACTGACTCCTTCATGGTACATGCCTTCTTATTTATCACGATGTCTGGCTGTCTTGTTAGACAGCTGTGTTAGACAGCTGTGTTAGACAGCTGTGTTAGACAGCTGTGTTAGACAGCTGTGTTAGACAGCTGTGTTAGACAGCTGTGTTAGACAGCTGTGTTAGACAGCTGTGTTAGACAGCTGTGTTAGACAGCTGTATGACAGCTGTATTAGACACCTGTATGACATCTGTGTTAGACACCTGTGTTAGACAGCTGACTGTCCTGTCTATCATCGTTTGTTAGAATAATATATATCTATCGAATCCTTTTCTATATCGACCTTTGTGTACATCGTTTTCCTTCACAATCACCAACACACCATACTTATTATCTTTCCAGCATTGGTGGCAGATAGTTTTAAATTGTTTAAAGTCCATATCGGTGGTCACATGATCGTCGTACACATGTTTTAAATTGGTTTCATCTTGCTTGAATAACACAATAACATTGGTGTTGTCACGTACCAGATGTTTGGGTATTCGTGTATATGTTTGACAGAGATAGAATGAATCAATATTCTTATGTCTGCCCATACTGAAGTATGCTCTTATTTTATCTTGTTTGTCACAAGCTACATCATCAAATATAAACACAGAGTTGTCCTTGGCATCTGCCGGATCTAATATTTCATCGTTTTCTCTATAAGGATAGTAACCAACACCTTTTGTTGCATTCATCACCTCCTTTAACATCTTGTATTTCGGTTGATACAGAGACTTTGAATACACATACACGTTATCAAATTTTAAACCGTTTGCTTCAAACAACAAACTCAGCATGACATTAGTTTTACCACACCCACTGGGACCACATATGATACAGCGAACGGTGTTTGGAAAGAGAGGACCATGCCTCAGTTGTTGTTGAGCTGTGTCCGTAACAACATCGTCTATATTTGTAATGGGTAAGGCAGAAGCGTGTTTGCTGGTACGCATCTTAACTTAAACTAAACTATATTTTATTTGGGTGTGTATATATATGAATGCAAGTGAGACACCCAGTCAGTATGCATGTTGGTGTCACAGAGTGAGGGCTGTTATTAACAAAGACAGATACAGGTTTTGCTGAAACGTTGCGGGGCGTTACAAACACCATGAAAGTTAACAGAAAACTTGATGAGGGGTTTTATGTAATCAACTCGAAGCCAAAGAAGAAGGTTCCCTTTAAAAACATACTAAGTCTGATTGAGGAAGTTGTAAAAGATAGAAATCTTATTCCAACAGCGAACGCCGTATTTGATATAGCTCATACAATCGTTAGAAACATTGGTGGACGTAAGAATGTGCAGAAACCTCGAGTTATTCCAATACCTAAAAGTGGAGGCTTCCTTCCGCTGTTGCCTCTGATATTTGGTGGGCTGTCAGCACTAGGAGCTCTGGGTGGTGGTGCTGCAGGTATTGCCAAAGCCGTGAACGATGCCAAGTCTGCGAAACAGAAACTAGAGGAGGAAGAACGGCACAACAAAACAATGGAAGCCATCGCGATGGGTAGGAGAGGGAGTGGCTTGAAATTTAAGCCAAAATGCAAGAGACTGGGCAAAGGCATGTATCTCAAGAAACAGCGCTCCGGTTATGGGTTGTATCTGCAGAAACCAAAAAACGAGTAAGATGTTTACCAGCAAGACCTCTAACAAATGAAGACCTTATGAAATTTGCTGGTAAAATGAAAATTCCATATTTTAGAGGTGTATACATGCGAGATACTTTGCCATCGAATGGGCCACGCAAGAATGAATCACTTATCATGAATTTGCAAACAAACAAGGAACCTGGCAGTCATTGGGTTGCAGTTAAGAAACGTGGTGACACAGCCGTGTACTTTGACTCATATGGAAACTTGAAGCCACCAGTTGAGCTGCAGCGTTACCTTAAAGACTCTACTCTAATGTACAATCATGATGTGTATCAGAAATATAATACTTATAATTGTGGTCACTTATGTTTAAATTTTTTAAATAAAAGCCTTAAACAGTAGCCTGTGTGTATCAGTCATGGCGCACACCTTTGTGTTGAAAGACCGCAGCTCCCATCTGTCGTCAGACTACCATCCACCAATTGTTTTGGATGGTAATTATGCTGTTGCCTTGATAGGCTTTCACACCTACAACAACATACCCAACATCTATGAAGGTAAAAACAAATTTCATGTAAAAGAAGGAACCGGTTGGCGAACCATCACGATACCCACCGGTGCTTATGAAATAACACACTTGGAAGAGTTACTTCAAAATGAACTTGTTGGTGCTACAGCAACACACGAACAAAAGCAACAGGCTCTGATTCTGAGACCTAATCCGAACACCATCAAATGTAGACTAAAGTGTTATACAAATGTCAGTTTTGAATTTGATGGTTCGATTGGGCGAATGTTGGGCTTTTCAAAACAAGTTCTTCAGCCGGACACCTTTTATGAATCTGATTTACCTGTTGATATAGTGGATGTTAGACAGATTCGCATCGAAACCAATATTGTGTCTGGTTCCTATTATAACGGACAACCCTCACATACGCTGTATGAGTTTGCTCCGATGGTTGATCCTGGCTACGCAATCGACATAGAACCTAAAAATTTAATTTACTTGCCGGTGAACAAGCAAGAGATTTCCAATATAAGCATCGACATCGTCGACCAAGATTCAGTTCCTGTCAACTTTCAAGGTGAAGAGGTGTCTGTTCGCTTAAAACTTATAAAAGTTGCTTAGTATGTTGGTCTTCAAGGATATAAAAGCAAGTGCATCTACCACATCAAATTCAGTTGAGTCAGACACGTCAAAGGGTACGCTTCGTCCCGATAATATTGAGTTCCTGCAAAGCCTGGGTTATCATGTCGTCAAAACTAGAAATATTCAAAGAACCCGTGTTTGATGATGGCATCGATCGAGAAGAGCTGCGTTCTTACTATTCACCAACTAAATCGTTTGGTAACAGCGATGAAATTGAAATAGCCATCAACCAACAAGATGCGTTCGTATGTCTGGCCGAGTCAGCTCTAATAATCGAAGGTGCTCTGGAACCTGTAGCAATCCAAAATGCCACTGGTGCTTGTTATCTGTCAAATAATGGAGGAGCAGCTCTGTTTGAATCAATGACCTATGAGTTAAATAACAAGGAAGTGGAACGAGTGCGAGACCCATACACCACAACCATCATCAAAAGTCTGCTATCGTTCAGTAAGAATGAAGCCCAATCTCTTAGCAACGCCGGTCTGAATGTGTCGTCGGAGCACATCACCTTAAATGATAACAAGTTTCACATGCTCATACCTGTCTGGTTCCTCTTCAGTTTCTTTCATCATTTCAAAGGAGTTCTCTGTGGCAAACATACTTTCCGCTTTACAAGAAGTCGAAACGATTCCAACGGCTATTACAGCACAGGTACGGCACGAGCAAAAATTACCGTAACCAATATGTTTTTAAAGGTAAAACATGTATTTCCCAATGATAAAATGAAATTGGAACTGATGGATAAAATAGCCAAAGACACCTCTATATTTCTCGCATACCGCAAATGGGACATATATGAGTTACCAGCACTCAGAGATATCAACAGAGATGTGTGGGCTGTTAAAACTGCAACCAACTTGGAAAGACCTCGATATGTGATTATAGCATTTCAAACAGATCGTAAGGATAACGTGAAGAAGAGGTCAGACTATTTCGATAACATTGGTATGTTGGACCTCAGAGTGTTTCTAAATTCAGAATGCTACCCTTATGAATCTATGAATATGGATTTTGAGAAATCGAAATATGCAGAAGCCTATAACATGTATACAGATTTTCAAAAAAACTTCTGTTATAAAAACATGTCGGAGCCTATCTTGAATTATGACGAGTTTAAAGACAGAGCTCTATTTGTGATTGACTGTCAGCACCAGAACGAGTCAATCAAGTCTTCAACGGTGGACATTAAGGTGGAGTTCATGAGTCACGCCAACTTCCCAAAAAATACTCGTGTTTATTGTTTGGTTATTCATGACAGTGTAATGGAATATAAACCTCTAACGGGTATCGTTAGAGCCATTATGTAATAATAGTATGTCATTTATGTATGTCATTTATGTATCAATATGTACAACTTAATTAATCCTAATAAATTTTTATTGTATGTAAATCAGTTGTTTTATTTTTATTTTGTTGCATTTTTATTAACCCCTTTCTGTAAGGTTAACAACTGTAAAAAACGTTGTTTATCCTTTGTAAGACCCCCTCTCTCTTACATCAGTTTGTTTCCTCAATACAAGAGAGAGAGACACTTGTTCAGTATGTGTTAAGTCGTGAAACAAGGATGACGTGTCTTGCTGTATGTAAGTACACTCTTCTTATTATGTCTGTTTGTATTCAAATAACAAATACAAACATAACCTTACTAACAATTGGATGGCAGGGTAATCAGCCTGTACAAGAGAGTGTGTGTTGGTTTTAGGTGTTAATACAGCTTGTTCTAACTTACTTAAATATTATATTTCTTCTGTTCAACAAGACGATTATTTTGATGTGTCACACATGTATGTAGCTCTAAGAATAGCTATACCGGAAGTGTCTACCGGAAGTAACATTTTTATTGAATATGCTTATAGAGTTTGCTTTGCTGAACAGCGTGTATGTATTGGTTCTATCGTACATCTCACGGATCTTCCACGATAAGGGTTTGAAGTTTTTTATCTCAGTTTCTTGTAGAGCTTGTTACGAAACATACATTTTTGAAGATAGTTCCTTTCTATCACTTTCCATTGAAAAGATATAACGATTTAAAGTTTAGACCGGAAGTGGCCATTTTATTGTATATTCCACTTTGATTTGGCCTCCTTAACACCGTGCATGTATTGGTTCTATCGTACATCTCACGGATCTTCCGCGATAAGGGTTTGAAGTTTTTTATCTCAGTTTCTTGTAGACCTTGTTACGAAACATACATTTTTAAAGTCGGTTCCTTTCTATCACTTTCCGTTGAAAAGATACAAGGATTTAAAGTTTAGACCGGAAGTGGCCATTTTATTGTATATTCCAATTTGATTTGGCCTCCTTAACACCGTGCATGTATTGGTTCCATCGTACATCTCACGGATCTTCCGCGATAAGGGTTTAAAGTTTTTTATCTCATTTTCTTGTAGACCTTGTTACGAAACATACATTTTTGAAGTCGGTTCCTTTCTATCACTTTCCGTTGAAAAGATATAACGATTTAAAGTTTAGACCGGAAGTGGCCATTTTATTGTATATTCCAATTTGATTTGGCCTCCTTAACATCGTGCATGTGTTGGTTCCATCGTACATCTCACGGATCTTCCGCGATAAGGGTTTAAAGTTTTTTATCTCAGTTTCTTGTAGACCTTGTTACGAAACATACATTTTTGAAGTCGGTTCCTTTCTATCACTTTCCGTTGAAAAGATATAACGATTTAAAGTTTAGACCGGAAGTGGCCATTTTATTGTATATTCCAATTTGATTTGGCCTCCTTAACACCGTGCATGTGTTGGTTCTATCGTACATCTCACGGATCTTCCGCGATAAGGGTTTAAAGTTTTTTATCTCAGTTTCTTGTAGACCTTGTTATGAAACATACATTTTTTGAAGATAGTTCAGTTCTATCACTTTCCGTTAAAAAGATATAACGATTTAAAGTTTAGACCGGAAGTGGCCATTTTATTGTATATTCCAATTTGATTTGGCCTCCTTAACACCGTGCATGTATTGGTTCCTGCGTACGTCTCACGGATCTTCCGCGATAAGGGTTTTAAGTTTTTTATCTCATTTTAGTCGCCATTTTTTAATTCTGCTTACTTAGACGAGTAACATGACACTAAACACGTGGAGAAAGGAATTGAACCTGTAACCAACCATTGTTTCTAAGCTTAAGAGTTGAACCTGTTGTCCATTTTGTTTCTGAGCTTCTTTTGTTTTGCCAGCGACCTCTATTGTCTCTACGATATTTGGTTATGTCTAATAACAAAAGCTTTATGAATGGTTTGTTTTAATGGGGGGCGTAACTTTCAATCATGGAGTCTTCGACCAATACCATTATTCTCGCTTATCAACCTCACTCTCATTTGTCGGCTCTAAAGGTTGGGGTGACGTAACTTTAAATAATGGAGTCTTCAACCATCTTTATCAGCAAAAGGCACCATCTTTAAGAACGAAAGCCGCCATTCTTTATCAGCGAAAGGCACCATCTTTAAGAACGAAAGCCGCCATTTTTTATAATGTCAGGGATGTCAGCTTAAGGTATCACAGGTTAGACCGCCATCTTTCATTCCGCCATTTTTTTTTATTCCGCCATTTTGGTTCCTCCGTTTTGGTTCCGCCTCTAATATTAAACATATTATTATTTTGTAAATCATCCATTTGTCTAATAATAACAAAACTTTAATTATGTTACATGTATGGTTTGTTTGTAATTAAAAGTCGTATATATACACTAGCCTAAAACAATAAATTAACAAGCGTCTGCTTAGCTCAACGGGTAGCATCGTTGCCTCCCATCTGAGTGCCCGGGGTTCGAAACTCACCTGCTCCAAATGGTTTTTTTCAAAATATAATAATTTGAAGTAATAGGTTAGACACTTTGAAATGTTTGCATGTGACTGTCTGGCCCAAGTCATGTGACGTCACTGTCTGGCCAGGATATTAAATGCCTCGAGCAAGATAACCACTGAAAAATAAGATCTTGGAGACGACCTGGCCAAAGTTTCCTAGACAGGTCAATGACCTTCAGGTTACATTGGAAGCCATCTTGGACGCCATCTTGGGGGCGTGGCTGGACGCCGGGGCGTGGCTGGGCGCTGGGGCGTGGCCACAAGGGGTGGGGCTAGGGGAGGGGGTACCCCCACTCCTACCCCCACTACCTGTGACGTCACTGTCTGTCCCAAGTGTCGCAATACCTACTGTTGGGTAATACGAAAGACAAAGACAAAGCCAATGAAATGTCGGGTATTTATGAGATAAGTTGCAAAGATTGAAATCATATATACGTGGGTCAAATCAAGAGAAACATAGCCACCAAATTTCGTGAACACCTCGCACATTTACGATATGGTACGGTGGAGAAATCGTGTGTGGTACAACATATATGGGATTATAATCACCACATTGACAAAGAAAATTGGAACTTGTCAAAAATGTTAGACATCGAACTATGCTTGATTCCTTTGAAAGTATTTATATATCAAGGTCGATTAAGAACAGAACGTCATTAAATCGTGCGGCAACTTTAATTTCAAGCCCTTTATTTTCACTTTGCATTTGACCAACTAAACACTCCTAATTTGTCTGGCAGAATAATAAATTATTGTCAATAACTCGGCCGGTCAATAGAGATACTAGGCTCTACGTTTGGTTTGCCACTTAAAGACCCCCTTTCGTTTTCTTTGTATCTAAGAAGTCAATATAAATACTTGTTTTTACGTAGAATTAAAAATCAATATAAATATTTGTTTTTATGTAGAATTTTACTTGAATTATGTATCCTTTGTTAAAGTTAATATTGTGAGCCAAACACTCGTTTTTTTTTTAAAGACGAGCGGCTATTATTGGTGTGTTCGCCAGATGTGCTTGTCGGCTTTCTTTAGTTGCTCCAATATTCACATAGTGAAATTTCTAAATCAAAAAGAACGGGTAGCTTCCTTAAATATTTCGGTACCTTTCATTTTAAGCCCATTATCCTTAGAGTAGATAAAAGCTCATAAATTTGTTAACCAGAAGATTGGGGTAGTTCTTCGACCTCGTCCGTTCAATATTGACAATAGACAGGCGATGGTTCGCCGACTGCAATTTTTACTTCGGATTAGTTCGTTACCTATGTGCGATATAAATACACAGTAGCTGTTGATTTTAACTTTATAATGTTTTCATCCTCTGATGACGCTGACGTGGTTAGCGAAACGATCGTAAGGTCTTTGAAATATGTGTTCTGGTGATATGAGTTCTCCAAGTGTACTTATCAGTGTTCATCACAGGTTCCAGTTTTCACATTTCTCTCCTTTCAGTCATCTCTAAAGTGATGGAAAAGTATATAAACACCGAATTGCTAAAATTTCTTGAAAAACAGTCTAATCCACGACAGGCAGTATGGATTCCGTCAGCGCAGATCAACTGCCGACCTCCTTTCCTTTGTCACCCATTCTTGGAACAAGTCTATGGAACTACACGGTGAATCCCAGATTGTCGCTCTAGACATATCCAAAGCATTCGACCAGGTCTGGCACGCAGCGCTGCTTAATAAACTACCGGCCTATGGCCTACCACCAAAACTCTGTACGTGTACAGCAAATTTCCTCTCCAACCGGAGCATTTCTGTTGTCGTGGATGGCCATTCCTCTAAACTGTATCCAATTAATGCAGGAGTTCCTCAAGTTTCAGCTTTAGCCCCTACTTTGTTTCTTCTCCACATCAATGACCTCCTCTCTAGCACATCCAACCCAGTTCACAGTTACGCGGACGACAGCACCCTCCACTCCAATATACAATACACTAAGCCTGTCTCTTTAGCCCAACTAGATGAGGATCGCAGACTCATGGAGGGTTCTATCTCCGTGTATCTCCAAAAAATATTAGACTGGGGAAGTAGAAATCTTTTACAATTCAACCCCACCAAATCACAGTCTTGCTTTCTTTCTCATAAGAGATACACCAGCCCTAGACCCATCACAATAAACAACCAAGTTATTCAAAGTAATGAGTCCTTTTCACTTGTTGGCATCTCTGTGGATCTAAATCTCAATTAGCACCAACATGTCACATCAATTGCAGAAGCGGCTGCTAAGAAATTAGGTTTCCTCTTCCGGGCTCGCAAATATTTTTCACCAGCTAATCTCTATACTTTATATACTTCACAAATAAGACCAAACCTCGAATACTGCTCCCACATCTGGGGTGCTGCTGCCGCTTCTACACTCGCTATCCTGGACTCCATTCAAAAGAAAGCTATACGTCTCATCGGTGAACCTACCCTTACCCTAAGGCTGCCATCCCTTGCCCACCGACGTGCCGTTGGTGACCTCTCTCTCTTTTATAGATATCTGCATGGGCACTGCTCAGAGGAGTTTTCTTCCATAGTTCCTCCACCTGCTGCCCCCAAGAGATCTACCAGGGGAACAGAGCGAATGCACCCTTTTACTGTCCAGGTCACCAGACATAGAACATCTTGTTATGCCCGCTCTTTTGTCCCGAGGACTTCCAAATTGTGGAACTCCTTGCCGGCACATGTTTTTCTTCTCCCCCGAACCTCCAAACCTTCAAGTCCAGAATTAACAAGTTGCCTCTTTCCTCCTTGTCGACACCCACGGTACGGTAGTATTTAGGCTGTAAGCCCTCGTGGTGTGTTGTTGAAATTTAAAAAAAATTAAAAAAATAGTGATACCTATCAAGTAATTTTTCTAAACTAAAAGGCCCCCCCCCCTACGTATAACTCTCAAACTTACTGCCCAGTCTAGGCAAATGAAAAACGTTCGTAACACACAGACACATACACATATTTACAGTAGCAGCAAGCGTGTATTCTAGCAAGAAGATAATTTAGACACGGTAATGATCCCTGGATGTCCACTGTATGCAGGTAACTCTGTCTCTTTCTATACGTAGAACAGTACAGGAAACAACTATTTCTCATTTCCTGAACACAGTATAGCTAATAAAGGTGAGCACACCCTATTTAATTTCAGTAGATGGTCTTGCCAGACAAATAACTCCAGTTTAAATGACGTTAGCTGATAAGTGTCTGCAAGATATAATTTATATCTCTTCTCGCAACAGTAGCAGTTGGAAAGCACATTTTATACAGGCTGCCCCATCGGTCTAGGGACGGAACTCCTCACTGAGACCATATTTTAAAATGCTGTTTTCCACGAGTGCACATTTTCAAATTGATTTCATTTATACAGGGTGGCTATATACAGAGTGTTGCACCAAACTTTTTTTTTAAATGGAACAGCCTGTATTTTATTGCAGATTTGGATTCTCCTCGCTTCATACATTACCTGAGTGAAGTTTCAGCCCTTTATACAGTGTACTTTTAAAGATATGACCATTTGTTACTCTGAATCGACATGTATTGATCACCTGGTATCTCCCAAGAACTAACGTAACCAATTATTTTTTATGGCGATATACTTTCGACAAGTGGTCTATTTTGTTTCCATACCGAGAAGTATCCGTTAAATTGGAAATCATATACAGTATGACCCAAACGAGAATCGAAGACTTGCTCTAAATTTTTAAATGGAACACACTATATTCGTATATACTTCTCTATTAATTTTATTCAGCTTTCCCTATACGCAAATCGACTCGTTTTAAAATTGTCCTAGGTGTTATCAGAAAATACTCTTATTTCGTCACTTATTTTCGTTAATCATGTTGGCTTTGGATATGCCTCGCCCACTAACTAGTTAATAACTAATTAACTAGTAATATTTTGATTTTGATGGTGCAAAATTTTATTAGCTTTTTTATGATACAATTTTTTAACAAGTTAAATTAAATACAAAAGGAGGTACAGCTGTTCAAACTTTTTATTTGTGCATAGTAGAACTCTTATTTCATGGTAACAGACGAAAACATTATGAAATCAAACATTAGGTTCTCAAATTTATTAAAACTCATAAAACCTGTTCAAAAATCTTTCCGTTTTCCTGAATGCAAATTCGGAGTCGTCGTTCAAAGGTTTCTTTCACTTTGTTCAACATGAGGGGACTAATACTTCTAAAAGCTGATTGTATTCGATTTTTCATATCATCCGCAGCTGTGGACAATTCTTCTTATACTTTTTGCTTCACATATCCCTAGAGGAAAAAGTATATTGGGATTAGGTCGGGCGATCTTGCTGACCCTCCTCGACCAATCCATCGGCAAATTGGGTTATCATCATTTGTAATATTTTCATGAATATTCGCTACCATAACGCACTTAAGCCCTTTTCAACACTTATTTACTATTACTTTATCCATATTTTGGAAAATGAAATAAATATAAACAATACAAAATTTTGAAATTAAAATTTTAATAATTTAACCCAAACATCCGTTTATATAATTTTAACTAGGAATGTATGTACTTTGTAGTACCTACGTAGATATTATAAGTACTTAGTAGGTTTTTGTTGTACTTTAATAATACCTACCAGTAAATTATGTATAGAGACTAGGTAATACATACAATATCTACAATCTACATGCAGTTTACCTAACACTTTCATATTTGTTTCATTGTATGTTACAATCATAATATACTACTACAGTCATTTTGTTAAAGTTAAGTAAAAGTTAAAAGTTGGGTTATTATATTAAACTATTTGTATTAACGTTAGAATATAGGTTGTTTTATATTATAAGATCCCAGTAAAGTATTAGCAATTAGGATCAGCGGAGTCGATTTCGAGGTTATACGATGAGCAAAGCGTACACGCTTCTCTGTGACAAATAGCTACGTGTGGTCAGATTAAACTAGGAGAGAGAGAGAGAGGGGGGGGGGGGGGCTTTTAATTTTAAATACCGTGAAGCTTAATATTTATACATAATGAAACGTCGTTTTATATTGCTTTTAAACAAATTGAATCACTCATTATATTTTTAATTTATTAGTATACATTCGCATGCTAAAATTTAGCGCTTTTGGACGCAAACTTTGTCCTGGTATTAGGAAATAAATGGTCCAAGGCTGACAATTTACAAATTTGTTAGTTGGCTGTACATTGTACACATATCTATCTATAAAATTTTGTGTAAACTAGAGCTGTCGTGACAACATACTACCTGGTCCTGCAACTAGATGGCGTCCCTGTCGTATCTATCACAATGTTCTCCAGTCTGACATCTTGCAATAAGTTCCATTGTATAGATTTTTATCTACGATTTATTTAAATATCCTAGCAGTACAGATAACGTCATCTGTCTTTGTGGAATATTGTAGATATTGCATTACAGAGACTGAAGTGATGTCGACGATTATTTTATCATTACTTTCGAATAACTTTATTTTTCTTTGATCAAACGACTTCAAAATTGGTACAAAACCACGTCTGTCTATGTTATTTTAAGTTGTAAAATTTCGTCTCAATCACTTAGACACTTTGAGAGATATTGCGTTTAAAAGATATTTCTTAATTTTTATTAAGAAAAATTGGCCGTTGTTAATGGTTGGATATATATATATATATATATATATATATATATATATATATATATATATATATATATATATATATATATATATATATATATATATATATATATACGTTTTAGCTGACCATGGTAATAGGTTCCAGAGTTCCTAATTCGCGCTCATTTGAAGAAATTTTCCGAAAGTCTCACCATCGATAGCTCTCTATTAGTGAATTTTCTTAATGAAAATTCACTAAAAGATCGATTTCTGCATCCAAATAACGGTCATTTTAGAACCGTGATGAAAGTTAAGCTCAGCGTTTCTTCGTATGTGCGACCAACAAAGTTGGCGAATTGATTAGACCACAACATTATTGTGTTGTCACATGTCCAATTCGAAGCATATAAATTTCGCGAACAAGACAGAGGCATGTGTTTAAAGTAATCCGAAAGGTCATACCGATCAAGAATTTGTTATTCCAAACGTGTGATACCAGCACGACTAGGGCAATGTTATTCAGTGAGTAGTATAATCCAAGAAGTGGATTGAACTGTTGTTTGTTAAGAGTTCTACACTCAAAAATTACCTAAAAGACAAAAAAAAATGCAAGAACAGCTTTCAATTGCAAACAAAAAATTAAGAAACCTACCTAAAGTGAAAAGGATCCTGCGAGATGATACAAAAATTGTAATTGTATTACGGGGTAATACAATTTTTTAGATCTCCAACAAACTTATGGGAAATAAGTACAGGGTGGCTCAAATTCGAGCCTCATCATTGGGATCTCAGAAACCGTCGGCTAAATTATAGCAAAGTTGCGTAATTTGATGCTCAACAAAATTCAGTTTAGAAAATTAGAAAATTCCGAATACTTCCGGTGATAATCGGAAAAAAACGAAAACTCATAAAATCTGTTTTATTTTTTTCTTGCGTTATTGGAAAAGATATAACAAAATGAATCCCACTTCATTAAGGTCACTTTTCCTCTCCTACAAGATGGCATTTTCAAATTCGAAATCCGATGTTTCGTCTTTCAGAAACCATCATCAACTCCATTTTTTCAAATACGGCCCTGGATTTTTTATTTCATAATTTGTTTCCTTTGGACTACCTAAAAACAATGCCTCATCACAACTTTTGAATTTCAAACGTTTAGATAACAAAAAATGACATTTTCCGTCTTTCTTGTAAATATTTAATACGACTCTGGTTTTGAAACAAAATATTTCTTCAATAATATAATTTGATTAGGTAGTTAAAGATGAACCAGAATTTATGATTATGAGTCAAATATTTTAAGTTCAATCCAATGCAATGCAATGACATGTCTGTTCGTTCATCTCGGCGACTTTGATATTCAGAAATATCAAGTCCTCGCTTGTCATAATAGAACTTTTGACAATTTAACTTTCAAAATAAACATTAAGAGAGCAAAAATGGTGTTTTCCAATTTCGAGAAACGTGATATGTTTCGGATTTATTATAGTAATAACAGAAACTCGCACATTTCATATGAAGGGTATTTAGAGCAATACCCCGAGCGTCCACAACCCCATTATTCATATTTTAACAATTTGGACAGAAATTTAGGTCTCTTTGGTAGTTTTGGTAAACCTAGAAATTCGTACGGCCAACAAATGGAAGCTGAAGATGAAGAAGCTATTTTAAATGCTGTAAGTATCGTTATAAAATGATGCTATGCAATCTTTTATTACTATAATATTTTGCGATAACATGTCTAAGATATTTCACTAAAACGTTTTGTTGGAGGTTACGGAAAATCCTCGTGGTTCAATACGGCAATTTGCTTCGGAACTGAATATGCCAAGAAGCCGAATTCGGAGGGTTTTCAAAAAACATAGGTATCATCCCTATAAACTTCATGTTTGCCAAGAACTAAGACCAGGAGACAGGGACAGAAGGCTTCAATTCTGCAATTGGCTTGGTGGAAAAATGCAACAAGATGATGATTTCTTAAATAAAATCATCTGGACAGATGAATGTAATTTTTCCACAAGAGGCCTTTTTAACAGAAACAATGAGAATTATTATGCAGTAGAAAATCCGTACCAAAATCGGCAAGTTCGAAGACAGGGACGAAAATCATTCAATGTTTGGGTTGGAATGTATCGAACCAAAATCTTAGGGCCAATTATTTATGATGGAAACTTAAAGATTGAACGGTATCTTAATTTCATCCATAATTATATATTCGATGCGCTTGAAGATGAACCGGTTGAATATGCTGCGGCAGCTGTGGTGGCAACAGGATGGTGCACCACCTCATAATGGAAGGGCAGTAACCGAGTTTCTTAATGAAACATTTCCCAATCAATGGATTGGAAACAAAGGAGTGATGCGCTGGCCTGCCAAAAGTCTTGATTTGTCCCCGCTGGATTATTTTTTATGGGGATTCTTGAAAAATCGCTTATTCAAGGATACTTTTCGGAGTGATATAAACATTTTGCGCCAAAAGTTGGTGTTATAATTCACAATTCTACGTGCAAGAGGAAGAATAATCCACCGGGCTGTTACGAACAATCTGCGAAGACGTATGCGAAAATGCATAGAAGTCCAAGGGGGCTTATTCGAGCATTTACTTTAGGTTTCTTAATTTGTCCATTTTAAAAGTTAAGTAAGCATTAAATATTTTCAAAAAATACTAAAAATGTCATTTTTTGTAATCAAAACGTTTAAAAACCAAAAAGTGATGGAGCATTGTTTTTAGGTAGTCCAAGGGAAACAAAATATGAAATAAAAAATCCAGGGCCGTATTTGAAAAAATTGAGTTAGTTGATGATGGTTTCTGAAAGACGAAACAACAGGATTTCAAATTTGAAAATGCCATCTTGTAGGAGAGGAAAAGTGACCTTGATGAAGTGTGGTTCATTTTGTTATATCTTTTCAAATAACACCAGAAAAAAATAAAACAGATTTTATTGAGTTTTCGGTTTTTTCCGATTATCACCGGAAGTATTCGGAATTTTCTAATTTTCTAAACTGCACTTTGGTGAGCATCAAATTACGCAACTTTGCTATAATTTAATCGACGTTATATCTCTTACGATTTCTGAGATCCCAATGATGAGGCTCGAATTTGAGTCATCCTGTACATTTGGAGAACCCAAATCACCACAACCAATCTTTTTAAAGAACTGACTATCGTTTCACTAACAAAGCTAGCGTCATCAGAGGACGAAAAATTCTAGAATATTTGCCGCCCATAGACCATATCAGTTCCAGGACGTTTGTTCAAAAATCACTAATTTTGACGTTTAAAATCATAACTTTTACATTTTCAGAAGGGAAGCTATACATTTTTTAAGTCATTTTAAAACTGACCTTGAATGTCTAGGGGTCCTCGTTCACGCTAATTTTAAGAATGTTTTTCTGAATTCAAATGTCGAGATCTTCTCAATGGCGGATTTTGTCTACGAAATTCGTTATAAAAAAAAACTGCAGCCAAAAAATATTGGATAAAACTAAGGTTATAGTAGCTGGAAAAGAAGACAGAGAAGCAAAAATTGTAATAAACGATAGGCAATTGCAACCTTTATTTGTGACAAAAATAATTTGAAGAGCTCTACAATCAAGCTAATAGAAAATGTGTTTTTGTGCTTAAGCAACATATTACACTTTTTAACTAAGTGAAGATTGGAACCTGTTATGAGCACTGTTAAGTACACTTGGAGAAACCAAATCACAACACATCTTTTAAACATCCTCTGATGGCGTTAACTTTGTTAATGAAACGATCGTCAGGTCTTTAAAAGATGCGTTGTTGTGATTTGGGTTCTCCAAGTGTTCATAACATTTTCAAAACAATTCAAAATTCAAAGAACACATAGATACGTATAACCGAGCAAACTTTTAATTAGGTAAGACAGTATGCCACGGATTTTAAAATCGGTAGTATTGAGTATGTCGCCTGGACCAGAGGATCGTGATTATAGACTAATCAGTGATTTAGTCGTGGTCACGATGTAGATAACGTGACCGAGATAGCCTGGATTAATGTAACACTCCATGCAATAACCTCCTCGGTCTAATTTGATCTTAGAAGGCGTAGTTTTGCGGATCTACATCCCTCATTCACTTGCAGGATTTTTAATTTTATTATAAATTCTTTTGTATTCTTATAACTCAGGTAAAAAAAGTATAGACGCAGCAAGTGCGTATGGTACAGGTCTCTTGACGGGACACATAGCCGTCAAGAAACAGCTGCATAAAATGGGGCGGTTCGAAGGTGACCTCGCATGCACACTCAGCGACGAGGGGGAGGAATCAGCCCAGCACATCTTGTGGGAGTGTAAAGCTCTCGACCGCAAAAGACAACTGATCTACAGTTAGTCTAGACCGGAGACAGAGCAATATAAAACTTCACCCTACCAATCGCTGTGCAGACTAGTTCAAAGGCACAGTGATTCTGGAATGGGTGGAGTAGAAGGACTAAGGGCATGCACAATAAACCAAAGGTTGCAGTGCTATCGGGGCGAAAAATCCGCGGACGAGCCCCGAGGGAAAAAAAGTGCGGTATGGTAGTAAATTTTCATAAAAATGTTATTTAAGTAAATATGTCTTTTTTAATGAAAGCATGCATCAAATTTGGTTACCAGTGTAACCTATATAGTAGAAACAATGTACCATATTTCATCAAATAAGCGTTTCGACAAAACGTCACCGAAATTATCCAAGCTGGCATGGAATTATTTTTCCACAGAAATCCTCTTCAGCCACTTAAAAGCCCTGGTTCTCTAAATCCTGTGACAAGGCCAGACTTGAAAAGGTCAAAGCTCACAAAACGCTTCTACACAATCCCAGTCAAGAAAACCGCCAAGCATTTAACGATGCAAGAAACCGCTATGTCCGCATTCTTTATGAGGCAAAAAACTCGTTTGATAACCGCACAAAAACAAAGTCGTCTCAAGCTCCAACGGCAGCAAACCCTTCAGGACTCTTGCTAAATCTATTGGGAATAATTTCTGCAAGAGCACGTTCCCACCTCTTATTTCATGGGATGAAATTGTTTCTACCGCCCTGGGCAAGGCTGAACTTTTTGCCTTGTTGTTCGCCGGCAATTCTACTCTCAACCTACCTCCAAATGTTCAACCACCAACAGTCGCAAATGTCGCGCATAAAATGACGGATATCATTTTCAAAACTAAAAAGGTACGAAAGATGCTCTCTTCTCTTAATACCAGGAAAGCCTCTGGACTTAACGAGATCCCAGCAATTGTTTAATAGTTTTCAAAGAATGCACACAAGAACTTGCTCCTATCCTGACTCGTCTGTTTCAGACATCTTACAATAGAGACATATTCCTTAGTAACTGGAAAACTGCTCGAGTACAACCCGTCCCCAAGAAAGGATCCAAAGCGCTTCCTAGCAACTACAGGCCTACTTCTCTCCTTTCAGTCGTCTCTAAAGTGATGGAAAAGTAAATAAACATAGAATTACCAAAATTTCTTGAAAAACACAGTCTAATCCACGACAGGCAGTATGGATTCCGTCAGCGCAAATCAACTGCCGACCTGCTTTCCTTTGTCACCCATTCTTGAAACAAGTTTATGGAACTATACGGTGAATACCAGATTATCGCTCTAGACATGTCCAAAGCATTCGACCACGTCTGGCACGCAGCGCTACTTAATAAACTTCCGGCCTATGGCCTACCACCAAAACTCTGTACTTGGACAGCAAATTTCCTCTCCAACCGCGGAATTTCTGTTGTCGTGGATGGCCTTTCCTCTAAACTGTGTCCAATTAATGCAGAAGTCCCTCAAGGTTCAGCTTTAGCCCCTACTTTGTTTCTTCTCCACATCAATGACGTCCTCTCTAGCACATCCAACCCAGTTCAGTTTCGCGCATGCCAGCAACCTCCACTCAAATATACAATATTCCTGTGTCTTTAGCCCAATTAGATGAGTATCTCAGACTCATGGAGGGTTCTGTCTCTGTGTATCTCAAAAAAATATTAGACTGGGAAAGTAGAAATCTTGCACAATTCAAGTCCACCAAATATCAGTCATGCTTTCTATCTCGTAAGAGATATACCAGCCCTAGACCCATCACAATGAACAACCAAGTTATTCAAAGTAATGAGTCCTTTTCACTTGTCGGGATATCTGTGGATCGAAATCTCAATTGGCACCAACATGTCACATCAATTGCAGAAGCGGCTGCTCAGAAATTAGGTTTCCTCTTCCGGGCACGCAAATACTTTTCACCAGCTAATCTCTATACTTTATATACTTCACAAATAAGGCCAAACCTCCAATACTGCTCCCACATCTGGGGTGCCGCTGCCGCTTCTACACTCGCTATCCTGCACTCCATTCAGAAGAGAGCTATACGTATCATCGGTGACCATACTCTCACCCAAAAACTGCCATCCCTTGCCCACCGACGTGCCGTTGGTGACCTCCCTCTTTCTTTTATAGTCATCTGAACGGGCACTGCTCAGAGGAGCTTTCTTCCATAGTTCCTCCACCTGCTGCCTCCAACAGATCTACCAGGGGAACAGAGCGAATGCACCCTTTTACTGTCCAGATCACCAGACATAGAACATCTTTTTATGCCCGCTCTTTTGTCCCGAGGACTTCCAAGTTGTGGAATTCCTTCCCGGCACATGTTTTTCCTTCTCCTCCGAACCTCCAAACCTTCAAGTCCAGAATTAACAAGTTGTTTCTTTCCTCCTTGTCGACACCCATGGTACGATAGTATTTAGGCTGAAAGCCCTCGTGGTGTGTTGTTGAAATATTAAAAAAAAACTATATAACTAACATTTTTGTTCGGGAAACCCATTCTTATAAAAATTTGCTACTGTGACGGGTTTGCCGATTCCGGGATTTTTAAAAATACTATCCCGTTGAATCTGAATACGCTGAAAATATCGTCTTTGTAGACGTTCTTTTGCTGGAACTCGCACATACAAAATTCATTATTTCTTGGAGACTTTTCTCTAGAAACATGCCACATTAAAGTCAAAGTTTACGGTCTGACAGTGATATTAACCACCTTCGCCGATCTCCGTAAAAGGTAAAATAACATTCTTAACTGTTCAGACTTATGATTTATAGTTTATTGGATAATAATAATTCAAGCCAGATGTACCAGGCACGCATTCTAAAATATCGCTCTAATCGATTATTTAAACATTATTCATGATCGCGTGCAATTTCGTGATCATGACATTCTCCCGGGCATCTGTCTATCCGTTTAGTCTCTTAAAAACTTCCCCTGCTCGCTTCTGGCACCAGAAATATTATATTACATTCTCTAAATACAAACTATAAATTACCTTATGAAATACTGGTTTGCTTAATAAGATAATAAATATAAATCGTTACAGAACAAAACACTTTGTTAACGAATTGCCAGTGACAAAATGTCTTACATTCTGTTCCTATTAGATAATTTTTATTAAAAAAATTCACTAATAGAGAGGTATCGATGGTGAGACTTTGCAAAAATGTTTTCAAATGATCGCGAACTAGGACCCATAGAACCCATGTCCGGGGTCAGTTTTAATTTTTATATGTATCTATGTATATATATATATATATATATATATATATATATATATATATATATATATATATATATATATATATATATATATATATATAACTCAGAACCCATGTCCGGGGTCAGTTTCAATTTTTATATGTTTATATATATATATATATATATATATATATATATATATATATATATATATATATATATATATATATATATATATATTGTGACGAGGCCTTGGCTTGCAGACCGTTTTTCGGTGACCAGGATTGACGGTTAATATCGGCGGATCTCGGGCGCCAGATTTTTAAAGGGTTTACTCCCTGTTGAGGATGTCTGCGACCTCTTCACTGAACTCTGACCGATATATCGATCAAAGTACCTGGGTAACTCTGTGGAGAAGGGTTCGGTAGCCTTTAGGTAATATAGGCTAAATTTAGTGACCCCAGAGTGAGCGGGCTTTAATCGCTGACTCGGCGTGATCCGACCACTTCTGTTTTAACAAAAGGTGTAGCAGATTTTGTATGTTAAGGGGCTGGATAATAATTAATCAAGGTCTTTAATTTACCCAACCCTATATTACAGATTTGAAACTATTTACAAAATACATATATACAGAACAATATTTACAAAATATTTACAAATAGAACATGCGGATACCAACATCAATCGGAACGTGGACCTCGCTAAAGCGGTAAAGGCTAGTGCGTGACGAAGCGTACGGATTCGGTCAGGTATATATGACACGGACGGTATTTCACTCA
Organism: Tillus elongatus; assembly: GCA_964006375.1. Classification (NCBI taxonomy): domain Eukaryota; kingdom Metazoa; phylum Arthropoda; class Insecta; order Coleoptera; family Cleridae; genus Tillus; species Tillus elongatus. Next base: position 12,865,448 of record OZ023267.1, on the reverse strand, counting down.
AGCGAGGATACGGCAGGCGGGCAACACACAGCGATAGACAACATCAGACTATTAGCTATAACTTCTTCGTCGAAGCAGGGGACAGCGGAGACGAAAAAGTGCAGACGGGAGAGACGGGATGACAGTTCCCGGAGGCCTATGCGGACTGTGAATTCTCAGCATCTCCGCTAGGGTCAAATCGGGACGAAAACATCTTGATTACTTTAGTGAGCTGTGAATCCTCAGCGTCCTCACTAAAATAACACAAGAGCTTATACTGTATGGGGCGGAAAGCCAGGAGCCAGATGCAGTGTACAGGGCTAATTGGAAAGGAAAGTATCACTTGGAGTGACCTAGATAGGCTGTGAATCCTCAGCGTCCCTATCGAGATCAAACCAAGATGAATATATCTCGATTATTTATGTGAGCTGTGAATCCTCAGCATCCTCACAAAAATAATGCAAGACACTCTAACATACGGGAATTGTCTATAGGGACGGCGGAAGGTCAGGAAAAGCAGAAATAATTCACTTGAGGAGATTTGGACTGAGAAGCGTGATGATTTAAAAGTATGAAAATTCGCTACAAAATATGAATTACTTGAAACAGATAATTCTCACCTATAACAATATTTTTGGATACGGAAATCGGCCAACGAGGTGCGTTCGGACGGCAAACGGAAACGGAATCGGTGCGGACTCGTGGCGACTTAATAACTTAACAACTGAATTAACAATACTCTACTGCCTGTGCCCCGTGTTGCTTCTCCTTTTATATGAATTTCACAGCCAGCCCAAAAACTCTGCCATGCTTGGAATTTTATCACCTTATCACAACCGGATAAGATAATATGTATGAAATACCTGTTTAATTAAATATAAATCGCCTTAAAATATTTCATGGCGAAAATATTTTAGCAAATATTTATATAGTTTGTATTTGATTCTTTTCTTATTTAATTAATTACTTACTTAGTTGTTATGCGTTTTCTACCACAGACAGATAGGAAATAATACTTCATCACAATATATATATATATATATATATATATATATATATATATATATATATATATATATATATATATATATATATATATATATATATATATATATATATTAATGTATATATGTATCTAACCCATAACTCAAAAAGTAATTAACCGATTTGAATGAAACTCGGCAAGTACCTTTCTTTTATTAATAGCTTGGATGAGTTCGTTAGCCAGGAAAATCGGATAAGGTTTTCCGTGCAAATTTTAAGTTTTCTTCAGAGAAAATTTTGATCTCCGAAAATTACAAAGCTATTTTAATGAAATTTGGTGGATAGTATGTTGCCTTGGAAAATACCTTACTACACACGAAAATGCAACTTTCTAAGTTTATAGAAAATTTAGTTATTCAAATTTTAAACATTTAATGAGAATTCACTACCATAACGCACTTGCTGAGTCCCGAACTTTTTTACTTCCACATCGTCGCGTGTGGAAACAGCGCATCGGCGACAAAAATTTCAAATTTTGTTCGTTAAACGTCGTAAAAAGTATCAAAACATATAGAAAACATGATTGCGAACGAATTTTTTTGTCTGTCCGGTTTTTATGTCTGTCTGTAGCCACGATAACTTTAGAACGAATTGAGATATCGTCTTGAAATTCGGTATACAGTTAATACCCGACAAACGAACGGTTTGGGTTGTTTTTGGGTAAAACCGCTTTAGCGGGTAGGCGATGAATGGGGGTGTTTTGGTGAAAATTGACATTTTTTCGTTAAAACTAGAGTAATATAACGTTTTAGGGTTTATTTATTAGAAAACTTTTAATTTCATAAAATATCTGATATTCTGTGCTGAAATTAAATCAGGGGTTATATGTGCGGGGGTGGCATATTGCTGACAAAAATTTGTCTGTCGGTCAGTCGGGATGTCCGTCTGTCTGTTAATAGGCGCAATTAATTTCTAATAAATCGAGATATCAAGGACGCTTCGAATTGTCTTTGGGTAAGATCGCTTCAGGGGGTAGGGGATAAATGGGGTGTGATTTGGTGAAAATTGACATTTTTTCGTTAAAACTCGAGTAATATAACGTTTCAGAAGTTTATGTGTACAGGAATATGAATATCTTCTTTGTGATCAAGTCATGGACCCAGGCGCCGCCGTGGCCGTGTTGAAAGTTGAGTAAAACTTCCCAATTCGCACTCGGGGGACGACGGATCGAGACTCATCGGCAGCGGATGATTTTTCAAATCACTTCTGTCGTTGAGATCGAGCTTAGGGTGGAGGGTAATGCAAAATAGGCTAAGGATTGCGGTGTTATCGGGGCGGCAATGCCGCGGACGAGCCCGAGGGAAAAGAAAGTCGTGGACCCTAAATTCATTTGATGAGAATGTCTTTCTGAGGAGCGTAGATTATCACAGCTATGTGAAAGTTATGAATCAATTTGCAGCACTATTTTGAAAATGTAGCAGGAATACCGTCAGGTCTAGGGGACGTTGAAGTGGAAAGGGAGTTTAATATATTTTCTACTGCTTATGAGGTTATAAAAATAAGCAAAAGTTAGGCTTAAATCTTAGGTCTATGAGATAACGTTATCCCAATGACATTTTGTATGCCTGCCAAGAAAAATAGTGCTGCAAATTGAATCATAACTTCCACATAGCTGTTATAATTTGTTCTCTTCACAAAGAGATTCTCATGGAATTAATTCTCAGGGCCCATGACTTGACCACAAAAAAAATATTTGTATTCCTGTACCAATAAACTTTTGAAACATTATAAACTCGAGTTTTACCCCTGAAGCAATCTTACCCAAAAACAATTCGAAGCGTCGACCGACAGACAAAAAAATGTTCGTTCCAGAACCAAGTTTTCTATATGTTTTGAGACATTTTTAACGCCTTTTTAGCAGCAAAAAAATTCGTAATTTTTGTCAACAATATTCCACCCCTACACGTTCAACCCCTAATTTAATTTCAGCACAGAATACCAGATGTTTGATGAAATTAAAAATTTTCTAATAAATAAACCCTAAAACGTTATATTATTCGATTTTTAACGAAAAATGTTTCACCAAATCGCCCCCCATTTATCACCTACCCCTTAAAGCGATTTTACCCAAAAACACCAAAAGCAACCCGAACCGTTAGTTTGTCGGGCGGTAACTGTATACCAAATTTGAAGACGATATCTCAATTCGTTGTAAAGTTATCGAGCCTACAAACAGACAGACATACAGACCGACAAACAAAAAAATGTCGTTCCCAAATCATGTTTTATATATGTTTTGATACTTTTTAGGGGGTTTAAGCGAAAAAAAAATTATGAAATTTTTGTCGCTGATGCGATAGATTCACAAGTGACGTTGTGTAAGTAATAATTTTTGATCGCATGTTAGAAATTTGCATTTTAGCGATTTAAAAAAAAATCGCTTATGGGGAGATCTGTGTTATATATATATATATATATATATATATATATATATATATATATATATATATATATATATATATATATATATATATATATATATATATATATAGATCTCCGACCGATAACTCAAAAAATAATGGACCGATCTTGATAAAATTTGCAGAGTACCTTCCTTTTGCAAGTGGCTTGGATAAGTTCGTTAGCCAGGAAAAACGGGCCAGGTTTTCCCGGAAAATTTTGTGTTTTATTTATAAAAAAATGTATATCTTCGGAAGTAATAAAGTAAGGGCAACCAAATTGGTACGCGTGTTTGTATTATAAAGAGTGAACTCTGTACCAAAATTTAGGTCCCTAGCTTTAAAGACAAAGAAGTTATGGGCAGTTAAAGCAACAAATTTTGGAGTTTTCCTCAAAACGTCAAACTCGCATTATTAAACGTCAAAATTTGCAATGTTTAGGGAAAGAACGTGAAACAAATACCGTTTGTGAAAAGAAAATGTTGCAAGAAGAGTGTTCTGCAAACCCTTAAGTTTCAGATTCAACCGTCATTGCCCTTCATTTTACTAAAATATTTACAGAATATCCATTTCAAATAGACCCTTTCTCTGATGCTGTCAGTTTAGTTAAGTTTGGTGGCTTTTTGGATATTTATTTGTAGGTTTAGTGAAGTTTATGGTTTAACGGCTTATAATTTTTTTAGCTAATTATCGTAGAACAAATTTGTAAATGCATTTTTACATTTTTTTATCGAAATATGATGCGTTTATAAGAAAAAAATCTGGACGCAGTAAGTGCGTTTTGGTAGCGAATTTTCGGTAAAATTTCAGATTAGCTCCCGAACGCTTTTCAAAAAACTGTTTTCAGAAACCTGCCTAGACCGCCCCCCCCCTGGATCCACAAACCCAAGAAAAATGTCTTGTTCATACCCCCCAAGGAAGTTACGGGACCAGGAGTGAATAGGGGTGCTGGGCGGGTTGGTTAGTAAAAAGGAAATATGAGCAGAAAATGCGAATAAAACGAGCTTGAAAGTTGTCTTTTTCACATCTTTAAGCCATATCCCCCTTAAACCCTGCCTACCCCGCACAGCACCCCTATTCCCCCAAAACATTTCTTGTTTACACTCCCCAAGGAAGTTACGGGACCAGGAGTGAATAGAGGTGTATAATTTTTTTTAGATAATTTTCGTAGAACAAGTTCGTTAATGCATTTTTGAATTCTTCATCGAAATATGATGCATTTGTAAGAAAAAGATCTAGACGCAGTAAGTGCGTTTCGGTAGCGAATTTTCGGGAAATTTGCAGTTTATCTCCCGAACGCTTTTCAAAACACTGTTTTCAGAAACCTGCCTAGGGCCCCCCTGGATCCACAAACCCCAAGAAAAATTTCTTGTTCACACTCCCCAAGGAAGTTACGGGACCAGGAGTGAGTAGGGTGCATAATTTTTTTTTAGCTAATTTTTGTAAAACAAATTCGTTAATGCATTTTTGCATTTTTTATCGAAATATGATGCGTTTGTAAGAAAAAAAAACTGGACGCAGTAAGTGCGTTTTGGTAGCGAATTTGCGATAAATTTGCAGTTTAGCTCCCGAACGCTTAAAATAAAAAACTGTTTTCAGAAACCTGCCTAGGCCCCCACCCCCCCTGTATCCACAAACCCCAAGGAAAATTTCTTGTTCACACTCCCCAAGAAAGTTACGGGAGCAGGAGCGAGTAGGGGTGTATAATTTTTTTTAAAACTAATTTTCGTAGAACAAATTCGTTAATGCATTTTTGCATTTTTTATCGAAATATTATGCGTTTGTAAGAAAAAAATCTGGACGCAGTAAGTGCGTTTTGGTAGCGAATTTTCGGTAAATTTGCAGTTTAGCTCCCAAACGTTTTTCCAAAAACTGTTTTCAGAAACTTGCCCCCATCCTCCCCCACGGATCCACAAACCCCAAGAAAAATTTCTTGTTCACACACCGTAAGGAAGTTACGGGACCAGGAGTGAGTAGGGGTGCTGAGCGGGGTGGGTAGTAAAAAGGAAATATGAGCAGAAAATTCGAATAAAGCGGGCTTGAAAGCTGTCTTTTTCACATCTTCAAGTCATATCCCCCTTAAACCCTGCCTACCCCGCCCAGCACCCCTATTCACTCCCAGTCCCATAACTTCCTTGGGGGTGTGTGAACAAGAAATTTTTCTTGTAGTTTGTGCATCCAGGTGGGGTCGTAGTAATGTTTCTGAAAACAATTTGTTGAACAGCGTTCGGGAGCTAATATGCAAATTTACCGAATTTTCATTAAATCCTTCAAATTTCAATAACTAAATTTGCTATTAACGTAAGCTTTGTTGGATAGAAAACCAACATTTAAGTTTATTTTCGGAATTTTTTTGTATATTTTCAAACCATAAGTAATTTTGATAAAATATAGATCATTTGTTTCTTCTACATAGGCTATACCGGTAATCAGATTGATGCCTGCTCGCATTTGCTATTAGAAACATTTTAATGGAAATTCACTTCCATAACACATTTGCTGCATCTAGACTTTTGAAAAATGTTTATATATTTTCAAACAATAAATTTATTTAAATGAAATATGGTACATTGTTTCTACTATATAGGCAACCAAGTTTGATGCATGCTTTCATCAAAGAAAGACATTTGCTATTAAAAATATTTTAAAGAAAATTCGCTACCATAACGCACTTACTGCGTCCCGAGATTTTGACTCTATTTTAATAGTGCGAACTTTTGTTTGTAGTTTTTTAAGACCACACACTAGATGATAATGATATAATTAAAACACTTATTGTTGACTGGGCATGTTTTGGTCTTACATAATAATATGTATATACATTATGTTTACTTATTCTTGCGCAACTGTTCCTACCTACAGTTAAAAATGTTGAATAAGTTGGGTTACAAAATAGATTCATGCTGCAAAGCTCCTGACTTGACATTAATATTACTATTAGTGTAAGAGTCAATATTTAACCATTACAAATTTATTAATTTAATTAAAGTCAGCTAAACACAACTATTGACAAGCTACGGGTGAACTTACCTATCATTTTGTTGAAAGGTACTGTTGCAACATCTGCAGATTTTAGTCTGAAGATTTTTCAAATGTAGTAACCAGCCATTACATTATTATTCAAATTTTAATAAAATTTACAATCTTTTACAAGGAGTAGTAAGTAAATAGATAACATGTACGAGGTAAGCGACAACATTTCCCTGGCTCACTATGAAACAAACGACGTAGCACAGAATTAAATTGTATTTTTCAATATAGTCCCCCCTTGCATCAATGCACTTATTACATCGTTTCAGCAACAATTCGATACCTCTAAAAAATATTGTTTCGGTTTGTCCTCAAAATGTGCCCAAATCGCAGCTTTTGCTCTTCGCCGTCACTCAAATGGAGCCCGCGAAGGTCCTTTTACAAATTTCCAAATAGGTAGTAGTCATTGGGGGCCATATCTGGACTATATGGAGCGTGATCAATTTGTACGAAACCGCAGTCACAAATTGCGGCTTGTGCAATTCCAGCAGTGTGCACGGTAGCATTGTTATGGAGCAAACGCACGCCTCTGGTCAATTTCCCACGTCTTTTCGGCCGAATATTTTGTCGTAATTTATGCAGGAGGGTTGCATAATATGCCCCATTGACTGTGGTGTTGCGTTCTTTAAAGTATGTGATAAGATTAGCCCCACAATCCCGAATATTTTTGTTTACTCAGAGACCTTTATGCCTCCATTCCATCGACTCTCTTTTCCACAAATGATCATAGTAGAGAACCATATCACCCCCCGTGACAATTGTCTTCATCGACAGGGTTTTCTACGAGGAAGTAAGTGATTCAGATAAAATTGTGGATGAAGAACCAATGCAGACTGGAAAAAATATTGGAGACGAAGACCATGAGGGTCTTGAAGATCCATCAGAATCGGAAAATTTTGTCGAATCTAACGATGAAGAAATGCCACCAAAGAGGCAAAAACTAATGGATCAGTGATTAGAATTCCATATAAGGTGATAAATATGTTTCAAAATATTATAATGAATAACTTCATAAGTATTTAAATTGAATTGTACAATTTTAAGCATACATTTTTTCAATTGAAATGCCTAAGGAATATAGTTATATATTATAAGATTTTCTATTCCATAAATGTAATTAGAAATTAATAAATCAACTTCTGTATAAAAAAAAGCCCGGACGCAGCAAGTGCGTTATGGTAGTGAATTTTCATAGAAATGATCTGGCACAAAATATTTTATTATAACCTTTTTTTCTTGTAACATACACATCTAAATTTTGGTGTATAGTTTACTTTTTATATCGTAAACCTACCTACCAAATTTGGTTATCATAGCTTTTTAATTTTTTGGGATAAAATTTTTTTTCGAATGAAAACTCAAAATTTTCCCGGAAAATTTTTCTGATTAACGAACTTATCCAAGCCATTTACCAAAGGAAGGTACATGCCAAATTTTATCAAAATCGGCTCATAATTTTTTTTAGATAAAAATTTTTTTCGAATGAAAACTCAAAATTTTCCCGGAAAACTTCTTCCGATTTTCCTGACTAACGAAGTTATCCAAGCCATTTATAAAAGGAAGGTACATGCAAAATTTTATCAAAATCGGCCCATTATTTTTTGAGTTATCGGTGTGATACATACACACACATATATATACAGGGTCATTGATGGTCGATGGTAGGTTAGACGTTTATGGAAAACGGGACATAGGGTTAATCTGAAAATTTGGATACTACCATAAACAGGCACGACCTGTCTTTCTAAAATATTTTTATTTTGACGGTATTGCCGCTTCTACTAAAAAGTACTAACAACTTTCTTATTTTTAATGAGACACCCTGTATATTATTTTGTTTTTAGAATTGAAATTTCTTTATGATCATTTTTTATTAATAGTTTTCTATACCCATCTAGATCGATTTTCGAGATAATACTTATTCAATTATTTTTTTCTCAGAAAAATGGTCCCACTAAAATTTTAATTTAGCTGCTATATAAACCCATAGAAGGCTGAAATTTTTCCCACAGTTTGGAAAGCCTGGTATTTAATAGCTACCTGAATAAATTCATTTTATGTTATACAGGGCGGTTTAAAATTGATGATTTTAACGTGACACACAAAAAAGGCCAAAACCTTATTTTTTCAAATAGGACACCCTGTATATTAGTTGAAATTCTGAAAGGCAATTATATTTCCTCCAAATTGGTGTACCATAGTGGTATACCTAACTCGTCAACTTTTCGAAATAATCGCAATAATTACTAAAAAACACATGATCTTCACATAATTTGAATTAGTTGGTCATGGAACGCCAGGTGATTTGACAATTGCTTAATTGTTTACTGTGTTTGACAGACGCCGAAGTTTTAAGATTCATTTGCTATTTTCCACTTAATATTTATTTGAAAACAAGTTAAGATGGAGCGAAATAGTTACTCAAATGAAGTTTTAATGACACTATTTATTCTTCATGGACAATGTGACAAAATTGTAGCAAGAACATGTAGAAAATTCAATGAAATGTATCCTGAATTGCAACCAATGAACGAAAAAAAGTTTATGCGAATACAAGATAATGTTATCAATTATGGTTCAAAACTGGGGGCAACTCGAAGTTTGCCAAGGCCTGTAACGTCGAATGAAGAAAATATAGTGAACGTTTTAGCCTATTTCCACGCATATCCACAAACTTCCATCCAAAGTGCAGCATATGATTTAGGCGTAACTTATTATGCGGTGCAAAAGATTCTGACCAATCACAATATGCATCCTTTTATTTATAACACTTCAACACCTGAAACCAGATGATTACCAACGTCGCATTCAACATTGTGAGAGACTCCTAATACGCATTGAAGAGGATCCTAACTTTTTGAGAAAAATAATATGGACAGACGAAGCCAAGTTTTCGAGAGAAGGCATTATCAATAGAAGGAATCTGCATTTTTGGGCCGATCAAAATCCACGCATGGTCAAGCAGAGGGGCTTTCAAGAAAAATTTAGTTTTAATGTTTTTTGCCTCTTAAAAGACAACCAAATAAGAATTTTCATTTACAATGAGCCATTAAATAGCAATCAATATCTCCACATTTTAAGGACAGTAGTATCAAAGTTTTTGGAAAATTTAACATTCGAAGATTTCCGTACTTCTTGGTTCCAGTTGGACGGAGCACCCGCACATTGCACGCAAGAGGTAACACGTGAGCTGTTTCAGATATTTGACGAGCACTGGTTTAGGCGTTTGGGCCCATGGGATTGGCCTGCAAGGTCCCCCGACCTTACACTCCTCGATTTCTACCTTTGGGGTACTTTAAAACAAAAGGTATATCAGACAACGGTGAACACTAAAGAGGAGCTACGTCAACGTGTGACCAATTGCATCGACTAACTAGATGCTAATGAAATACATAAAGCGACAACTGATGGTGTACATGGCCGGATTTTGAAGTGCTTAGAAGTCAATGGGGGATATTTTGAGAATTTGTTGTAAAATGTTTAGAATCTAATAATAAATAATAATTGAAAAAATTCTCTTGTATTCGCATAACCTATCTTTCGCTCATTGGTTGCAATTCATGATACATGTCATCGAATTTCTTACATGTTCTTGCTACAATTTTGTCACAGCGCAAAATTTTAACCAATAATTAAAAAAAAAATTTCGAAATCGAGATTTTTCGTTGTTTCTTGCATTTTATGAGAACATTTTCTATAGTAATGTATTTTTTTTGTACACCATCAGAAAGTAGAGGTTTCAACGAACAAAAATCGCACCAACCTTTTTTAAAAAGCAGCTTTTTTGACGTGAGAATTTTCGATTGAAAGTAAGGTTACTATTTCGATATAAAATCAAAATAAGGGTAAGAAATAAATGTTTTAAATCTAAAAAATTGCTGTGCATTTGAGACTTGACAAGGTAAGCTCACACCAAATTTCATGAAAAAAAATTTTGTTTGTGGGAGATAAAAATAAAAAACGAAAAAGTCGGTTATTTTGCTCTTTCGCAGACATTTTAAGGTTATGTGAAAAAAGTGTAGATACAAAAGTTATAGACCTTTTGATTACCTACAACTTTGTTATTTAACTTTTTTCGATAGGAATTGCAGTTTTGCCGGAAATGGTAATAAACCGTTTTCCACCCTTAAATGTTCACCCCCTTCCATTTCCCGACCTCAAATTGCCCGTAATTAATTTTTCCTCTTATTTTTGTTTTATTTTCTTCCATTTCCAATGGGTCTCATCCTGTTCTAAATTTTTTTGGTCTCAAAAATTATCGGCCCTGGCCTACAGGGGTAACCTTAGTTTATTTAAATTTATTTATATTCTAATTTCTACCGAACTAGAATCGCCAAGAAACATAATGTTTTTAAAGTCGACTAACTGTTTCAATGATTTTTGCATTAATCATGTTTCACGGAGAACGATGGATAGAATCAATTAATCACACTCCGGACACGTTCTTCGTTTGTTGATCACATTCAGATTTAACAACAAAGTCGTTTTGACATTGTACCATTATCAGTTTCGGTAATCAGTTGTGTATCAGATAATCGATGATCCTGCCGTAAGGTTTAGTGACTCTCCGGTATACACCGATGTCCGTTACTTATTACCTAGTGTTATTATTGTTGTGACACGTTGGATGGGTGTGCTGCAACCATGTCGTAATGCCGGACCGCGACCTGAAATAATGTGTTGCAAGTTCAGCAGAATGCCGATCATTGCTCCAGTTCCAGTTTTCGTTGTTTTATTTTTGTATGGTGCAATTGCAAGTGCTGCCAAACAAGTTTCCAACGAGACAAAATACAATTCAATTAATTTCTGTCTACGTAAAAAATTGGAGTGTGTTTTAATAGAAGATGTTACCTCCTCCCATGACTTTCAAAGTTGATTTGTTTGCACGTCTATTCGCTTTTAATTCTACTCTTGATCTACATGGGGCTAAGTCCACCAACTATACCAGCTGTAGAATCAAAAATTCTAGACGCAGCAAGTGCGTTATGGAAGTGAATTTTCATTAAAATGTTTCTAATAGCAAATATGTCTTTCTAATGCCAGCAGGCATCAATCTGGTTACCAGTATACCTTATATAGTAGAAACAGTGTACCATACTTTACCAAAATTACTTATTGTTTGAAAATGTACAAAAATTTTCCGAAAATAAACTTAAAATGTTTTCGAGAAAACTGGTTTCCTGGCCAACAAACCCTAGATTAATAGGAAATTGAGTTATTGAAATTTGAAGCATTTAATGAAAATTCGCCACCAAAACGCACTTACTGCGTCTCGATTTTTTTTCTTACAAACATGCATCAAATTTCGTTAAAAAATGCAAAAATGCAATAATGTAAAGGTGTTCGAAAAAACAATTGTAGGTATCACCAACGACGTATGGGCCACCCTGCGATTATCAAATCTTTTTTTTTTATTTCAACAACACGCCACGTGGGCCTACAGTCTAAATACTATCGTACCGTGGGTGTCGACAAGGAGGAAAGAGGCAACTTGTTAATTCTGGACTTGAAGGTTTGGAGGTTCGGAGGAGAAGGAAAAACATGTGCCGGCAAGGAATTCCACAACTTGGAAGTCCTCGGGATAAAAGAGCGGGCCTAACAAGATGTTCTATGTCTGGTGACCTGGACAGTAAAAGGGTGGATTCGCTCTGTTCCACTGGTAGATCTGTTTGGGGCAGCAGGTGGAGCAACTATGGAAGAAATCTCCTCTGAGCAGTGCCCGTGCAGACATCTATAAAAGAGATAGAGAGGTCACCAACGGTACGTCGGTGGGCAAGGGATGGCAGCCTTTGGGTGAGGCTAGGGTCACCGATGATATGTATAGCTCTCTTCTGAATGGAGTCCAGGATAGCGAGTGTAGAAATGGCAGCGGCACCCCAGATGTGGAAGCAGTATTCGAGGTTTGGCGTTATTTATGAAGTATATAAGGTATGGAGATTAGATGGTGAAAAGTATTTGCGAGCCCGGAAGAGGAAACCTAATTTCTTAGCAGCCGCTTCTGAAATTGATGTGACATGTTGGTGCCAATTGAGATTTCGATCCACAGAAATGCTAACAAGTGAAAAGGACTCATTACTTTGAATAACTTCGTTGTTCATTGTGATGGGTCTAGGGCTGGTGTATCTCTTATGAGATATAAAGCAAGACTGAGATTTGGTGGGGTTGAATTCTCATCTAATTGGGCTAAAGAGACAGGCTTAGAATATTGTATATTTGAGTGGAGGGTGCTGTCATCCGCGTAACTGTGAACTGGGTTGGGTGTGCTAGAGAGGAGGTCATTGATGTGGAGAAGAAACAAAGTAGGGGCTAAAGCTGAACCTTGAGGCATTAATTAAATTAAACCCTGCATTAATTGGATACAGTTTAGAGGAATTGCCATCCACGACAACAGAAATGCTACGGTTGGAGAGGAAATTTGCTGTCCAGGTACAGATTTTTGGTGGTAGGCCATAGGCTGGAAGCTTATTAAGTAGCGCTGCGTGCCAGACCTGGTCGAATGCTTTGAATATGTCTAGAGCGACAACCTGGGATTCACCGTATAGGTCCATAGACTTGTTCCAAGAATAGGTGACAAAGGAAAGGAGGTCGGCAGTTGATCTGCGCTAACGGAATCCATACTGCCTGCCGTGGATTAGACTGTGTTTTCAAGAAATTTTAGTAATTCGGTATTTATATACTTTTTATCACTTTAGAGAAGACTGAAATGAGAACAATAGGCCTGTAGTTTCTAGGAAGCGCTTTGGATCCCTTCTTGGGGACGGGTTGTACTCGAGCAGTTTTCCAGTTAGTAGGGAACATGACTCTATTGTAACGTGTCTGAAACAGACAAGTTAGGACAGGAGCAAGTTCTGGTGCGCATTTTTTGAGAACAATTGCTGCGATCTCATCAAGGCCAGAGGCTTTCCTGGTATTAAGAGAATAGATCATCTTCCGTACCTTTTTAGTTTGAAAATGATGTCCATCATTTTATGCGCGACATTGGGGACTGTTGGTGGTTGAACATTTGGAGGTGGGTTGAGAGTAGAATTGCCGGCGAACGAGGCAAAAAGGTCAGCCTTGCCCAGGGCGGTAGAAACAATTTCATCCCCTGAAACAAGAGGTAGGAACGTGCTCTTGCAGAAATTATTCCCAATAGATTGGGCAAGAGTCCAGAAGGGTTTGCTGCCGTTGGAGGACTTTGTTTTTGATGTGGTTATTAAACGAGTTTTTTGCCTCAGAAAGAATGCGGATATAGCGGTTTCTTGCGTCGTTAAATGCTTGACGGTTTTCTTGACTGGGATTGTGTAGAAGCGTTTTGTGAGCTTTGACCTTTCCAAGTCTGGCCTTGTCACATGATTTAGAGAACCAGGCCTTTTGAGTGGCTGAAGAGGTTTTCTGTGTACGTGGAATAAATAATTCCATGCCAGCTTGGATGGTTTCGGTGACGTTTTGTGAGATCAGAGGGGTCAGGATGAGAGAAGCAGACAGACGCCCATGGAAATGAGGAAAAGTAATCCCGCATTTCGTCCCAGTTCGCAGGGTTGTAGTGCCAAAGGATACGTGGGTGTGATGACTGTGACCTTGGGTTGCTTTGCGCAGGAAACAGTGACCATGCCGTGGTCTGAGCGACCAAGGGGGGCGGTGACTGATATTTTATAGCATTCAGGTTTTGTAGTAGGAAGAAGATCCAAAGGATTTGAGCTGTGTGTTGGGATGCGAGGAAAGTAAGTAGGTTGCTGAACCATATTGGCTAAAGAATTGCTGGCTGTAAAGGCCTCCGCTGCTCTCCCTTGTTGATCGATTTTTGAAGATCCTAGCCATTCCTTATTATGGACATTGAAATCGCCAAGCATAGTGACCTCACAGGAAGGATATTCAACAATCAGATGGTCGTTTTTTTTCAGAAAGGTAGTCGAAGAGCTGGAAAAAGTTGTTGTCAGAAGGTGACCAATGCAACAGATAAAATAATTGTAAAAGATGCAGCTCAAGAAACCCTATAATTAACGTGTACAACTTTTTTTCGTATCTTGTATAATATATATATATATATATATATATATATATATATATATATATATATATATATATATATATATATATATATATTATACTGTCAAACAGACAGTTTTTAAACACGACTTTGGATTAAAATATTATTTTAGATACTAAGCTTTAAAATTGTACATTTAATACAGCCACAAGCCTAAGCTTATTTGTATTGTACATTGTAAAATTTATGTCAGAAATAAATAAGTAAATAAATAAGTAAATATATATATATATATATATATATATATATATATATATATATATATATATATATATATATATATATATATATATATATATATATAAATTGAAACTGACTCTGGATATTGGTTCTAGGAGGCCTAGTTCGCGCTCATTTGAAGTCATTTTTTCAAAATAAAAAAAATCTGGATCTCGTCATTAGTGATTTTTTTTTTAAAGGAAATTCACTAAGAAATCTTTTTCAGTTATTCAATGATAAATTAGAATGAATATGAGAATCTTTTACGATTTGCACTACACTCTGTAATTTTTAAATAAAATTCGCTACCATAAGGCACTTTGTGTCTCAAGACTTTTTTAATGTATGGTAATCTTACTAGCGTGAGAAAATACCCTAACGTTTATTTTACAAATCTGTATATCTTAATCTATTACACTTTTTCTACACGTTTATCCATTCTTATATCCTTCCACAGATAGAGACCTACCTGAATTCAAATAGCTTCAAAATATAAGTCTATACATAACTCTTAAGTTTTTAATCTGATGAATGAATGGAGGTATGAACGGAAGAATGAATTTATAACCAGACAAGAAACTGAGGGAGCAGCATTTTAAATATGAACTAGCTAATATCAAAAGGTATGTGCATGTGTGTGTGGTTTATATACGGAGACACGGGACATTCTAACAAACAGATCCAGACAACACAAAAGAACCGCTATTATTAATGTTGCCACGGCACGGTCATGTCGAATGTACAAGAGGAAGAAATGGGGGAGAGCATACGCGGCGGTAGTTCAAATGAGTGGCACACCCACAACCCACCTATAAACAAAGACAAAGGCATCCGCGAAATGGACCGAATAGATTAAATGTAAACATGCATCTATATACTATACAGTGAGGTGCTAGGACCATGCAAATACGAGGGACATTTTATGTTCTCTCAGTAAATAAACTCGCCTTGGAAAAGAAACATTTATTTTGTGTCTATAGGTAAAAATATATTATTATGTAAACGAATAAAAAACAGAAGATTAAAATACGTTGGGAAAACTTTGGGGAATCGTCTTCAGAAGAGTGTCACATTTCCTTCGACATTGTCAGACGAGCGAGCGCACTTTTTATTAGCGGTCAAGCATTTTGGAATCCATTTTGTAAAAAGTATTCTCATTCCCAAGTCAAGGTGAAATAATCTTCATAGGAAATGTGCAATGTTTCTGCTATACGTTTAAGCCCAAATTGTCGTTCTTCTTAAATCATTTATTGGTCCGAGGTTCCTTCAAACTGGAGCGACCAGATCAAAATGTTTTAGTTAGATTAAAGTCAGTGGATTAGAATTATTAGTTTAGAACTAGAATGGTGGTTAAAATTACCCGTTCACATAACTCGAGCAGGACCAGATGCATTGTCCTTTTTGAGTGCAGAGTTGTAATGAATACACATGGCGTCAAAACAACAATTTTAATGTTACAAGTTTGCACATAAAGATAATGGTTGAATTGTGGTTCAATATTGATTACTACATGGCGAGGTGACTTAAAAATGTGGTAGTGTTGCCGTAACCAGGATGTGGAGGATTTCGCTGGTATCTGGGGGCGTCGTGCAAGGGAACCAAAGTTATCCAGGTGACAACGTAGATTTCGATGTCTTGATGCCGTGTGCAAGCGGTCTAATGGATATCTAATCACGGGTCAGTCGCTCGTCGGAAGGCTGGCTCTTCCTACAACGAGGCTCACTGACCTGTCTAGGTGACAAACGTCGATTTTGGTGTATTGATGATGAAGAAGTGTTGATTACGGGTCGCGGGTCAGGCGATCTTTCTACGATGCCTCCTGACCGCTAGACGACGACGCTAAGTTTCGTATGATCACAGTATAGTCAACTATTATGCTGTGTATGACTACCGCTCACGGTTCAGCCGGAATTGCTACCAGGCTTATTGACCACTGGATGACGAAGAAGTGGGAGAGTTATCTCATTCAATCTAGCTGCTTCTCTATGTTGTTGCCGCTCGATGACACTTGTCCCATGGCGCCATTGTCGGTACTTGCGCCACCTGCCGGTTCTTGTAGGCGTTAAGGGAGGTTCCAGGGTAACAAGCGACAAGGTTAAAGTCCGTGATGTTAGACGTGAATGTTCACAAATATTGGAACATAACCGATAGAATCAATGTTTTGTTGGGTAATCACAGAAACTACTCTTCCAGAGCGGTGCCAATCTTTGACATCTGATTGTCTTCTTTCAAATTGCTCGACCAGGTTTTTAATGGAGGCATACGAACGACATTAGTCACTTAAGGTTTATACCGTATCACAAATTTTTAGCCTGCTAACGTTTTCCAAAATAAATACTTAATAACTGACCAAAACTCTTCTTTATCTAAATCCAGCTGTTTCTCAGACATGCCCTTTTTAAAAATTTACAGTTTTGTAACTCTTCTACCTTTGAATGTCAAGCTTTGACAGTTTATTTATAAAACATCATAGTTTTACCATATGAACTAAATTCAATTTTGCTTACTGAAAAATTTCTAGGATAACTGGATATCAATATACCCTCGTATTTGAGAGACATGTACTTGTAAAGGGGGAAGTGGTAAATTAAGAAGAAAATTCTGGGCGCAGAAAGTACGTTATGGTAGCGAATTGTTGTCAAAAACCTGTTGAAGCTATTTAACCACGTGCCAAGATATAATTATTCACAAACAGATTTAGGACCAAAATTGAAAAAAAATTCACTTTTTTTTTTTACAGAAATTTCCTTCAGTAATGTTACACTAAATTATATTTTCACAAAAATACGATAACTTTTTTTTACAATAACTTACTAAACATTTATTAATTACCAACATATCACAAAAATCTTACAAAAAATTATTTCTACGGAAACACTAAAACTTTCTACAAACATGTATTATAATTCCATACAAAATTGCAATAACATAAGGGATGTTCTATTAAAAAAAGAAAGTGTGTATCACCAACAACTTATAGGCCAGCCTGTGATTACCAAACAGGTTTATAAGATGCAGCTGGAGACACCCTATAATTAACGTATGTAATTTTTTCTCATATCTTTTATAATAACGAATGACCTGACCTGACCTGACCTGACCCGTATATACTACAAACAACACGCTCGTAATGATCACATCCGGATTTGGTGTACATAAACGTGACTGCAATCCCAGATGAATCGGCTAGTATCCGTAAAAAACACACAAGATGATTATCTTGGAATAACATGAATGGATGCATGAACTTGCGGTTTGCAAAACAGATGTCTTCCTTGGATGGTGCTATATGGATATAGGAAGATTTAAATTAATTCAGACAGAAAGCTTCGTATTTGCATCTAAGCTGTAAAAGCGTTCTTAGAATACAAACAGTACACATATTCTTCTTTTTGTTGTAAATTTTCTGCTTCTAACCAGGCTTAAGTCTTCTGCTGGGTTCTTATATAGAAATGCGTCACCCTGTATATGTATAAACAGAGAAGAACTGAAACTGACAAGGTATGTGGGTTTTAGGAGTTTTAGTTCGCGCTCATTTGAAGTAATCTTTTTAAATTCATAAGTCCCGATCTTCTCAATAACGAACTATTTCTACTAATATTTGTGAAAATATAGACTATTAAACTATAAACTCTATATCTGAACCTACTGCCAAAGCATCAGAAAAAGGGTCTATTTGAAATAGATTTTCCGAAAATATTTTAGTAAAATGAAGGACAATGATGGTTGAAGCTGAAACTTAAAGCTTTGTAAAGCACACTTATAACGATATTTTTTATACGTAATCCGTATTTGTTTCAGGTTCGTTGTCTGAAAATTACAAATTTTGACGTTTCAAATCGCGACTATGATATTTTGAGAAGTAATTATAAATTTTCAAAATATTTTTTCTGCTACTTCTTGACGTTTTTGCGTCAAGAAAACTTAACCGTTGTATGTAATATTCAATTGGTTTTGTTACTCACACAAAATGTTTTGTTCTTGTGCTTTCCTCGGATCACCGGTGGCGCCCAAAATGTTTTTGGTTAAAAGCCTATAACTTTTTTTTATTTTTAACTTAAAGATCTTAATTTCGGCATGTAGGTCAAATTTGAGAAACGTATATGCCAAATTTAGTTATCGTAGCTCTGTTATTTACGGAGATACAAAATTTTTCGAAAGAAAATCCAAAATTTTGCTGGAAAAACTGGTTCTATTTTTTTTTTGGCTATTTTTTAAAACTATTTCTGGCTAACGATCCAAGCTTATCCAAGCCACTTACCAAAAAAGGATACGTACAAGCCTGGCAAAATTGACGAATTGCGGCAGTTATAACGAAATAGAAAGAGCTTCTTCTAACAGAGAGTCCTGGATGCGAAGACAGGGCGACATTGCCTGTAGATTGTGATTATGATGATGATGCTTATTATGATTTTCTGATGTATATACAGCATCAACTATCGATGTGCTAGAACGTTCAAACATGAATTCTTACGAACAAAATTAGTTTTGTAACTATAGTACACTTTTGTTAATAAATACACTATGTTTTAATTAATAAAAATAAAGCCCATGTTTTAAAAAATAATTTCTGGATTAGCGGAACACCTGTATTCGTTTGGAAATTACTCCATACTCCATACCAACTAGCAACCAAACAATATACGGGCAAGCTCGGCGAACAAGGCATATGGTGACGAGACATCGTGGCCAAGCCCTCTAAGAGATTTTTCTCTATAAAACGTGGATTGCAGGGGTCGAAGATCAACTAGGAAAGCTGTAAAACAATGCCCTTTGTCGACCTGTCGCATATGCATACAGCCGACGTGCCCAGACTATAGTTGTTTAATAATTGCTACATGTTTTATCTGTTAAAGATGCTTTATACCATACCGTGTCTACAAACAACCACCTAATTCTGAGAACAAATAATACTAATAATTATTATTTTGCTTCAAAACGTTTACTAGTAAAACATGGAAGCCATTTTATTGAAAAGCATTGAAATGCCGATAGGTCAGTGTTTGTATGTATTCTTGTATAAGACTTGGGAAAAAAGTTTTTGTTTCATGTGCCCTTTGAAAAAAGCTGGGGTCGCGCTTACTCTTCACACATTTGAATAGTCCTCTTCTTGTGGTGATTTTTGCTTTGTACACGTTTCTATAGCTGACCCATCACATTAATATCCCCTGAATGGACAACTAACATAATAAATGTTAGATGTAGTCAAGCCTTTGTACTGTATACATTTGTTCTGGCATTTTATGACGCAGTTTTATGTGCAATTTTAGTTTATCGAAAGATCAGTTACATCAAGTTTGTTGTACGGTCTTATATGGTTATGCCTAGTTAATAAGAAGGATGTTTGTTTTATTTACAAAGCACATACATATATTTATTTACTTGAAAATTTGTATACAGAGTGTAGATATAAATAAGTACATATAATACCTTTCATTGCACTTGCTACACAATTTAAACTGGATGTTCCCTACCTAACACGTAAACCCAGAACATTTGGTAGAGTCACAAATGAATTTTGACGGTTTTAAATACATAATATATTTTTTTTATTAGCGAATTTTTCGTAAAACGAAATATATATATATATATATATATATATATATATATATATATATATATATATATATATATATATATATATATATATATATATATATATATCGATAACACAAAAAATAATAGGCCGATTTTGATGACATTTGGTAGGTACCTTCCTTTTGTAAGTGGTTTGGATAGGTGCGTTATCCAGGGAAATTGGACTAGTTTTTCCGGAAAAATTCTTGTATCTCCGGAAATAACAAAGCTATATATATATATATATATATATATATATATATATATATATATATATATATATATATATATATATATATATATATATCCCCAAGAAAGGATCCAAAGCGCTTAAAATTCTCTGGCCTTGACGAGATCCCAGCAATTGTTCTCAAAAAATGCGCACCAGAACTTGCTCCTGTCCTGATTCGTCTGTTTCCTTAGTAACTAGAAAACTGCTCGAGTACAACCCGCCCCCAAGAAAGGATCCAATGCGCTTCCTAGCAACTACATGCCTATTTCGCTCCTTTCAATCATCTCTAAAGGGATGGAAAAGTATATAAACACCGAATTACTAAAATTTCTTGAAAAACACAGTCTAATCCACGACAGGCAGTATCAATTCCGTCAGCGCAGATCAACTGCCGACCTCCTTTCCCTTGTCACCCATTCTTGGAACAAGCCTATGGAACTACACGGTAAATCCCAGATTGTCGCTCTAGGCATATCCAAATAATTCGACCAGGTCTGGCACGCAACGCTGCTTAATAAACTTCCGGCCTATGGCCTACCACCAAAACTCTGTATCTCGACAGCTAATTTCCTCTCCAACCGGAGCATTTCTGTTGTCGTGGATGGCCATTCCTCTAAACTGTATCCAATTAATGCAGGAGTCCCTCAAGGTTCAGCTTTAGCCCCTACTTTGTTTCTTCTCCACATCAATGACCTCCTCTCTAGCACATCCAACCCAGTTCACAGTTACGCGGACGACAGCACCCTCCACTCACATATACAATATTCTAAGCCTGTCTCTTTAGCCCAATTAGATGAGGATCGCAAACTCATGGAGGGTTCTGTCTCTGTGGGGAAGTAGAAATCTTGTACAATTCAACTCCACCAAATTTCAGTCTTGCTTTCTATCTCATAAGATGTACACCAGCCCTAGACCCATCACAATGAACAACCAAGTTATTCAAAGTAATGAGTCCTTTTCACTTGTTGGCATTTCTGTGGAACGAAATCTCAATTGGCACCAATATGTCACCGCAATTGCCGAAGCGGCTGCTAAGAAATTAGGTTTCCTCTTCCGGGCTCGCAAATACTTTTCACCGGCTAATCTATATACCTTATATACTTCACAAATAAGGCCAAACCTCGAATACTGCTCCCACATCTGCTGGGAGTGCCGCTGCCGCTTCTACACTCGCTATCCTGGACTCCATTCAGAAGAGAGCTATACGTCTCATCGGTGACCCTACACGTGCCGTTGGTGACCTCTCTCTCTCTCTTTTATAGATATCTTCACGGCCACTGCTCAGAGGAGCTTTCTTCCATAGTTCCTTCACCTGCATATATATATATATATATATATATATATATATATATATATATATATATATGTATCACACAGATAACTCAAAAAATAATAAGCTGATTTTGATCAAATTTGGCATGCACCTTCCTTTTGTAAGTGGTTTGGATAAATTCGTTAGCTAGGAAAATAGGACCAGACTTTCCGGGAACATCTTGAGTTTCCTTTCGAAAAATTGTTTTTCTCAAAAAGTAAAAAGCTATGGTAACCAAATTTGGTAGGTAGGTTTCCGATATAAGGAGTAAACTATGCACCAAAATTTAGATTTCTATGTTTACAAGAAAATAAAGTTAAAAATTTTTTTGTTGCCAGACAATTTCTATGAAAATTCACTACCATAACGCACTTGCTGCGTCCAGACTTTATTTATAACAACAAATCCATTTTGCATTATTAAAATAAGTTCCTCATAAATCAAGTCTCCACAAATAAAAACATATATTAATTATAACAAAACAAAAATCATTGACCTTTTATTTTGACGGAGCCGTCTTTTGAAATCACAAGTTCTGCCGAACAATAATAACGATTAATCAAGACCACATGTTTGACTTTTTAATTTAAACTAATACAATTTATTTTGATATGTTTATATTTAATAAAGGCAGCGAGTTGCATATGAAATTAAATAGAGCGACAAGATGATGATGGATCTCAATTGACCGAGTGATTTGGTAATTGAATTAACAAATGCAGCGGATTGGCAAGAGAGACGAGACAAGAAGACAGTGACCCGTATATACTACAAACAACACGCTCGTAATGATCACATCCGGATTTGGTGTACATAAACGTGACTGCAATCCCAGATGAATCGGCTAGTATCCGTAAAAAACACACAAGATGATTATCTTGGAATAACATGAATGGATGCATGAACTTGCGGTTTGCAAAACAGATGTCTTCCTTGGTTGGTGCTATATGGAGATAGGAAGATTTAAATTAATTCAGACAGAAAGCTTTGTATTTTCATGTAAGCTGTAAAAGCGTTCTTAGAATACAAACAGTACACATATGCCCAGGTTCACAAAGCTCGGTTAAATATTTAACGGACGATTAGTTAATCAAGGCTTCAGACGATCAATCACAGACTATGATTCGGGTTTTTGCCATGACAACCAAATATTTTGAAGCTGTGATTGGTTGCATTAATCCTGGATTAACTAACCGGCCGTTAAAT
The DNA here is from genome assembly GCA_964006375.1 of Tillus elongatus. NCBI lineage: Eukaryota > Metazoa > Arthropoda > Insecta > Coleoptera > Cleridae > Tillus > Tillus elongatus. The sequence continues at coordinate 12,842,421 of OZ023267.1, read as the reverse complement.
ATTTAATCAAGTTTTGTGAAACTGGCCATAATTCTTCTTTTTGTTATAAATTGTCTGCTTCTAACCAGCCTTAAGTCTTCTGACAGCCACGGCGTTGCCCTAATATTGCTGGGTTCTTATTTTGCTCATAGAACTTTGATAAGGAAAACAACTTAAAAACAACGTTGCTTCTAAATAAAATCTACAGACGCGGGTGTTCCACAGGGGTTAGTTTTTTCACCGATTATTTTTTTAATTGTCTTTCCAAAAACCGCGAACGCACGAAAATGCAAGAACACAGAGCAATAAATGTACAGTTACATGGCGAAGATCTTTCTAACCATGGTGAAAAATAAAATTATGAGCAAAATTGAGAGTTGGCTGAATGATAAGTTTGGATTTAGACCCGGCGAGGAACTAGAGTAGCAATGCTGGCGTTTAAAACGATGGAAGAAACGAAGCTTGCAAAAAATAGAGATATATTCGTTGCTTTTGTAGACCAGAGAAAGGCATTAGATAATGTGGATTGCATAACATTGCTTCACATAATAAAGGGAACTGAGTTGGATCCGAGAAATAAGCGCATTATAAAAAAAAGTTTGGAAGCAGCAGGTGAGTTATGGAGGTGAATTTTCATAAAAATGTTTTTAATAGCAAATATCTCACACTAATGCAAGCAGGCATCAATCTGGTTACCGGTATAGCCTATATAGCAGAAACAATGTACCACATTTCATCAAAATTACTTATTGTTTGAAAATTTACATACATTTTCCGAAAATAAGCTTAAAATGTTTCCGAGAAAACTGGTTTCCTAGCCAACAAAGTTTAGGTTATTGGCAAATTGAGTTTTCGAAATTTGGAGGATTTAAGGAAAATTTGATACCAAAACGCACTTACTGCGTCTCCATTTTTTTCTTACAAACATGCATCATATTTCCATAAAAAATGCAAAAATGCGATAATATAAGGGTGTCTGAAATTTTTTTTTGTAGGGATCACCAACGACTTATGGACCACCTGTTATTGTCAAAATATTTTTATAAGATGCAGCTTAAGGCATCTTATAATTTACGTATACAATTTTTCCCTGTATCCTGTATAATAACAATTGTATTGAGCTTTACCGTAGAAATGCCTCACCTTGTATTTATGGAAACAGATAAAAACTGAAAGTAAAGCCGGCTATGGATTCTAGGGGGGCTAGTTTGCGCTCATTTAAAGAAGTAATTTTTTAAGTTGAAAAGTCGCTATCTCCTCATTAACGAATTATTTCTACAAAAATTAGCTACAAAATATAGACCGTTTAACCAAAAACTTACCTAAACCTACAGCCAAAGCATTAGAGAAATGATCTATGTGAAATGAATTTTCAGTAAATATTTTGGTACAAGGAAGGACAATGGCGATTGAAGCTGAAACTTAAGGGTTTGCAGAACAATCTTCTTGCGGCATTTTCTTTACATAATCCGTATTTGTTTCAGGTTCTTTACCTAAATGTTGCGAATTTTGACGTTTCAAATCGCACTTTGACGTTTTGAGGGAAACGCCAAATTGATTTTCTTTTAATGCCTATAACTTTTTTGTCTTTGCACTTACACACCTTGGTACATGGGTCACTATTTATAATACAAACACGCGTACCAAATTTGGTTGCCCTTTGTTTGTTAGCTCCGGAGATATAATTTTCTTCCGTAAGAAAACACAAAAGTTTTCAGAAAAACCTGGGCCAATTTTCCTGGCTAACGAACTTATCCAAGCCACTTGCAAAAGAAAAAAAATAGGTAGTCACTAAATTTGATCAAGATCGCCCCATTATTTTTCGAGTTATTGGTGTGATGCATATATTATATATATATATATATATATATATATATATATATATATATATATATATATATATATATATATATATATATATATATATATATATATATTAAGTCTGGACGCAGAAAGTACGTTATGGTAGCGAATTTTCTTTAAAATGCGTTTAATAGCAAATGTCTTTCTTTGATGAAAGCAGGCATCAAACTTGGTTGCCTATATAGTAGAAACAATGTACCATATTTCATCGAAATAACATTATTGTTTGAAAATATATAAACATTTCTCAAAAGTCTGGATGCGGCAAGTGTGTTATGGAAGTGAATTTCCATAAAAATGTTTTTAATAGCAAATGCGAGCAGGCATCAATCTGATTACCGGTATAGCCTATGTAGTAGAAACAATGTATTATATTTTAACAAAATTACTTATGGTTTGAAAATATACCAAAATGTTCCGAAAATAAACTTAAATGTTGGTTTCCTAACCAACAAAGCTTACGTTAATAGCAAATTGAGTTATTGAAATTTGGAGGATTTAATGAAAATTCGCTACCAAAACGCACTTACTGCGTTCAGATTTTTTTTTGCAAACGCATCATATTTCGATAAAAAAATGCAAAAATGCATTAACGAATTTGTTCTACGAAAATTAGCTAAAAATTATAGACCGTTAAACCATAAACTTCACTAAACGTACAGCGAAAGCATAAACGTAACTAAACCGACAGCCAAAGCATCAGAGAAAGGGTCTATTTGAAATGAATTTTCTGTAAACATTTTAGTAAAATGAAGGGCAATGAATCTGAAACTTCAGGGTTCGCAGAACACTCTTCTTGCAACATTTTCTTTTCACAATCCGTATTTGTTTCACGTTCTTTACCTAAACTTTGCCAATTTTGACGTTTAAAATTGCGAGTTTGACGTTTCAAATTGAGAGTTTGACGTTTTGAGGAAAACTCCATAATTTGTTTCTTTAACTGCCCATAACTTCTTTGTCTTTAAAGCTAGAGACCTAAATTTTGGTACAGTGTTCATTCTTTATAATACAAAACCGCTTACCAAATTTGGTTGCCCTTACTTTGTTATTTCCGGAGATATAACTTTTTTTAGAAAGAAAACACGCAATTTTCCCGGAAAACCTGGTCCGATTTTCCTGTCTAACGAACTTATCCAAGCCACTTGCAAAAGGAAGGTACTGACCAAATTTGATCATTATCATTATTTTTTGAGTTATCGGTCGGATATATATATATATATATATATATATATATATATATATATATATATATATATATATATATATATATATATATATATATATACCGGTCTCTCAAAATGATTAATTGGGACAAAATGTTTTCGATCAATATTCTTTTATAAAATTAATTAGTATTAAACTCGACTATGGTAAAGAAAATACTTCGAATAAGTGTTCCACATCGACCACAGTGATGTGATTTATAAATAAAGTATAGTCTACATAACAGTTTTTATTACAATTTGTAATACACATATGGGATATGCCGAAAAATTAAAAAAAAACAGAAAAAGCTCAAATTTAGTAAAATCTAATCATAATATATAATACATTATACAAAGTAATAAGAAATGTGTAACATAACATCCCTGGTGTTTTGAGAATTAAGTTTTTTGACCATTACCGTGCTTTTTCTCAATTCCTGTCAAGAAAAATCGTTGAAACTCAAAAAATACGAAAGATATCGATATGTTATTTACTCTCTGCCTGCGTTTTTTGTCTCAGAATAAGATAAAATTTACTTGATTTATATTAGTGAATTTTCTTAGAAAAAATTCACTAATGAGGAGATCTCGACTTTTGAATTTTGAAAAAATTTCTTCAAATGAGCGCGATCTAGGACCCCTAGAACCCATATCCGGGGTCAGTTTCAATTTTTATATGTTTATATATATATATATATATATATATATATATATATATATATATATATATATATATATATATATATATATATATATATATATATATATATATATATATATATATATATATGTATCACACCGATAATTAAAAAAATAATGGGCCGATTTTGATAAAATTTGGCATGTACCTTTCTTTTGTAAATGGCTTGGATAAGTTCGTTAGTCAGGAAAATTGGACGAGGTTTTCCGGGAAAATTTTGAGTTTTCATTCGAAAAAAATTCTTATCTGAAAAAGTAATAAGCCGATTTCAATAAAATTTGGCATTTACCTTTCTTTTGTAAATGGCTTTGACAAGTTTGTTCGTCAGGAAAATCGGACGAGGTTTTCCTGGAAAATTTTGAGTTTTCATTCGAAAAAATTTTTTATCTCAAAGAATAATAGGCCGATTTTGATAAAATTTGCCATGTACCTTCCTTTTATAAATGGCTTTGACAAGTTTGTTAGTCAGGAAAATCGGACGAGGTTTTCCGGAAAAATTTTGAGTTTTCATTCGAAAAAAATTTTTATCTCAAAGAATAATAGGCCGATTTTGATAAAATTTGCCATGTACCTTCCTTTTGTAAATGACTTTGACAAGTTCGTTAATCAAAAAAATCAGACGAGGTTTTACGGGAAAATTTTGAGTTTTCATTTGAAAAAAAATTTTATCTTAAAAAATAAAAAATCTATGATAACCAAATTTGGTAGGTAGGTTTACGATATAAAAAGTAAACTATACACAAAAATTTAGATTTCTATGTTACAAGAAAAAAAAGTTATAATAAAATATTTTGTGCCAGATCATTTCTATGAAAATTCACTACCATATCGCACTTGCTGCGTCCAGGCTTTTATTTTACAATTTGCTTAGTTTTGAAGCACTAAGTCGTGCTCCATTTTGAGAAATTCTCTGAAATTTTGAGAGTCGTAACCTCTATTACGAAAATTCGCTATGACCATTATTGTTTTCTGTCCATCTTGAGGCAAATTGCATAGTGCGACGAACATACCACGTAGATGGATTCCGCAAAGCTGTAATTTTCCCTGTATATTTCTTTTACCTTATTCTACGATTGGAAATTATATTTTATATGCTTAGTTGACTTTCTAGTGGTGTCTGTGATCTCCGTTCGTGCAATTACATCCGTGTGTTTGTGCCGTTAACGACGTACTCGTGCATTTTCTATTTCCCTGTATATGCATTCGTCCTCCTTCCCTCTACTCGGAAACCATCTCATAATAAAATATATCTCCACTGTTGCACGTAACTTTTTGATTTGTTCACAATGAAATTATACTATAAATTGATTTCCTGATCCAGGAGAGGGCTTGGTTATTGCTTCTGTTGCAGTCACGAATTAATAAATTCTATTTAGTGCAGACGTCGTAAAATGAAATTGTTAGTTTCTCCGTAAATATACGTAGAAATGCGAAAGGTATTCTAGCTGTGTTCACGAATTACAGTATCCTAGAAAGACTTTAGGAAATAATAAAATTTCGGAACGCAGCAAGTGCGTTATAGTAGCGAATTTTCATAAGAATTATACACTATTAGTACGCCATATTACTAAAATTAATACACCTTACACATACTTTGAAAATCGGTTTTAAATGTCTTAATACACGCCCAATTAAATAATTTTTTTGATATATATCCGTCATCAAAAAAAATATTGTCTTTTAGTTCCTTTTAAGAAAAATGCCCGAAACTCAATTTTCGATAAAGCTAGAAAATTTAAATTTGGCATATCTAGATAGTGCAAGTCTCTTTAAAAGAAACTTGTATTACAAATTTTCTTAAAGTTGCAAAAACTTTCCAGAAGAAAACTTAATACATATTTGTAAAAGTAAAGTATCTATCGAGTTATAAACGTAGCAGTTATTTTTCCTTATTAATCGCTCGGATGATCTCGTTTTAGGTTTTAGTCAACCTAATCGAAGCGAACAACTAAAAAAGTGAAAAAAAAAGACGAAACTATCTGTCGCTGAATTTTTTTAATAAAAATTCCATAACATCAACAATAAAAAAAGTTCGGGACGCAGCAAGTGCGTTATGGTAGTAAATTTTTATTAAATGCTTCAAATTTGAATAACTCAATTTTCTATAAACTTTTATTATTTATTATTTAATATTATTGGCTGCGGCATCTCAGGCCATTAGCACATTCATTTCCCATCATTCAATATTTTTACAAATTTTCCAGACAAACTCAACTTGACTCGTCCAGGAATCGAACCCGGGACCTCTCGCTTAGCAGGCTGGCACCTAGCAACCTGCGCCACGATGGCGTCTGTATAAACTTAGAAAGTTTAATTTTGGTTTGTAGTAAGGTCTTTCCAAGATATCCACCAAATTTCATAATAATAACTTTGTAATTTTCGAAAAAAAAAATTGTTTCGAAAGAAAATTCAAAATTTGAATAACTCAATTTTCTATAAACTTAGAAAGTTGAATTTTGGTACGTAGTTAGGTCTCTCCTCAAGCAATATATCCATTAAATTTCATTAAAACAGCTTTGTAATTTTCGGAGAAAAAAATTTTTGTTGAAAGAAAACTCAAAATTTTCCCGAAAAACCCCTTCCGATTTTCTTGGCTAACAAACTCATCCAAGCCATTAATAGTTCGCACTCATTTGAAAAAAAAAATTGCAAAGTCTCACCATCGATACCTCTCTATTAGTGAATTTTTTTTAATAAAAATTCACTAAAAATGTCTGCTGAAAATTATAATTTTAGAATCAAAGGTTTTAAAAATCAGATCTTGTTCCAAACGTACGAAATCTGTACACTATTGTTTCTACTAAATAGATTAAAGTGAAAATAAACAAAATGTTACATGCACCGCGCGGAAACCGACCCCGAACCGTCTGCGCACGAGGCGAGCATTTTATCACTGAACCAGACGCGCTGACAAAATGTTTGTTTCCCGGATAGGTACTTGACGCCAACTTCGTGCCCTGGGAAATCTTATATTATGTTAAAAGTAAACGTTACAACTAAGTACGGCATTAAATGAATTCTGACCTGAAACACATTCGTCATTGCTAACAAACGATTTAATCGGTTCTTTGAATGATTAAAAAGGAGTGAAAATTAAAGGCTTTTTCTGCCAATTATCAACAATTATTGATAATAAATACATTGTCTGGTAGAAGAAGCCTTTAATTATCATTCCTTTTTAATCATGTCAAACCCATACGTGTTGACGTTTAGAAAGAATATGGTTCTTTGAATTTTTGTGGCCGAGATTTCGCTGTTCGGGTCGTATGTTTAATGCGTGTTATTTGTATTGTCTGGTTATTGTTGATATATGATATGCCTGTCATATGAATTCGTATGGCAATTAACTATTCTGTTATATACCAGTTCTTACTCAAATTTCATTCATTGGAGAATTCATAAGTATGCAACCAGTAGAGCAAATGCAACGTTTTCCTACATACATACGCAGTTCTTGACGGAGAATCAAACTTTTGAAGACGTGACAGATGTATGTATTAGCAGGTATATACGCTAGTATGTTAATTTTCTAACGTCTTTATTATTTATACCAATTTTCATTTATAATGGATATTTTTCTCATATTTTAACGAAATGAATGAAAATAACGACTTAGATACAGATCTAGGAGCTTGTTAGTCATTTCGTGTCGTATTTTTTGCTCACATCAGTACGACTACCATAATTATCAATTTTCGTGTCGTATTTTTCACTCACATTGGTACGACTGCCATAATTATCAATTTTGACGTTTTAACTTTTTTGATTACATATAACTTTTTTTCTTTTAAATTTGAGATCTGAATTTTGGTACATAGAATACTATTTATGACAGAACCCGGCGTACCAAACTTTGTTGCTATAGCTTTAACATTTTCGGAAGTGCTAAAATTTTCCGAAAGAAAACTCAAAATTTTCCTGGAAAAACTCGTCCGATTTGCTTGGCTAATGAACTTTTCCAAGACACTTACAAAAAGGAAGGTTCGTACCAAAGTTCATCAAGTAGTAGTAGTAGTAGTAGTAGTAGTAGCAGTAGTTTTTTTTTTTTTTTTTTTTGGAGGGGAAACCGCTTGGCGAAAGATGCTGGCTCATGGCTTCTGATGCATCCAACAGTGCCGGGCGCAACTCCGACTAAAACCCCTCTGGTTCTGCCTTCAGGCTAGCCCGTTTCACCATTTCATTCACAGGCTGCCGCAGGTTTATTTGTCATTCTTTCTTGCCTTATATGTTGATATTCCTTTGGTGTCTCTCATTTTCTTCCCGCTTCTTCTGCTTCATAATATTCACCATCATGTTGTGAAGTGTATCCCAGCTTTCCCTAGATTCGATCATTTCAGGGATTATATTTGCTATAGTCAGCTTAGATTTTAATTTCGCCTCTACTTCTTCTCTTGCATCGCTCCATTTCGGGCACTCAAAGATCACATGTTCGACCGAGTCTACACTATTCACACAATACACACAGAGATCGGATGTCTCCAGTCCCATTCTTTTAGTGTATGCGCCAAAAGATCCATGGCCCGTAAGGATCTGCGTCAGCCAAAAATCCAACTTCCGATGCTCGCACTTCACCCATGCCGTCAGGTCTCCTATAAGAGACTTTGTCCACTGTCCTTTCTCAGTGTTGCTGTTCCACTCTTCCTGCCACTCTTTCATAATACGTTCCCTTATATTGATTTTATCATCTTGACCAGCTTGGTGGATTTGTACCCTCTCTTCTACTTGTAGTTTTATGGGGATAATTCCTGTGATAACATTTAAAGCCTTTGTCGACACCGTTCTATACGCCGATGCAATACGCAACAAGATCTTCCGTTGTACTCGCTCCAGCATTTCCCTATATCTTTTATATTTGAGGACACTATGCCATATTGGTGCGCCATAAAGCACGATATTGTGCACCACGGTGCCCAAAACTGCCCTCTTCGAGCTGCTAGGGCCCCCTACGTTTGGAAACAATCTTGTCAAGATGGAGACTCTGGTTTCGGCTTTTTTTACAGTTTCCACTACATGCTGTTTGAACGTTCTTCCCTGGTCTACATATATTCCTAAGTACTTTACGGTGTTTTTTGGTTTTATTTGTAAGTCTCTTATGTTAAAGCAGATGTTGTTGCGGTCTCTCTTACCTTTTAGAATCAGCGCCTCTGTTTTATTTGGTTCCAACTCCAATTTATGGTGAACTAGCCATCGGTCTATTCTCCTGAGGCACTCATTTGCTTGCGCTATTAGCGACTTTTCGTCCTCAGCGGCCACCACTAGTGCGAGGTCATCAGCAAAAGCTATGGTCCTAGCCGTTCCAATAAGTGGTACCCCCAGCACTCCATCGTAAAGGATATTCCACAATGTGGGCCCCAAGACCGAGCCCTGCGGGACGCCCATTGGTGCGGGAATCTCCTCTCCTTTGTTACAGACTACCCTACGATCTTTCAAGTAGTCCGACACCGTGTTCACCAAATATGCTGATATGTTTCTGCGCCTCAGTTCTCTAATGATCAGACTGTGCCTGGCGGTGTTGAATGCATTTTTAACATCTAGAAGAAGTAGCACACACCACTTCTCTTTTGTATGATCCAGGAACTCGTAGATACTCTCCACAGCCTGGATAGTAGATCTCCTACTCCTGAAGCCATACTGGTTCTCGTGCAAGTTTCCCTTTGCTGCCATTTCTGCTCCGATTCTCTCTCTTATTAGCGCCTCATAGAGTTTACTAATAGCGTTCAGTAAGCATACTGGCCTGAATTTCAGTTCCTCCATACAGTCTTTTCCCTTTGGTAACAGCACCACCCTGGCCACCTTCCAGTCGGTTGGAAACTTTTGTTCTTTCAGTAGGCCATTAAGAACTTTCAATATCCATTGCGGCTGCTGGTCAATTACCTCCTTTATGACTTCAGCAGGCAGCTTGTCCGGGCCAGCCGCCTTGCCTCGTTTCATTTTTCTTGCCGCTGCTCTCAGTTCCTCTATGGTGAATGGCTCGACGGTTGTCTCTGTCTGATTTTCTTTCCAAGAGTCGTTTTCACTAGGAAATAGTCTGGATACTACCTTTCTTTTTATGTCAGAGTGCAACTCATACGGAGTGACCAGCTTGAGTTCCTTGGTCACTATTTTGTATGCACCTCCCCAAATGTCGTTTTCAAGCTTCTCGCATATTCGTTGCCAATGGTCTTTCTTAGATCTGCGGATGAGTTTTCTTAACGTCTTCCTTTTTTCCTTGAGTTGAGCGTTTACTTCGATGAGCTTGTTGCTGTTTATATTCTTTTTCTTTAACAGTTTAGTCTGAGTACGTCTTATTTTATTACATTCGTCTCTTTTTTCCTGAATGTCCGAGTTCCACCAGTAAGGGACTCTTATGGGGATCTTGTGTTCTCTCAGAAGGCTATCCTTGTAAGCTTCCCCAATTACCTTTGTGCACTCTTCCGGTGATGTGTGCATACTTTCATGACCAACTCTCAACTCCAGTGAGGCTCGAAATGTCTCCCAATCCACATAGTGTTTTTGCGCACGTTGTGCGCCTTTTGTTTCTACGTCCCCCACTTCGAAGTAAATATATTTGTGGTCGGTGTGGCTGTCCATTTTCAACACTTCCCAATTCTTGAAAGACTTTGCGATTCTGTTGGACGCAGCAGTGATGTCTATGTGTGATTCACTAGAACCTCGAACAAAAGTCGAATCTCCATTATTCAAGACCACCAGATCCAGTGCTGAGAAATGGTCCATCCAGTAGTGGCCTTTTTGATCAGTTTTTGGTGCTCCCCATACCACCGATTTGGCATTTATATCACCAGCCAGAACCACAGCATGGTGTCCGTTATCTGCTTCCTGCACTATTTTGTCCACCTCCGCCTTATATGTTTGCAGCGGAATATTTGGCGAAACATAGCACACTATCCACTTAACACTATCTGTTTTCACACACACAAATCCTTTTCCCCGCACTACACCACTGACACTAAGATTTCTTTTTAAAAACCTAATCGCTACATCTGTTTTTTGATCCTTTATCCAGTTCTGGCTTGCTACTTGCTTTTTGTTGGGTTCACAAATTATTAACATGTCAATATCCATTTGCCTTGCCGTAGCTATTGTTAGATCCTGTGCTTCTTTACCCCTCCCGACGTTGATTTGTAAAACTTTAATACCCATCTTCTACCGTAACACTACTCGCTAGTCTAGGTCTTCCCTTTTTTTTTGGCTCTATTCTTGTCCTCCGCTTCTTGGATTAGACGCTTGAAAAACGGGCATCTAAACTGGTCCGCTCTATGGCCATTTTTTTTTGCATTGTAAGCAGAAGGCTAAGTCCTTGCATTCTTTTGCCTTGTGCCCTTCCTTCCCACAATTCATGCCTTCTTCCGACCTATCTGGGTTACTGCATTCCAGCTTCGTATGACCGAATTCTAGACATTTATAACATCTTTTAAGGTATACCCTTTCTCTGATCTAGCACACAGCCCAGCCTACTTTGATGTTTCGTCGTTTCAACAACTGTGTGGCTACACTTTTTTCGACTTCGACCGTAGCCACTTGGCTTTCTCGTCCCCCCGGTCTTAAAGATGTCACCTGTATGAGTTCTTCACTTACTTGTGTGACTGCTATGATGGCTTCAACTAGTTCTTCCTTCGTTGTGTCTTCATCGATGTTAGTTACATGCAGGGTACTCATGGATTTTCTAAAACCCACCTTGATCCCATGCATTTTGTTGGTCATAGCTTTACACAGTGCTTCCGCATTTGCTTTGTCCCCATCTATGACCACCCGAAGTTTTCCTAGCGCTGTTTGTCTTAGGTGTCTTACGGTTACCCCCATCTCTTTTATGTCGACTTTACTTTTTACGCTTTTTACCAGGTCTGCGTAGCTGACCCCTTCTGCACTTACTATGAGCTCTTCCCTGGGAGCTCTTTTGATCTTACTACCCTGTTCCCTTTTCTTGTTCTTTGGGAGCATGAGAGTAATATCTATTTGTGTGTGTCTGAACTCGCACTCGACAACTTTCCGGATCAAATCCATATTTAGTTCTGTTGGCGCCACTATTGCAATACTGTTGCTCTGATTTTCTTCCAGACAGCTCCGCAGATCCGCTGCCTGCTCAAACATCTTTGCTACATTTTGCAACTCGTTCTGTTCCGTCTGGTGTGGCCAGAAGTAAAAAGTTTCCTTATTTTCTTTCTCCCCTCTCCTGGTAGAGATTTCTGTTCTTTTTATGAGAAAGTCGATTTTTCCTTTCTCTGCTGTTTCTTTTATAGTGGCCCCTAATTCCGGATATTTATCCAGCATTTGCTTTATCATTCCTCTTTCCTCATTCTGCTCTTTAGTAGTTATGAGTACAATATCCTTGCCGCAGGCGTTAGTTTTAACCGGGTTCCCTGTTTCCACTCTTGTTTTTTTTGTAGACCTCCTCTGGCCATTTATGAAACATTACTTGTTGCCATTGTTCAACTGTTTCTTCTTCTTCTATAACCCTGCGTATCATTTCTGTTTTCCTACCCGCTTCTTCAGTTGTCATATCCTCCATGTTAATTGTGTCTTGCGTCTGTGTGCCAATGCTTCTTGTAGCCGATGGTGGTGCAGCTTTTTTTGTGTCCCTTGGGTATGTTTCCCATTCTACACACATATGGCTCAAGATTTCTATGTCACGTGCTGTATCGTTTTCTGTATTGCTGTATCGTTCAATTGTATTTCCTACCACATTGTTCATCATTTTTCGGAATTCCATGAATTGCTTTCTTGTTGGGCTTCCTTCTGCTTTCCTTTTCTTCGTTCCTGTAGAATCTTCCTGACTTTTAGCAGCACTCCGCATCTTACTTTCTTGGTGGAACAGATCCCCTATTGAGCCGCTTCGATATCGAGGTGGCGACCGCGTGATCGAATCCCTTCTTTTGAAGGGGTCTAGGTCCCGCCACTCTATCTCCTTTTTAGCGCTCTTGGGTTTTATGTCCTTTCTCTGCCTGTCCTCTTCCTTTCCAGTAGTGGTATCCAGAGCACCGGCCTGGTCTCCTACCAGTTGCTCATAGCGGACGCAGTCTGACGGTCGGGGGGAGCCCGCTCTCCCACTCTCCACTCCGACCGGTACTGGGGTATCCCTCCCCTGCACCGTAAACTCTTTTCCTTTGTTTGTGTCAGCCATATTTTTTCTTTTTGTCAAATCCATTTCGATTGCCAGTCGTCATCAGGTAATCTTAGTTTAAAGCGTTAAATGAAATGACGCCTAGCCCTCGGATAACCTAATAGCGTCGGTGTCAGAAAAGAACAAGAGTCGGCCGACAGTAGGAGAAGTAGAAGTTTGGCCAGATAGGAAAGATGAAAGTGGAGGGATCTCACCCAAGACAAGTTGAAGAAATGTGAGTATCCAGCTCAGGTGTGTATGGTGGTCATGTGTATGTGTATGAGTATGTAAGTATGTGTTTGTGCTCGTGTGTGGTGTGGTGTGTGCACCCCCGTAGTCGCCATCCACGTACTCACAAGCGGCGAGCCCCTGGGGGGAGTAGTAGCAGTAGTAGTAGTGGCGGGGAGGATAATACCAGGCAAGTAGACCACAACGGGCCCTTTTTGCCAACCCCGGCAACCCAGCAACTATGCTTCTTCGTCCATTCCGTCACCAAACCTCCTCGAACTCGAAATAAAGGCCATGACGGTCTTCCATTGGACAGAATTGGCTCCTCTGCAGAGTCCTCGAACCAAACAATTCTGTTCGAAGACTCTCAAAAGCCGCACATTTACACAGGTAGTGGTAAGACGTTTCCTCAGTCTCGCCGCATTCCTGGCAAATGGGACCCCTCTCGACACCTACCAATGTATGGTGGGCGAAGCGTAGGTCGACTCCTACCGAGAAGCCAGACAGTCTTGTCTCTGTCCGGACCTTCCACGAAATCCCTCGCCTACCTACAGCCACCGACTGACCTCCAGTGCATCTCCATGGCCTCCTCAGTCCACCTATCTAGTGCGTCGGAGACCACCCTCTTACTTTTGCCTATAGCAGGCTCAGGGCCACAGAACGGCCACCGGAAACCAAGCCTTGCGAGATCATTAGCCCCTTCATTCCCCGCCACACCACAGTTTCCCGGAACCCACACAAGTTGCACCTCCTTTGCCCTGGACAGTCCCGTAGGGGCGTCAGCGCAATTTGATAAAAATCGGGCCATTATTTTTTGAGTTATCGGTGTGATACATACATACATACATACATATATATATATATATATATATATATATATATATATATATATATATATATATATATTAAAACTGGCCCTGGATATGGGTTTTAGGGGGCCTAGTTCGCGCTCATTGAAGAAATTTATTCGAAAGTCGGGATCTCCTCATTAGTTAATTTTTTTAAGAAGATTCACTAAAACACAATTCCATTTGACATATATGACGTGACACCGGCACTTCAAACTGAGGAGGAGTGGTCAATACCAAAAATATTCCAAAACGTGTCGCTCAACCTACTGAATCACCTCATCAAATTTTTAGTAAAATGCTTCAAGCGGTTTTTCAGGTATCCGATTGTAAAACTTTAAAATCTCCACCCTGTATATTACGCGACATTTATAAGTTATATGGCGTGAGAAACTAAGTATATGAATTAGACCAATAGTTTTATGTGACCTGTTGTCAACTGACCCTTAACAATCAGCCTGTTGATATTGAGTTGAAATTTGACAGATATATAAATTGTATTTTGTTATTATGTAGTTACACAGTTTGTTCTATAAATAGTTATTTAACTATAACGAATCTTGAGATTTAATTAAGAAAAATGTTTTGTTGTTTTTAGTAAATTTGCTTAAAAAAAATCACTATTCAGGAGATCACGACTTTTGAACAAATTTCTTCAAATGACCGCTAATTAAAACACCCCTAGAACACATATCCGGGGTCAGTTTCAGTTTATATATATATATATATATATATATATATATATATATATATATATATATATATATATATATATATATATATATATATATATATATATATATATATATATCTATATATATATATATATATATATATATATATATATATATATATATCTTTTGCGAGTGGCTTGGATAAGTTCGTTAGCCGGGAAAATCAGTCTAGGTTTTCCCGGAAAATTTTGTATTTTCTTTCGGAAAAAATGATATCTCCAGAAATAACAAAGTAAGGGCAACCAAGTTTTGCATGCGCGTTTGCATTGTAAAGAGGGAACAAAGTGCCAAAACTTAGGTCTGTATGTTTAAAGACAAAAAAAGTTATGGGCAGTTAAAAAAAAGGAGTTTTCCTCAAAACGTCAAAGTCGCGAATTGAAATCTCACAACTGGCAATGTTTAGGCAAAGAACCTGAAACAAATACGGTTTATGAAAAGAAAATGTTGCAAAAAAGGTGTTCTGCAACCCCTTAAGTTCCAGCTTCAGCCGTCATTTTACTAAAATTTTTACAGAAAATTCATTTCAAATTGACCCTTTCTCTGATGCTTTGGCTGTAGGTTTAGTTCATGCTTTGGCTGTAGGTTTTGTTAAGTTTATGCTTTGGCTGTCGGTTTAGTTAAGTTTATGGTTTAACGGTCTATAATTTTTAGCTAATTTTCATATAAAAAATTCGTTAATGAGAAGACCCCGACTTTTGAATTATAAAAAAGATTTCTTCCAATGACCGCAAACTAGGCCACCTAGAATTTTTATCCGGGTTTACTTTCAGTTTTTATCTGTTTACATATATACAGGATGACGCAGTTCTACCGTAAAAATCAACATAATTGTTATTATACAATATACGAGAAAAAATTGTATACGTTAATTATAGGGTGTCTTAAGCTGCATCTTATAAAAATATTTTGGCAACCACATAAGTCGTTGGTGATCCCTACGATTGTTTTTTTCTAACAGCCTTATATTATTGCATTTTTGCATTTTTTTATCAAAATATGATGCATGTTTGTAAAAAAAAAATCGGGAGGCAGTAAGTGCATTTTGGTAGCGAATTTTCATTAAATCGTTCAAATTTCAATAACTCAATTTGCTATTAACCTAAGGTTTGTTGGCTAGGAAACCAACATTTTAAGTTTATTTTTGGAAAATTTGTATACATTTTCAAACAATAAGTAATTTTGATAAAATATGGTACATTGTTTCTACTATATAGGTTATACCGGTAACCAGATTGATGCCTGCTTGCATTAGAGAGGCTGTTTAATTACGTTTTGTACTGATGTACCACATTTTATATGTTTTTGTTTCTTGATAGCTCGAAGGACCTGATTATGTTGTGTTAAATTAAACGCTGATATTGTAACACTTAACATTTAATAACAAACTGTTAAACTTATACAAAATTACTTATATTATGGTATGCTTTAGAGTTCATGAGAACTCTACGAAATGATTAGTGATT
This sequence comes from Tillus elongatus, assembly GCA_964006375.1. Lineage (NCBI taxonomy): Eukaryota > Metazoa > Arthropoda > Insecta > Coleoptera > Cleridae > Tillus > Tillus elongatus. The sequence goes on along the minus strand of OZ023267.1, from coordinate 12,826,304 downwards.
ATGCTATGACAAGCGTGGTGCTTGTCTCGAGTCTGTAGAAGAACTACTAAAATGATTAGTGATTATGCTCACCAGCGTGATGCTTGTGTCGAGTTTATAGAAGAACTGCTTTAAATGAATATGCTAAAGGGTGTTGATTGTGTCGAGTTTACAGAAGAACTCTACGAAATGATTATGATTATGCTGACAAGCGTGATGCTTGTTCGGAGTCTATATAAGAACTGCTTTGAATGAATATTGAATATTTCTCCTCTATCTACCTGATATAGGGTAGCAGACGTACTGCCAATTGTAGGTAAGAAATGACCCTTGTTGGGTTATTCCTAATCATGTTTAAAATTACATTGTACAGATGGTAGATATCATAACAAAGACGGTTACTAAGAAATATGTAAATTTTAGAGGTCTAATCTTCCAGACGAGACGCCTTAACAGAAGCATATTGACTATTAAAAATATTTTTATGAAAATTCACTACCATTGCTGCGTGCACACAATTTTAAATATTTTTATTCATAAAAATTGTTTCGCTTATCAGCGATTGACTAAATCTACTAACGAATTTATAGACCTAAATGGAATTACAAGACAACTTAAAATCCAAACATTTTTGAGTATTTATTGTAGGAACAGGTCTACACTTCGGATGTTCTGAAAAAGCAGGGAATTACCAAAATAAAATCACAATTAGAAAGTAATATTCCGCTTTTTTTTTCTTTGAATAGAGATAAAACTCGAAGTTGCTTTCCGATGCTTTCATGTCTGATTGCAGTAAAAAACGTTCCAGCATATTGCCGGAGATGTCGTGTATGCTCGCTGTTCCCTTGGGAAAACGGCACACCAACATCGATCGAGTTGAAAGTGCTTAATAAACGTGAAAAATAAAATAAAATTCTGGTTGAATATTGTTCGAGGCAAGTTTACATTAACTCGATAGCACAATTCATTGCTCAAATATTAACCTTAAAAGTTTCATATAATGTCATTTATGAAAGGAAATCCTACAGAGAATAGGGTTACACCCTTAACTTTTTATCAATAATTAAACAATTTGCGTGGAGTTCTAGACGTACGCCTTCCGTAAACTTATCCATTTTTGCCACTCTTATATAGCGTTTATCTAGTTTGGATTCTCTTTACTTCACTAGACCCAAAAAGTGGTTCTAGGGGTTGTTTACTAATAGGTACGCCCCTGGTGCCAAGCACCAAGGGGTAACAACGTGGTGACAACTCAGTCGCGTAGCTTAGTAGCCAGCCACTGGTGCATCCGCACGAGGAGGCGCGGACGGAAGGGGCAAGTGATTTCGGCCCCTCCCTCTACCAAATAGAAAACGATGAAGAAGAGTTACATGACACACTTCGTTTCGATGTTGCTACTTGGCCAAGACCAATGCCTGATGATTTGAGAATTGAAATTGTTAAAACGGAAAGTGAACCCCATCAAAATAGAGATGGCCCATTTTTAGATACTGTCTGGAGATAAAATAAAATGAAAGAGCCGACATTTCAATTCAGAATGGTTTTATAAAGCGTAACCAAATGGAGAAAAAATACTCAGAAAATGGACGATATACTCACCAACAGAAAACAGTTTATACTGTTTTTGCTGCAAACTGTTTACGCACCATGAAACAAAACATCAGAATTTTTCCAAAGGGTTTAATTCATGGTGGAAACTAAATCCTAAAGTGACTGAACATGAGAATTCTGAGACCCATCTGTCCTGTTTTGATAAATGAAAAATCTTGGAAAATGGATTGAGGTTGTAAAAAACTACCGACCATAAACATCAAATGGTTTTAGACCAAGAAAAAAAAAAGAAGTGGCGTGACATTTTGAGTCGCCTTTTAGATCTTATTCTTTTCCTGGCACTCCAACATCTTCTTCTTAGAGGGTATAGAGAGGGGGTTTTATCAGACAATAGAGGGAATTTTTTATAATTAGTTAATCTATTGTCGAAATATGACCCAGTGCTAAAAGAGCACATGCTAAGTATTGAACATGCTATCGCCTGTACAAAAAGGAAACGGGTAGATTCTTTCTTGTCCAAAGACATTCAGAATAAGTTTCTCAGCCTTTCGGGGAAAGAGGTGAAAAATAACATTGTGGGCGACATAGGAAAAGCAAAACATTTCGAAATTCTTTTCAATAGCACTCCAGACATATCACATGTTGATCAGATGAGTTATGTAATCAGATATGTTCATATTGAAGACGATCAAGTTGAAGTAAAGAAAATAATTCTAGGTTTCTTTTCAATATAGCTGGAAACACTGCAGTCGAACTTTGAAGACTTGGATATTTCAATTGAAAGAAGACGAAGGAGGAAATTTCGAAAACGTATGCCAGAAGAAATGGCCCAAGACGCTGGACTAACATTGCCAGAAGAGTTGCAAAGAGCTATGTTAGAATGTCTTGATAGATTTTATGGAGAACTAGATCATCGTTACAAGGCATGTATGACATTCTCATAACATTTGGTGTTGTCTGCCTAAAACTCTGCTTACGTCAACAGAAGAACAATTGCGTGGTATAGTTCCTAATCTGACAAAAATCTACGATGAATTTTCTGCAGAGGACATTATTTCGGAGATTTTAAGACCGAGGCGCAACTTAGAAGCCGCCAGCATTTCTTTCCACGAAGCGGTCCAATGGACCATCTTGGAGCTTTTGAAATTAATTGTACAATGGGACTATTCTGAGTCTGTTCCGAGTCTAGCGCTGTGTCTAAGATTTTCTTAACTATTTTTGTTTGGGTCACTTCTTGTGAAAAAAGTTTCTCAAAATTAAAATTGATAAAATCTTACTTAAGATCCACAATGAGCCAAGCGTGACTTACCAATCTTTCCATATTGTTCATTGAAAAGGAGAGGAAAGTAAATTTTGATCATGTGATCGAATATTTTAGCAAAATGAAGTCACGTAAGCACGTTTAGTATTTTATTTGTGGTTTTATTTTGGGGGTGTCCAATAGAAAACTGCCCCGGGTGCCAACCTATGCGCCACTGAGGTGAATATTAATTGCCTGTGATACTAGATAATTTCACTGTCAAAGTTGTAGATGAAGCACAATTTGAACAGTTAATTTAGTTTAAATCATATTAAGAACTTTTAGAACAGATTTTGCATTATGAGGATTTTATTAATTTTTTTGTGGTGTTATCTTATCAATTACAAAAAAGTTCGGGACGCAGCAAGTGCCTTATGGTAGTGAATTTTTATTAAATGCTTCAAATTTGAATAACTCAATTTGCTATAAACTTAAAAAGTTTAATTTTGGTATGTAGTAAGGTCTTTTTTCCAAAGAAAATTTAAAAATTGAATAATTAAATTTTCTATAAACTTAGAAAGTTTAATTTTGGTACGTAGTAACGTATCTCTTAAGGAAATATATACATTAAATTTCATTAAAACAGCTTTGTAATTTTTGGAGGTAACTTTTTTTTTTCAAAAGAAAACTAAAAAATTTCCCGGAAAACCCCGTCCGATTTTCCTGTCTAACGAACTCACCCAAGCCATAAATAAAAGGCACTTGCCGAGTTTCATCAAAATCGGTTAATTATTTTTTGAGTTATCGGATAATATATATATATATATATATATATATATATATATATATATATATATATATATATATATATATATATATATATATATATATATATATATGTGTGTGTGTGTGTGTGTGTATATAAACATATAAAAATTGAAACTGACCCCGGATATGGGTTCTAGGGTTCTAGTTCGAGCGCATTTAAAATTTTTTGCAAAGTCTCACCATCGATACCTCTCTATTAGTGATTTTTTTTAAATAAAAATTGTCTGTATGTATGTATATCCTTTACTTTTGTGTTCGTCATATTGATTTTTAGTTTAATATTTAATGATTTGGAATTAATTATTTGATATAAAAATTTATAGTCCCGTAGATAAAATCAAATTTGGGATGGTAGTTGTTAAATGATTAACGCACAAATAAATAACTTTCATGAAAAAATACTTTTTACACATACAATAACAAAATGTATTGGTTTATAATAAGTTAATCTCTTAATTAGTAGTGGTAGAAAAAGTTATTGTTTGAAAGCCAAATTAGGCAAGACTTTATTGTGACTTAATTAATTTCTTTCTCATGGCAATTATACCTTAATGCGAATAATTGATCGAGATCGGAAATAGGAATCATGCTCGATTAATCCTAGTGTTTACGAGCAAGGTTCCTTTCGAATTCATACAGAGGAAATACTTGGTTAAATTCGACGTGATTTTGTACCTAAACATTTATTCCTGGCGTATTTCATCATATTTTTGTCAATTTATAACACAATTATACAGTGTGTACCAATTAAAACTTCCTACCTGGAAAATATCGGAATTAAAAAAGAAAAAGAAAAAAAGCCGAGACATGTCGACTTTGTTTTCAAGGAACACACACACACACACACATAATTATCCATCCTCTGATGACGGTAACTGGGTTAATGAAACGATCGTCAGGTTTTTTTACATGATGACGTAAGTTTGGGTGTCATGAAACGCACCCCTTAGGCAGGGGCGTAAAAAAACTCTTTAATTTTAAATGGCACCCTATGTTGAGTGACACATCATTTTAAAGCTATTTCTCAATTCTGCTCACAACATACTACTTTTTAAATTTTGGTTTTCATATGGCAATAAAATCGTCAGTTAAACAATAAGACAAAATATCAATGATTGAAAGAATGTTATTTAATGAAATGTTCAAATTGTGTTCCGTCCACTTCCATACAATTATAAAATCTTTGCTCCACTTCCGAACGAACATTTCGAAGCATTTCGGGTGTTATCTGTGGACTTTTTTTTAACAATTTCTGGATAAAAAGATTTTCTCTTATAATTTTTTGCTTATCTCTCAATAAACTTTATCATTTTATTATTGCTAATGCGAATGTAAATGGTTTCAAACACCACTATTTTGCCACCATGATCTGTGACGTCACGGGACAGGACAGAGTCAACAATGAACTTGATTCTCTGAGTTTACATTCTGTGTTGCAACTTATTGATTGAATCTTGGCTACTGCACGTGATTTTATTTGATAGTATGGAAAATAAAGCTTATATAAATACTGTATAATACAAATGTGTACAAATAAAACTATAAAAACTTAACAGAAACTATTTTTATTGTTCGAATTAGAAAGCAATGGTGCAAAGTTATAAAGCGGGATGAAAGGAAAAATCCACAGTTATCTGAGAAAATCGTCTTATATTGCTGTGAAGACCATTTTAAGGACTTCCTCATTTTCACAATGAATGTTAGTGATATAATGTTGAAATTCTTATCATACGTTATTAAGTTAGGTTGTAACTGTATCTGTACATATTACTTTACATATTAGTCTTAGTATTAACAACCGGCAAAAATCATGGTTCTTGATTAACGAAATTATTGGGTTTGTTTATATTAATTATCTGTAATTAATTCAGACAACATTGTTCTATCAAAAAGAATGATATCATAAATGAGTCAATTCTTGGCAAATTATCTGATTGCGCTTGTTGAAAACCACTGTCTTCCATTGTATTACGCAGACTTTACACTATTCAATTAAAAGAAACACAATAAACGAATAAAATTCACTACTATGTTAAGAAACATGCCACCATACTTATCATACCATAAGCCAAATGTAAACACGATATTTATATACTATCCAACTACGTCACGACCAATAGCAGAACGTTCGCGGTCACATGATAATAAATTTTTGATTCTAAGTCTTTTTCTGTCTGCTATATATGTTTTTGGGTATTTTCGCATGTAATAATGTTGTACGTATGAAAAACTATTAGGTAATTGCGAAATTCATGTAATGGAAAATCCAAGCAAATTGTCTATTGGTGAAGAATGTCGTCAGATAACGCCCAAAATACTTCGAAATGTTCGTTCGAAAGTGGAGCAAAGATTTTATAAATGTGTGGAAGTGGAGGGAAAACAATTTGAACATTTCATTAAATAACAGTCTTTTATTCGTTGATATTTCGTCTTATTCTTTAATTGATACTTTTATTGCCATATCCAAACCAAAATAAAAAATTCGTATGTTGTCGTGAGCGAATTGAGAAACCTTTAAAATGTCACTCAACATAGGTTCCATTTAAAATCTAAGGGTACTTTACGCCACTGCCTAGGGAATGGGTTCCGCGAGACACCAAAAGTTACGCTATCATGTGTCCCTTGAAAACAAAGTCGACGTGTCTCGGCTTTTTTCCTTTTTTAAATTCTGATGCTAGAAGAGCACGCAGTGTGCACTTCTAGCATGCAAACGTCACTTGGTTGCCAAATTAAATTCCAAAGGCTACTATTGTTACCAAGTTTGCAACCCTGATTCGAATAAATATGTATTTAGCTCCAAAAAGGTTAGGTTTAGGTATAGAAAATGCTAATCTAAATCGAAAGAGATTCGAAATGCCAATTAACTTAGTTAATACAATACAGGTGTCCCATTGAAAAAACGCAAGTTTTGATCAGTTGAATTTTATCAAGTTGCCAAGTCAATTTCTATCACCCTGTATGTTTCAACACAAAACTGTAATACGCGTGGTGACGGTACACATACTGGTGTCTTGTTTCCAAAAGATGAATCTTGCAGCTAATTTTTTCTTCAAGTTATCAGGTATAAAGTGCAACTATGATTCTGCAAAAATTTTCGAAAAAAACGAAATATTTTGAAAATAGTTAATTTTAGATATATAGTATGCTTGTAAAAGTCTACCTTAAATTACGAGTAGAATTCAAAATTCTATTTAAAAGTGGCATATTGCATTTAAAAGAACGAAGTTGTTGGACACTTCCGGTAGAACCGGATAAGTTCGTTAACCAGTAAATTCGGACCAGTTTTTCCGGGAAAATTTTGAGTTCTCGTTCGGAAAATTTTTGTACCTCCGAAAATAACACAGCTATAACAACCAAATTTGGCGCATACGTTTCTACTATCTAACTTGCACTACATACCGAAATCCAGAACTCTTAAGTTGAAAGAATAAAAAGTTATAGCCATTTAAAGAAATAAAAGTTGGGTGCCACTGGTGATCAGAAGAAAGCACAAGAACAAAATATTTTGTGTGATTAACAAAACCAATTGAATATTACATACAACTATTAGATTTTCTTGACGCAAAATGGTCAAGAATTGACAGAAAAAATATTTTAAAAATTTTATAATTTTTCTTCTTAAAACGTCAAAGTCGCGATTCGAAACGTCAAAATTTGCAATTTTCAGACAACGAATCTGAAACAAATACTGATTATGTAAAAGAAATATCATAATAAGTGTGTTTGACAAAGCCTTAAGTTTCAGCTTCAACCATCATTGTCTTTCATTTTACTAAAATAATTCCGGAAAATCCATTTCAAATAGATCCTCTTTCAGATGCTTTGGCAGTAGTTTCAGCTATAGAGTTTATTGTTTAATAATCTATATTTTAGCAAATTTTCTTATAAAAAATTCGCTATTGAAAAGACCGCGGATTTTAAAAAGATTTCTTCAAATGAGCACGAACTAGAACACCTAAAACCCATATACGGGGTCAGATTCATGATTGTCAAAATAGCTTTATAAGATGAAGCTCGAGACACCACTCTATAATTAACGTATACCATTTTTTTTCTCATATCTTGTATAACGCATATATTGAGCTTTACCGTTGAATTGCGTTAGCCTGTATATATATATATATATATATATATATATATATATATATATATATATATATATATATATATATATATATATATATATATATATGCGTTATACAAGATATGAGAAAAAAATGGTATACGTTAATTATAGGGTGATGTCTCGAACTTCATCTTATAAAGCTATTTTGACAATCATAGGTGGCCCATAAGTCGTTGGTGATACACACTTTCTTTTTTTAATACAAATCCCTTATTTTATTGAATTTTTGTATTTTCGGTCGAATTATAATGCATGTTTGTAAGGAAAAAGAAAAGATTTAGTTCATCTTTTTTGAGCTATTGCAATTGATTTGCAACTTTTCACATTTTTGGTACACATCGCAAACACATCACAAATTGTGATATGGCGTCTATACCAATATAAATAGCGAAGCCCCATGGAAGTGACGCATTTTGATAGTTTTTGTTTGGATTAATCGTCGACAAAATCGTACAGCCGTATACAGGTACTCTCAAATAGTGACTGAATTTGAAAAGTTGTCGCAGGAACGATTTTAGTGTTTCCGTCGAAATAATTTGTTGTAAGATTTTTGTGATATGTTGGTAATTAATAATAAATGTTTAGTAAGCTATTGTAAAAAAAAAGTTTTCGAATTTTTTTGAAAAACTTAATTTTTTGTGACATTACTGAAGGCAATTTCTGTATAAAAAAAAATGGTAATTTTTTTAAATTTTGGTCCTAAAGCTGTTTGTTAATAATTGTATCTTGGTAGGTGTGTAAAAAGTTTGGAGGGGTTCGTTGGCCAGGCCAATCGGACCAGTTTTTTCTGGAACTTTTTAAAGTTTATTTTCGGAAAATGTTTGTACTTTTTTAAACAACAGAACTATTTTAATGAAATATGGTACATTGTTACTACTATATTGGTTATACTGCCAACCAAATGTCCTTCTTTTAAAAACAAGACATATTTGCCATTAAAAACATTTTATGAAAATTCGCTACCATGCCGCACTTGCTGCGTCCAGACTTTTCTTACCAAAGAGACATTCTGCAAACTGTGAACTCTGTTGTAGAGGTGGAGGACCTTCATTTAAACGAACGTTGCTATTTATGTCCTTAGATATATATATATATATATATATATATATATATATATATATATATATATATACTCTCGAAGGCGTCTAATTTAGACAACCGACGAAATTAGACACCTACGAGAGTATTTACCTAAATCTTTGAAGTTTGTACTGGTTCTTCAAGATCTTACACAGGAGAAGCTTTTGACACGCAGACATGGAGAAAAATGACAATCTGTTAACATACCTTTAGAATTATTCTTTACTTTAATTAAAATTGATTGCCAAAAATTATGGCGTTCTTTAATTTGTAAACAAATTTTAATTTTGTTTCAGGTATTGACTACGTAAACAGAGACAATTTTTTCAGCGAGTTGGATAATGGTGTTGTTTTATGCCACTTGGCCCAACTTGTATGCGATAGGGCTAAATGTGCACTTGAATCAGGGTACATTAAAGGGGTATGTAACAATAATTATTATCCATGAAAATGATACAGTTAAGAATTTTTTGATTATTTTTTCAGCCACTGCCCACAGTTCGAGGTAAATGTTTCGAAAAAGCCATGAGACGGAGTTTCTTCTCCAGAGATAATATGGAAAATTTCATCAGATTTTGCAGGTCTCTTGGAGTTCATGAAAATCTGTTATTTGAAAGTGATGATTTAGGTAAGCAATCTGTTCAAATAAAGTGATAACGAGATAACAAACGATTCAACCACGCACATAAATAAAATCCTGTAAATTCTCTTATTGATCGCTTCCTTTTTTATAGTTTTACATAATCAACCACGTAACGTCATTGTGTGTCTTCTGGAAGTAGCCCGTATCGCTACCCGTTTTGGAGTTGAACCACCAGGACTTGTTCAGTTAGAAAAAGAGATCGCAGAGGAGGAACGCAATAACTCAGCCGATTCTGGTCTAAGTTCGCTGCTCTCCTGGCAATTCCAGGCGGCCACACCACCAGAAATGAAGATGAGACATAGCAAGTAAGAAAGAAAGCGAATTTTCGCTTGTTTCTTGGTGAAGCATCTTCGTGTTTAAGCAAGTAACAAAAAAATTGATAAAACTTCACAGTATAGATTTTATTAACCTCAGATACGGTGCTTCGCTCTCACGTGCACAGTTTATATCTGGTGCTTATTGAGAATGGTCGTCAGACCGAAACACTGTACCTGAGCTTAATAAGCTATATCTTGGACAGTTTTACCAAGTGTGTTCGTGTTTTTTACGCATTTAGTGCGAGTAAGCATAATATGCAAAAATGTCACTAATAATCGTACTAAAAAGGTAAAAAAATACCTAGGTAGACATAATGTTTTCTCTGTAGCTTTGTTTCAGGATCTCACTGTCGTTTTTTTTTCAAGAAATGAGTCTTCATACTTATGTAATATAGTCCAAGCTGGTTTCCAGATACAAGAATTTGAACCATCATAAGCTTTTCATGTATAAAAAAGTTTAAATTGGAATGTAATCAAACCTTTCCTTTTAGGCCCCTTTTCATCATATGAAGACTTTCCACTTCCTCGCTTTCGAGCATCTTTGTTGCTTTATCGCAAACGATATATATCTATAATATAGATGTGCCTTATATTAAATTTTTCTTCAGTTCAGCATCAGCCATCTCCAGTAATGCATACACTGCCTGGAACACGGGTCCACACGTCATGCTGGTGTCCGATCGCTTGGCCGGCGGCGACGTCATGCCATCCATACCTCCGGTGACGCCGAGCGGCGCTAGCGACGGCGTACCCAGCGACAACACCGAGGATGAATGGTCCAGGGGTAGCGGAGAAGATCCCGACCTGGAGATCGACACCAAGGGGGGTCCAGCTGGTGATGCCACCACCGAACTCGATAGAAAAGTGCAGCTCGCCGCCAGACTGATGCAGAAGAATTGCAACTGCGCAAACGGCAAGTGCTCCAAGCTGAAAGTGCGGAAGGTTGGTGAGGGCAAGTACAACATAGCAGGCAAGAACGTCTTCGTCAGAGTAAGTTGCAAAATAACTAATTCGTTTACAATAATGCTAATAAAAATACTTTAAGTAATAACAGACCAAACTTTTTTTGTATGCTTTGCCCCCTGAACAAGTTTCATTCACAATTCAACACTTTGCAAACAATTCTGGTGATTGTGATGGGATTCCATGCCCACTGCTTTAGTCTTTTTCTGACACAATTTTGCAGTTTCTCGCGTACCTGATTAACATTATTCCTTTGAGTCGGTTTTTCTGTCAGGAGTCGGAAATAGCCGTTAGCAATACAATATTTGAGAATCGCAATCTATAATTATGTTGTAACTATAGGGCCTGCTTTCGTTTTTTTTTTAAATACACGAGCAAGTAGTTGATAAACATAGATGTTGCTTTATATTCGTTTACTACCTTACAGGCCGGAGACAGTTTGTCAGCTATAACGGCTCCAAGTCATCTAAATGTATTACTAATTCTGGAGTGTCCCAGGGCGCTAACTTAGGACCACTGCTCCTTTTTTTTAAATTTATGGATGTAAATGTATATAGTGTGCGCCAAACTCGATGACCTATTAGAAGTACGAGGGCGGTTCAATAAATCCGTGACTCTTCACAGGAACGGCAACACTGCTCCTGTCAACAAGCATCTGTCAGTTGACTCCTGTCAAATTTTGAACAAGCTGCGTCATTTAGTTTGTGTTAGATGGCGATTGAAAGCAGACAACCTCTAGAGTTATAACGAAAATGAAAAAGAGTGAATTTCGTGTGCTCACCAAACCTTATTTTTTGCAGAAGAAAACCTACACTAAAACCAAGGCTAAGCTTGATAAATACGGGGACTCTGCACCATCAATTTTGATGGTAAAAAAGTCGTTTACTGAATTTCGTTGCGGGCGTACAAGCACAAATGACGCCGAACGTTCTGGACGCCCAGTGAGGTCGCTCCACTTGAAACAATTGAAAAAACTCACGATATGGTGTTGGCCGATCGGAGATTGAAAGTGCCGGAGATTGTGGAAGCCATAGGCATATCACACGGCTCAGTGGTTTCGATTTTGCATGATCACTTGGGTATGAGAAAGCTATTCGTAAGATGGGTGCCGCATTTGCTCACAATCGACCACAAACCAAATCGTGTGACAACTTCGAAGAAGTGTTTGGCGTTGTTCAACAGCAATAGGGACGAGTTTTGCGCCGTTTCGTAACCGTGGACGAAACACGGATTCACTACAACACACCACAGACCAAGCAGCAGTCCAAACCGCGGTGACTGATGTCTTATTAGCATTCAAGTTTTGTAGTTAGAAGGAGATTCAAGGGATTTGAGCTGTGTGTTGGGATGCGAGGAAAGTAAGTAGGTTGCTGAACCAAATTGGCTAAAGAATTGCTGACTGCAAAGGCCTCCGCTGCTCTCCCTCGTGGATCGGTTTTTGAAGATCTTAGCCATTCCTTATTATGGACATTGAAATCACCAAGAATAGTGACCTCGGAGGAAGGATATTCAGAAATTAGATGGTCGGTTTTTTCAGAAAGGTAGTCGAAGAGCTGAACAAAGTTGTTGTCAGAATGTGACCGGGAAATGCGACAGATGCATTTAGTTGCAGCCCTGAGAGAGAGTTTCATCCAAAGTCTGTCTTTTCTTCCAGCTTCTAAGCTGGGGAGTCTGGTGCAGGGTAGATTGCTACGAACGTATGCGCACACACACCTCCATGCAATCTAAAGGAAGTAAGGAGCTGATACCTCAGGAAATTAAGGTGATTAGTGGCTGTTTTGGCATTGATTTGGGTTTCTGTGAGGAAGAGGAGTTGGGGCCTATTAGCCTGGAGGAAATGGTGGACGGAGTTCAGGTTAGAATTTAGGTCACATATATTCAAGAAGGATAAATCTTGATGCCGGCGCCCCCTGTACACCTCCTTCCCGGAGATCCGAATGGATGGGTATTTTATCTCCGGAATCTTTTGTACAAGGACGAGCCATCATGATTTTTGTTTGTAAGGGAAAACGACTCATACACCAGAACCGGAAACGTCCGTTGGGACTTCACCTGATGTAAGGGGTGGTACCTCCTCGGGCGTGAAAAAAAATCCTTTACTATCACGTAAAGGAAAAGTCCACTACCACCTACCACCACTTTTTTTCTCTTTTTCCTGCTGCAAGTCTGAACCAAGTAAAATAACTAACAATTATAAAAGTCTGTGGCTGATGGATAACCTTCCAATGCCATCCCTTTCTCCAAACACACACACATTAAGAGTTGCTAGTTGCCAAATTTCTTAAAAAATAATGTTTATTTTCTAAACGGCTCAAGATACGTGAAAGATAGGTCATACAAAAAAATTCCAGAATGTTCTCATATTGGCAAAATAAATGAACAATCGGAACATCAAGGTGTACAAAAAACAAGTTATATGCACATTTAGTGCTGTGAATTAATAATCTGTTTACTAATTTAGGATCTGAAACAATCACACAGAGTGGTGCTATCCAGTAAACTTGTTCTTTCCATTTTCCCTTACATTCATAGATCTGAAGGCAAATTTTTTATGTTATTGATTTTCAAACAGGTGTCTTATGGCTTCATTAGAATGTGCAAAATTTTGACGATGTTTGTGAGATTTGTGGGATTTCTTCTGTTACAAATAGCAGCTTCAGATATGTATTTATGTACTGTTTTGTTATTAAGATGCCAAGGTGCGTTTGTCACGATGAGAACAGCTTTGGACTGGAATTGCTATATAACAGTTATATTTAAATAGGTAGGGGATTCCATAACTCCAAGCCATAGGTCCATTTATGAATATTTGATATTGTTTTATTTATCTTTAGATGTTTGCTGTTTTTAACGTCTAACCTTAGTCTAAGTATTGTTAGATGTTATTTTAGGTGTGTCCTGATTTACTGTATATTTTTGTATCTGTATGGTGAGTATATATTATTATTACTACATTATTTTGTAGCTGCTGAAGGGTCGTCACATGATGGTCCGCGTTGGAGGCGGTTGGGACACGTTGGATCATTTCCTGCTACGTCACGACCCTTGCCAGGTGAAAGTCATATCTAGAGACAGTCCCGACAGACCAGCTAGTGCTTCAAAGTTCCTACACATACGTGCCAAATATCGTAGTCCTCCACCACGTGAATCTGTCACTCGCTGAACACACTTTAGCTTGATCTTTGATCTTAACCATTTAGCGTTTAGCACTGCTGCCGGTACGGTGGTCTGTCCATTGAAATCATTCTTTAAGGCAGGTATTGTGTCTTCCAAAATGGCCAGATAGTCTTAAATATTGTTAAGCATTTGTTAGGCTTGAAAGTTCGGTTCCAGCAGCCTATTCTGCTTTTTGAGCACCAGGCAATTTGTTATGCAACTTTAAAACATTATGAAACAAACTATTTTGTCCAAATGTAATTCTTAGCGCGGATGTATACAAATTTTTAACAGTTTTTTTTTATATAAAGGCTTCAAATTAGGTGAATACAGTAATACCCCGGATTTACGCGGTAGGTGGGTTCGAGCGATTGCCGTGAAGTCGAATTCGCGTAAGTCTGGGTTCATATCTATGTATGCAGTGGAGATATTCCCTTTTGGTGAATACCATTGCAGTTGGTGAAAAATGCCAAAATCAAATCTTCGCTATGGGAGGTATACTCTTCTTGCAGGTCTTTAGTAACTTTTATTATGGCAACAGAATTTAAAAAATGTGGGTTTGATAAATAAGAAAAATAATTAAGAATTTCCACATCAACATATGTGAAACTGTAGAAACCGAGTATTCAATTAGTACGGCATAAAAATCAAGCTACTTTTAGTGCCCAGTGTGTTTAATCAATGGAGGTACTTAAAATTTTAATACATCAACAAAATACAATTTTAGTTTATTTTCGGTTATATTATAAGCAAAGCTATATATATATATATATATATATATATATATATATATATATATATATATATATATATATATATATATATATATATATATATATATATATATATTCAAGAATGTGGACAGATCACATGTATTTGGGCATCAATATTGTATAGGATTTTAATACCAATTTCACCGCCAAGTTCAAATGTTTACTTTAATGTTTTGTTATTGGTTTTTATTGTAATTGTAGTGTCGTAATACACTAATTAAGCAATTTTTAGAAATTTCACTAATGTTAAGTTGATTAGGGTAGCTTTTGTACATATTTTTCTACAAATAAACGACTAGTATATTGCTTTTGTTTTATTGCACTTTTTTATAGCATTTTGAAGACTTAGATATAAATAGGCAGTACATTCACCACCAAAAGGTATGATTTTATTAAAATATATCACTGCAAAATCACTTTATATATTCTTTGCTATGGGAACTTATGGATTGTAACTCAAAAATGTTTTTTTTAATAATCCAAGGCTGGTGGTAATTTAGTTGTTTAAAGATGGCGTATTGAACAAAGCCAACTGTGATTCAAATTGGGTAGATATATATCATACATTTTCATTTTTCACAAGACCCTGTGCTGTGAACTAGAACTAGGATTTTTCTTATAAAAAAGGTTGCTTTTCTGTGCTTTCTTTCAAATGAATCAATTAGTTATGGCACCATCTTTTAGACGTGGCATATCGTTCGGCCGACAGTTCTTTCGACAAACAGCTCGTTTAGTCGGCACTACAATAGAGCGGGGATTCGAGCGAGAATACCGCTTTTTTCAGTATTTGTCTGGACCACTGGCTGAAGCATTGTTTGCTTCTATAAAGCCTAATATTGATCTCTGCTTCATATTTAGTTGCAAAACATGACATAAGCGAAATTGAAACAAAAATGGCCCCGCAAATTATATGCAGGGCAATACACACTCTTTATATGTTTAAAATGGCTTACCTAATTGCATAGCAATATTTTGAGATTTAGTTTGATTTTGATTTTTGTTTTGCTTTAATATAACATTGTAAAAAAAAATGTTTAAGTTATTAGATACAAATAAACATACTTATGGGTAATTAATTGTTATATATGTAAATATGTATGAAACTCAATCCTGACCTACTTAATAAAAGATCATTTTCTAATAAAAAAATCGATTGATCATTGATATAAGATTTATTCCATATTTTAATTACAAAAATGTGATTTAAAGCGAAGCCACATATTATTAAGCATTTATTTTCAAGAAAGGTATCTTTGATGCCATCTACTTTTTCACATTTTATAATGCGTAGTTGCACAATTGTTTGAAAATTTATGGTTGGGGGCAGAAGGTTAGGTACTTCTTTTTTTATAAATGTATATAGGCAATGAAGAAAAAATCATTGGAAATTGAATATGTGACCATCCCATTAAAGTTTTTTTTTTAAATTTCTTTAACGTCCGCCTATTTCTGCGACTATGACCAATCACCGACGCCAGGGAGCAGTTTCACCTCACTATCCTGGAAATTTTGCCGAACCCCTGCCTTTCTCTAAGCAGGGTAGGGATTTTTAACATGCCCAACATCGCATGGGCACGGGGCCATTAAAGTTATTTGTGCAAAAAAAATATGTTGAGTTAGATATAAATAAATATACTTATGAATAAATCGTTGTTTTTGAAGAAGATATAAATTGTTGTAAGCCTGAATGACAATAGTGGGCAAGGAATGGCAGCCTTTGGGTGAGGGTAGAGTCACCGATGAGATGTATAGCTCTCTTCTAAGAAAGTCCAGGATAGCGAGTGTAGAAGCGGCAGCGGCACCCCAGATGTGAGAGTAGTATTCGAGGTTTGGCCTTATTTGTTAAGTATATAAGGTATAGAGATTAGCTGGTGAAAATTATTTGCGTGCCTGGAAGAGGAAACCTAATTTCTTGGCAGCCGCTTCTGCAATTGATGCGACATATTGGTGCCAATTGAGATTTCAATCCACAGAAATGCCAACAAGTGAAAAGGACTCATTTACATTGAATAACTTGGTTGTTTATTGTGATGGGTCGAGGGCTGGTGTATCTCTTATGAGAAAGAAAGCAAGACAGATTTGGTGGGGTTGAATTGTACAAGATTTCTACTTCCCCAGTACTAATATTTTTTGGAGATCCACAGAGACAGAACCCGCTATGAGTCTGCGATCATCATCTAATTGGGCTAAAGAGACACGCTTAGAATATTGTATATTTGAGTGGAGGGTGCTGTCGTCCGCGTAACTGAACTGGGTTGGATGTGCTAGAGAGGAGGTCATTGATGTGGAGAAGAAACAAAGCAGGGGCTAAAGCTGAACCTTGAGGAACTCTTGCATTAATTGGATACAGTTTAGAGGAATGGCCATCCACAACAACAGAAATGCCCCGATGGGAGAGGAAATTTGCTCTCCAGGTACAGAGTTTTGGTGGTAGGCCATAGGCCGAAAGTTTATTAGGCAGCGCTGCGTGCCAGACCTGGTCGAATGCTTTGGATATGTCTAGAGCGACAATCTGGGATTCATTTTGTAGTTCCATAGACTTGTTTCAAGAATGGGTGACAAAGGAAAGGAGGTTGGCAGTTGATCTGCGCTGACGGAATCCATACTGCCTGTCGTGGATTAGATTGTGTTTCGCAAGAAATTTTAGTAATTCGGTGTTTATATACTTTTCGATCACTTCAGAGATGACTGAAAGGAGAGAAGTAGGCGTGTTGTTGCTAGGAAGTGCTTTGGATCTTTTCTTGGGGACGGGTTGTACTCTAGCAGTTTTCCAGTTACTAGGGCATATGCCTCTATTGTAAGATGTCTGAAACAGAGGAGTCAGGACAGGAGCAAGTTCTGGTGCGCATTTTTTGAGAACAATTGCTGGGGTCTCTTGATTTATAGACATTAAAAATTCTTACCAATTTAGAGAGTAGAGAGATTCACCAAAATTATCAGTGTCAGTAATGAAATTACTTTTTAAGTAAGGCTTGTTTGACTACTTAGGAAACAATATGTTTTCAAATTAAGCACACATTATGATCGGTGCCTATTTTTATGTTACAATCCATAGTTTTCCAGAAGCATTAAAATTTACTGATTATAGCTTTTAGACAAGTTATTTTTTATTTAAATGATAATTACATACATGAAATATAGAGCTAATAACAGAGTTATTGGTAAAAGCTTTCCACATTTAAGTGCATATTTTATTTGTAATTATTTTTGGTATTTGCTTGTTGATAAAATGATTATTTTATAGAAATAATTTTCATAACTTATACAGGACTGCCGGAAGGAAATAAAACCAATGATTCGCCAAAGGAAAATTGAGAAAGTACCAAATTTTGCAAAGAAATTTACGTATTATTCTGGGTTTTCAAAACTGGTGAGACCGGGAGAATCAACTGTATAGAAATTTCCAAACTAAACTGTGAATTTGTTACTAGAACATTCTAGCTACAATTTTCCATAAAGTAAGGACTCAATTTCAGGATTACACCTAGGATAATTTGTGAAGATGGTTAAATGGATGTTGAATTGACAAACAAAGTTTTGAACGCAGGTTTATGGAAGAATACATTATTTGTATGTAAACTTTAGCAATAAAAGATTCAAAAAATATTTTTTTTAATAAATAGCTCATTTTGTGCCTAAAACCACCCCTTATTGTTTTAATATAATACAAACAAAATTAACTAGAAACTATCAGTTTTTCTTTAATAATTAAATTCACAGTGCAGTAGATCCCGAATTATTAGGAATCTGGAAAGCTCCGAACATAACTTTTGATTCTAAAAACTGTACCTATGCTGATGATAGAGTAGTTCGAAGTTCGTAATTCTTCATTGCTCAAAAGTACTTTGAAATTGGACTTTACAGGCATTCCATGCTGCCAAATATAGCAAAGTTGTAACACAGTGCTGGCCACATTAACTCGATAACAGCGCTTCATACTCTGTATTGGCTTTATAGAGTCAGTAGTGTAATTTGAGAAGATTTCACTCATGTGTATTTCTAACAGTTGGTAGGATACATCGAGACCTGACAAGAGCCATTTAACAATCACAGAATTAATTATTTTACATATCCTAGCGTCCCAACACCTTGTTTGTTCACAACATTATGATGGCAGCGTTTGAAAGGAATCGATATGTTAACTTTTCAGAATATACGAGGATAATTGCAGATGGCAAACTAGGTTGAACATGCTTTATTTCACAATTCATAGTTTGGTTAAAAAAAACATGATGTGGACTATTGGGCTAAAATCAGGACTCCAAGCTGGTCATACGTGTTCGGATACTGACGTAATCCAAGTACTCTATGACACTTCGAGCAATGTGCAGAGGATTGTTTTCTTGCATCAAAAGAAAGATCCTCGAAGAATTATGGCAAACAATTGTAGAAACGGTCAATTTATTTAGAAATAAAGGAATACTATTTAAAACTAGACCATATCTTCTCAGGCATATATCAAAGTATATTGAGGATAATGGTGGTTATTATATGAAAATTTGTCTTTCAGTATTTAAGTTTATTATTCTTCATACAGACTTTGAGAATACTTCTCTGGCTTCACTGTTGGTTTTTGTAGGTGAAGGACTGAGCCAGCGCGTGAGCTAACTGGAGCAAGTGGCCCTTCCAATTCTGGAAGTTCTAGGATGTTCTTCAATGCTTCTTAAAATTCAATTTTAATCTGTCTGAAAATGCTGTCAAGCAGCGAAACTATAGTCACAGAAGCATTGAAGAACATCCTAGAACTTCCAGAATTCGAAGGGCCACTTGCTCCAATTAGCTCACGCGCTGGCTACGTCCTTCACCTACAAAAACCAACAGTGAAGTCAGAGAAGTATTCTCAAAGTCTGTATGCAGTATGGACAAGTTTCACCAAGTAAGGGCAACAACAATCAATGAATTTATTATTCTTATTATTATTTGATATGTTGCTTATAATTATACATAATACTACAAAAATAAACTACTGCCTGTGTATGTATAAAGCATAATTTGCTAAATAATTCTTCCACCATGTTCAGATGTCAAAAATTCATCTGGAAATGTCAGAATTAAAATTTCATTCCAGGTTCTATTAATCATTTCTTTTCTCAATAATAATAGTTGACAGTCAAAAGTTATAATGATAGAAATCTAGTGATTAATTTTAATAATACAGTTAGTTACAAGAAAAATGTGGAAAGGGGTGTGCCTCGGGGATCTCTACTTGGATCACAACTTTTTCTCATTTTATAAACAACTTGACATGCAGCTTGCTATTTGAGGCACAAAAAACCACATTTGCCGACATTTCGAAGGTTGCTGCAGCAAGGACAATGATCGATGTACTGCACAGAACTGATTTTAAAGCGTGGCATATCGTTTGGCCAGCACGGCTCCTCAATAAGTGCGCCTGTGCACGCGCACTGCCACGGAAAAACCAATATTTTTGCTATGTTATATTTTAATAAATTGTATTTACTTTTTTACCTCCTGCATTCAACAAACAAAATTAGTATATCGAGGATCGCAGAGAGTCGGCAGCCATTAATACAGAATCAGAATAAGTATAGTGTTAATCGTTGCAGACGTTATATACATCCATATCCATAAAGCAGTCGGACGGCGGTGTGTATTTTCCGGCGCTCTCACGAAATGCGATACTTCAGTGCGAAATGATCACCGAATCTTGATGCTCTTCGTCGAAAACGACCCGCTTTTCCAGTTTGTAGTGAACTTTAGGCAGAGCGTGTGTACCAACTACGTAGTAATTTTCGTCTTCGCGTCGGATTGATTTTTAATTAGATCATTTCGTTGTTGTTTGCATGTTCTAACAAGACAATTATTATTATTATTATGGTTACTACTTCGGGTTGCTTAATAAGTGGACAATATAATTGTGATACTGTGATTAATTCAGTGGATATTTTAAATTTAAAGGTTAACTTTTTAAGGGACTTTTTAACTACTATAACGTATAACTAACTAGAGGAAAACTTGATAAGTAGTTAATAATTATTAAGTTTAGTAAGTAGGTTTCTTTATAATGCATTTTCGGGGAAAAAATATGTGAGCCCTTCATTTTTAGATAATTTTTATTAAAAAAAAATTCACTAATAAAGATGGAGACTTTACAAAAATTTTTTCAAATGAGCGCGAACTAGGACCCCTATCCAGGGTCAGTTTCAATTTTTATATGTTTATATATATATATATATATATATATATATATATATATATATATATATATATATATATATATATATATATATATATATATATATATATATATATATATATATGTATGTATGTATCCAACTGATAACTAAAAAAATAAGCAACTCATTTCGGATTAAACTCGGCAAATGCCTTTCTTTGATTAATGGCTTGGATGAGTCGTTAGTCAGGAAAATGTGATAACGTTTTCCGGAAAAATTTGTTGTTGTGTTTCAAAAAAAAATGTTTTTCTCCGAAAATTACAAAGTTATTTTGATGAAATTTGGTGGATATGTTGCCCTGGGTAAGACCCTACTATACACCAAAATTACACTTTCTAAGTTCGTAGAAACTTAGTTATTCAAATTTGAAGCATTTAATAAAAATTTACTACCATAACGCACTTGCTGCGCCCCGAACTTTTTTTCTTGTGCACCCCCAATGCATTAAAGCACAAGCTACTGCGTTTGGCCGACAGTTCGTTTGTCGACACCTACAATAGAGCGGGGATTCGAGCGAGAATATCGCTTTTTCAGTATTTCTCTGGCCGACTGGGTGAAACGTTGTTTCCTTGTATATAACCTAATACTGATCTCTGCTTCATATTTAGTTGCAAAACATGACATATAAGCGAAATTGAAATAAAAATGTCAATTTATATGCGGGGTAATACGCACTCTTTATATGTTTAAAATGACTTACCTAATTGCATAGCAACATTTTGAGGTTAGCTTCATTTTGATTTTTGTTTTGCTTCAATATAACATTGTAAAAAAAGATGTTTAAGTTATTAGATACAAATAAACATACTTATGGGTAATTAATTATTATATATGTAAATATGTATAAAACTAATATAAAAAAAAAGATTGATATAAGATTTATTCCATATTTTAAATTAAAAAAAGTGATTTAAGTTTGGCTTAGTCATAATATTTTGAAGCCGAGAATCTATGGATTACTAAAGGATTGAAAGTGTCATCAAGAAACCTGCGTTGCCTGCATACAATTAGAAAATATGCTGGTAACAATGCCTCATTCATATTCTATTTTAATCATTATCGACGGATATACAGAAGAATTTTAAAGGTTGCAAAACAACAATATTATAGACAAAGGATATTGCGGTCTTCAAACAGACAGAGAGAGTCATGGTCGATTGTTAATGATCTTTCGGGAGGACATGGTTCTCATCGGGTGACTCTTGAACTGGATCTTAATCATCTCAATGATTATTATTGTTCCATTGCTTCTGGGCTAATACAGTGGAGGGTCCCTTGGACGGATCCACTGGGCTTCATGGATGATGTTTTTATCGCTGACACCTTCTTTTTTACGCCGGTCGATTCTGAGATTCATGGAGTGCTTCATGACTTTAAGAACAAGGATTCTATCGGGTGGGATGGTATCTCTGTCAAACTGCTTCTTCACCTTCCGTACTGGGTTCTTGAAATCTGGGCAGTTGCAATTAATAGTTCGATTATAACGGGATATTTTCCTTCGTCTCTGAAAATGGCTAGAGTAATTCTTGCATAAAAGGAGGTGAAACAGATTCTCCAAATAGTTTTCGTGCTCTATCTCTACTTCCTACCATCTCTAAAATAGTTGAGAAATTAATCAAAAATGGAATGCAGGTATTTCTTGGTAAACACAAGCTCCTAACATCTTCCCAGTTTGGATTTCAACCTAAAAAAGGTACAAATGATGCAATATTTTATTTTCTTGAAAATCTGTACCTTTCACTGAATAACAATCAGGTGGCTCCGGCAGTGTTATGTGATCTCACTAAACCATTTGATTGTGTTGACCATGAGATACTGTTACGTAAACTTCCTACTTATGGCTTTGGGGGGACTTTGCTTGAATGGTTGAGGTCCTATTTATCTGATCGTCAGCAGAGTGTTCAACTTGGTCATATTAGCTCTGGGTACCAACATATTCACCTTGGTGTTCCGCAGGGGTCTGTTCTTGGTCCACTGCTGTTACTTTATATTAATGACCTGTCTATGTTGAAAATTAAGGGTCATATATATGCTGATGATATAACTATCTTGTGGAGTAGTGATAGTGTTGGAGCACTGGAGCGCACTGTGGCAGATAGAAAACTGGTTCATTTCAAATATGTTAACTTGGAATGTCTCTAAGACTAATATCATGCATTTCAAATGTAGTCTGCCTGCTGTGACTCTAGCAGCTGAGGAACTTGGGAAGGAGAGCTGCGTTAGGTTTCTGGGACTATACATTGATCAATCATTAAAATTTGAAACACATATAAATCATCTATGTAAGAAGCTTTCATCAGGTTGTCACACACTAAGAGTTGTTTCAAAAAGCTTGGACAAGAGTACATCTAGAAGTGTTTACTTCTCACTTGCGGAGTCCCATCTAAGGCATGGCATTTGTTACTGGGGCTCTTGTGCAGGTCATCTTTTCAATTCTATATTTATTCTGCAGAAAAGAGCCCTCAGATATTTGTGTGGGGTTAGTGTCCGTGACTCTTGTAGACCTTTATTTGTTTCTGAGCGGATATTGACCCTACCGTCTCTGTTTGTGTTGGAGATTGCATGCCTTTATGCATGAAAAATATAAAGATGAAATCAGGTCAGTGTCTTCTCGTGATACAAGACAAAAGAATTGCATTCCTCTTCCTATACCATCCACATCATTGTTAAAGAGGTCATTAATATATAATAGTAAGAAGATATTTAACCAGATACCACTAAACTTGAGGAGGATTGGCATAGAAATTTTTAGGAAAGAGCTTGAGGATTTTTTAATTGCAAAATGTTATTATTCAATAGATGAATTTTGTAATGATCACACTGAGAGATTCGACTGGTGTTGTTTGGGAGTTTTCATTTGGACTGCTTTCTGTAAATTGTGTGTTTATATTATATTGTTGGTTAGCTGTGTATTTATGTTTATATTGTTTTTTATATTGTTATTTATATATAGTTATACTAGTTACTTAGGCACTAATATTACTATTTGTTGTGAACTTATATTTTTGTGTTTTTATATTTTGACAACTTTTACTTTTTTATGTTAACTTTGTCAATAAGATTTTTATCTTTGGACAATAAAGCACCTATCTATCAATCTATCTATTTACTGCTTTGTGTACTATTACTTTTTGAGCAGCGTGTATATATGTCTGTTAAAGAAAACACAAAGTCATCTAAATAATAGTATTTAATAAAAATAATAAATATAAATTACATTTTAAATATACTTTGGTGAAACATACATATTTATTACTTATTAATCAAATAGAATATTTATTCTAACTATATCGTATAAAATACAAAATTAAAAAGTTTCTAGTTCTAATTTTCGATTTGAAAAACTTGATACATTTTACGATCAATTATTTCCCACACATTTAACTTATGATTCTTATATAAACATTTCAACATGTATGATCAGGATGATTTCGATATTAGATTGAAAACACCTTTCTATGTTGCAAGGTAAAAATAACCCAATCGCAAAATGCCAAATATCTTTTTATAAAATGATACAAAAGAATAAAATAAAGTTACTACCACATATACCAGACACTCTTTTTATTACCTACAAATAAAAACGTACGCAATAAATACTAAAAATCATCAAAACTATTTCTGTAAACCGAGGTCAGTGATGTATTAAATATTATTTTATTTACCTTTAAAACAATCTGAACTAAGTTAGCGAAGACGAATCCATGTTTCTTTCCCCTTCGCCTCACTTTACAGATGTTTCTTGATCACTAAAATTAAATAGAAAAAATAGCCGTTTCAAATACTGATAAGAAACTTGACATACAAAGAGAACATAATTCGTGCTAAAACTGATTATTCACAAATTGTGAGTGCAAATTATGTAATGTTATGATTTTTAATTACATAATGGATTAACAATGATTAAAAAGATCATAGGTGAGATTTGTAATGTTAAAATCGTCTATTACCTATAGAATATTTAAACGAAAATGTGGTTTAGTTGAAAGAAAAAGAACTAGAAAAATATCCTATTTTTTCTTACTCTTCCCAAGAGTCAATGTATGATGGCTGCTACCCATCTGCTGATACTGCGCTTTCCTTCTATTGAACTCCACAATATCATCTTCCAGTTTCTTTCGAGATTCTTCGATTTTCTTTTTCTCTTCTGTATGATCTTTTTTCAGTTTGTCGAATTTCGCATGTAACTGCAACAAAACCAAATTGTTACTTTTCTAAGCTGATCAACGTATTTGAACTATATGAAGGCACTTTGATTTGTATATTATGTAATTTTTTAAAATTACATAATACATGAAAAACAATCTGAGTGGAAATAATCACCAACTTGCATGTTTTGTTTATTTATTGAATAATTGAAGATTATAGTAGGTATGACAATTAAATAACTATAATTCGTTCTAAGTGTGCTGTCTGGCAAAACTGATGCATTCATTATAACCTAGCATTGAAATTCCACACTTGTTATATATATATATATATATATATATATATATATATATATATATATATATATATATATATATATATATATATATATACCACGAGAGCTTACAGCCTAAATACTATCGTTCCGGGGGTCTCAACATGGAGGAAAGAGGCAACTTGTTAATTCTGCATTTGAAGGTTTAGAGGAGAAGGAAAAACATATGCCAGCAAGGAATTCCACAACTTGGAAGTCCTCGGGACAAAAGAGCTGGCATAACAGGATGTTCTATGTCTGCTGACCTGGACAGTAAAAGGGTGCATTCGCTCTGTTCCCCTGGTAGATCTGTTGGGGGCAGCAGGTGGAGGAACTATGGAAGAAAGCTCCTCTGAGCAGTGCCCGTGTAGATATCTATAAAAGAGAGAGAGGTCACCAACAGCAGTGGGAAAGGGATGGCAGCCTTTGGGTGAGGGTAAGGTCACCGATGAGACGTATAGCTGTCTTCTGCATGTCTAGGAAGCGCTTTGGATCCTTTCTTGGGGATGGGTTGTACTCAAGCACTTTTCCAGTTACTAAGGAATATGCCTCATTTCTTTTATAATACCGGGACAATGTTTGGTTCCAAAAGCTCTAAATTTTAGCATGCGACAATGTTCTCTGCAAGTATCAAAACCTGCTCAAAAAATGAAAACGATACTGATAGATAAGTTATCAGATCCATCATTTTTATTATAGATGATTTCGCAGGTTACTATTTTTTGTGAGTTTAGTAAATAGCACTTTCTGTATTTCTCATATTGTACGTTTCAAACAGGTACAGTCCCGCTTAAAATTACACGTACCTACGTTTGTTTAGCGTCCGAGCCTATCGAGCTTAATTTAAAAGGTGCTCGCTTTCGGCGTCCACCAGATTTCAATGTAGTCTTGGACAAAATTTAGATTCATACACTCGCGAATTGCGAAATAGCTTCGAAACATATGCCTATTGGTTTATTTAAAATAATATCGTAAAACTGTTGTTTTTTATTAGATTTTCTAATTTATTTTACAAATTTTTGTGTGTACACAGACACGATCTAAATGTCTTCTCTACTTTTAAGTTTGTGTAGCCCCAATGTTAATTAAGGTGTCCCCTTTATTATACTTACTTATCTTGTGCTTGTATATGTACTATAAAAATAAAAAAAGGAGTGAAACAGCAAGTGAATTTATTTACTTTAGTGCTGTATTCGATATTATCTGAAAAAGACATTATAGGCGACAATGTGGAATGTAATTTTGGTAAATTTACAGTTTACTGCAAGGTGGGTATTTAGATGTTTCTTTCAGAAACATGCTGAGAACCCCCTCGGATGCACAAGCTACAAGGTAAATTTGGTGCAAACAACCCCTAAGAAACTTAAGGGACCAAGAATTAATAGGGTTGCTGGGCGGGGAGGAAATCTGAGCGAAAAATGCTAAAAATAAACATTTAATCGAACTTTGAAAAGGTGCGTTTTTCACATTTTGCAGCAATACTTCCTTTAAACCCTGTTATCTCCTACAAGGGGTATAGCTCGTTTCTGAATGGAATCAAATAGGGACAATGTGGTTTTTGAGGCAGCATGAGACAAATACTACTACTACATTTCGTGTTCATTACCTGTTTTGTTTGACTTTTTAATGCAACCCACCGTATATAAAGAATTAGTACAGATTTATGTGGCGATAATGTATTTTGTCTTTTTTGTAGTTATTTTCTTTTACTTAATCGGTAAAATATTAATCTTATGAAATTCACTACCATAATGGGCTTGCTGCCCCTGTTTTTTTTGTACTTCTTTCTTAACCTTTTGCACTAAAAAAAACTGCATCTTTATTTTGTACCCTTAATAGATTTCGTTTACCACACAATTTTTGTCTTGTGCCCTTCTTTGACCTCGAGTGTGACCTACATTTGTCCGTTTAATGCTTGAAAACTTTTTTGCTTGCAACTTTAAGATTTGAATTTTTGGATATACCATAAGTTGTTATTTTAAGACATGGTAACGAAAGAATTAAATAAGGAGAACAAAAGTTCTAGAAGTAAACAAGGACACCAAAATTTTATACCATATATAAGCTGGCCCACCGGCCAAGCAGGGCAATTGAGAATGTGAGTTGAGAATATTATTTAAGTCCTCCGCAAGAAGTATTTAATTTGTTTATTCTCTGACATATATATATATATATATATATATATATATATATATATATATATATATATATATATATATATATATATATATATAGATTTATTTTGCAAAACCATACATAGCTGCCCTGAAAATTGAACTAATTTTATTTTATTTTTTTTATATTTCATATATACAGGTGTCCCTAATACAGAGTTTACTTAAGAGAATTGACAGAGTTTTGTCAGCTCTTCTGTATTTTTATTCTTTCATTGTGCAAGCGCGCAACGAATAACCAAAGGCTGTAGTAAGTCACCCTATAATTTCCTCTCGTTTCTAGCTGTTTTCGTAAGAAATAATAGTAAGTATACAACGTTGTGTACCATTGTGACTTCCACCTCCCAGTTAACGTAGGCTGACGAAATAACTTGGGAGTTTGGAGAACTACACATATTTTCCAATGTGTTATCACTCAATGCTGCCCCAGGTGAGGCCCGAGTGTTACAACGTTGTAAAATATCATTCTTTTATTGCCGTCATGTAATAAAAGCCTCCCCCAAAAACTGGGAACCGAACCAGCTAGGAATAAGAGAAATACCACCACCAGATTTTCCGGAAAAAGCACCTGCATTGTCAAAACTGGAATAGAAATCCGATATCTCCGTTTTTTTCTATTTTTCACACACTATACATACCAGTCAGCACAGGTGAGAATCATATTCCCCTTGTAAATACTGTTTGCAAATAATTTTGTATATATGTATCTTTATGTTCAAGAATAAAATGTTATTTGTTTTCAAAGCATATCTTTTCCGTTATTAGCATAGCTGTCCTGGCAAGTCGCTATAAAATCTGACCCCTGAGTTTTCTGAGCAACACATTCCCACAGGGTGATCCACTACCTCTGTGTCCTTAACATTGGGACTTCCACATTCCCCCACAAGCATCTTTCAAGCTCTCAAGTAAAGTGGTGGCGCTCAAGAGAAACCCTTTTTCCAATCAAAACACCGACCCACCCCACCCTTCGGAAGTAGACCGTTATAATACAAAATCTTTTTTTTTTTTAAGGAAACCTATAAATTAGTCGGAAAAACCATCTTATATTGTTGGCTAATAAACTTATCCAAGCCTTATAGTAAAGGAACACGCATGCCAAGTTTTATTCAAATCAGTCTAAGGCGTTATTTGCGCTCATTTGACGAAATGTTTCAAAAGCCTCAAAGTCGTGATCTCATGCATAACAAAACTTTTCAAAAATTCGCTAAAAAGCCTAAGTGGTATTAAAAGGTACAGATTAAGATTGACAGAATCTAAGTAAACCTTTAAAATCTTTAGTTTGATCTTATTAAAGAGAGCCTCAGAGGCCCAGAGGTAAGAATGTGTGTTTCTGAAACCGTGGGTAGTGGGTTGGATTCCTAGCGTTCCCCTTTCACTTTTTCAGGTCATACTGTAACATCAACCGAGGTTGTGGCATTGTATATAAACAAGTTAAATCTCTACACATTCCGCCATTCGGAGAGGGCGTAAAGCCGTCGGTGCAGTGTCCATGCGATGCTGGGCACATTAAAGATCCCTATCCTCCCTACAAAAAGGCAGGGGATCGGCAAAGTTTCCGGGAAAATGAGGTGCACCTCCTCCCTGGCGTGGGTGATGGGCCATAATCGCGGAAATAGACAAACGTTAAAGAAACAAAACACACACACACACATTTTATTGACAAACAGCAACTTGAGCCTACTGAATCTCTAATTTTTCCATAAAAAATAATGTTACTGCTCTTTGTTCATGAAATCATTTTGTGCTTTTTCATCTAAAGATCTTCTGTATAAATGAAAACTTAAAACAACCTGAAAATTAGGTAGATTTTAATAATAAATAATACCTCTTTCTCTGCTTCTTTCAATTCAGCCTCCTTCTCCTTGACTCTTACCACAAACATCTGTCTCATTTCATCCTCTTTCTGCTGCAGCTCCTGCAGATGATTCGATCTCTTAGCTTCGAAGGTCTGTTGAAAACTAATGGGTTTGTTATCGGCATCCACATCCGTAAAACCCATTTGTTCAAGACGCTTCTTTCTATAGAGCTCATAGTGACGGCCGTGAGTCTTCTCCCGCATATCTTCCATATTAGTGCGGATCAGCATCTCGCGAAGCTTCACGAAGTCACAGTGGCTTTCGTTCTCCACCTGCACAGTGCCCCAAGGATACTGACGAGCTCTCACATTCTTGTTACCCATTCTGACAAAGTCTGTACTACCAATCACCGCAAATGGTATATGAGAGTTCATCGTTTCGTTAATTTCAGATACAGATTCATCGTCTGTAGGAAACTGATAGATATGAACACCGTTGTTCTGTAATTCAGCCATTATTTTCGATTTGAACTTCTGCAATTCGGTCTTTGATATTGTATCAGCTTTGGCTATGATCGGTATAACGTTGACTTTCTCATCGAGTTTTTTCATACATACTAGATCGATGGATTTAAGACCGTGACCTGTTGGACATATAAAATACAGACAAACGTGGATACGTGTGTCATGGTAGTTGCAGAGTGATCTCTTGATTTTTAGCTCTTCTTGCAAATAATTTTCAAATTGGGCGTCAATGTAGTCGACTATTGCCTTAAAGCTGTCCTCTTTGTTAATCTGATCACCATAACCAACAGTATCTACAAGTGTGAGCTACAAATGAAACAGAAACAGAAATAAGAACAAAAAGGTACAAAATTAAAAAAATATATATTTTCATACAATATAAAAATTATGAACAGAATTATAATTATAAAATACACTGGCGAAAGAAATAAATGCATCACTATAAATTTACCATAATTTTGAGGTTAAGTATTTTCCGAACTAATCATCCAATTTTGTTATCTTTTTTTTTTGTATTGTACAATTACTCTCCTAGCATTTTACTATGTCATTGATTCTTACACAAGTTCATGTTTCTCTTACATACAGGGTGTTATTCTGATATTCGATTTTTCGAATATTTTCAAAACACCCTGTGAATAACAGTTGCATTACTAACAAATCCGAATTAGACTCAAACTATAGCCTCATTAGTTCTTGACATTTCCTTTTTTGATTCACCTTCTTATCTCTTTGATTAAAGGAGATACACATTTTTATAACACTGCATCTTTGACCTTTTTATGCACATGGAAAAAAAGAAAACGCATAGCAGGTTTGTTTTTGTGTTTTGTTGACATGGTTTCATTTCAAAAAACCTCTGTCAAAACATCAACAGTAAGTGCAATATTTCAGCATGAATGTAAATATTCGCCAGAATCGCAACATAAATATTGAAGAATCTGGGCGTTTAGTAACTCTTGCCGACGTCGCATCTTAGAATACGAGATTCGGGAAACTGGTGAGGAGAGGGAGCAGTAATAGGGCATGCAAGAGTCGCCAAGGAGGTGGAAAAGGAAATTCCGATTTCCGCCATCAAGGTACAGAATGTCGAGGACGATATTAGGTTGACTAGGCCATATACCCTCAGAATCCCCAGTAGGGACCAGTGGAGAGAAAATGAGGTTGCATTCCAGCCCGCAAGCCTGATTTGTTTTACCGACGGATCGCGGCTGGAGGATCAACAATCCTCCGGGACAGGAATATACATCGAGAGCCTGGGGGTGCACCAGAGTTAAGCTCTGGGCGCATATACCACGGCATTCGAAACAGAGGTGTACGCTATCCTGTCTGTGGCCAATAGACAGGATGTGAGGAGGAGCCCCGAGAAATGTGTATACATTTGCTCGGATAGCCAGGCAGTCCTCCAGGCAGTCTGCGCAGCCAGAATCAGGTCAACACTGGTTCAGAAGTGCGCTGACGCTCTCAAAGGACTAGCCAGGACAAAGGGGGTGCAACTGCTGTGGGTTCCGGGACACTGTGACGTAGCGGGGAATGAGGTAGCGAATAATTTCGCAAGGCTTGGTTCCCGGCGGCTGTTCTGTGGCCCGGAGCCTGAGATAGGCATAAGTAGGAAGACAGTGTCTGTCGCCTTAGACAGGTGGACTGAGGAAGCCATGGAGAGGCACTGGGGGTCGGTTGGTGGCTGTAGGCAGGCAAGGAACTTCGTGAAGGGGCCGGACAGAGATAAAGTTGTCTGGCTACTCGGTAGGAGTCGACCTACGCTTCGCCGCATCCTTGGGGTGCTGACAGGCCACTGCGCCCTTAGAAGACACCTCACATTGATAGGCGTAGAGAGGCATCCCATTTGCCAGAAATGCGGCGAGGATGAAGAAACGTCTTGCCACTACCTGTGAGTGCGAGGCTTTTGGGAGTCTTCGAGCAGAATTGTTCGGATCGAGGACTCTGCAGAGGAATCAGGTAAGTACCGTCCAATTGCAGACGGTCACGTCATTTCGAGGTCGAGGCGGTTTGGCGATGGAACCGAGGAAGAGTAGAGCATGGTTTCTGGGGTCGGCAAAAAGAGCCCATTGTGGCCTACTTGCTTGGCGTTAGCCTCCCCACCACTGCTATTACTACTTCAACTCTTGCCGAAGATGGTAGGAGTCAGCGTTACATCGCTCGAAGTCTTGGTGTTAATCAATCGACCGTATCCCGACTCTTGCGGCGGTATCGTGAGACTCAAGAGCACGTGAGAAGACCCGGTCAGGGG
Organism: Tillus elongatus; assembly: GCA_964006375.1. Taxonomy (NCBI): domain Eukaryota; kingdom Metazoa; phylum Arthropoda; class Insecta; order Coleoptera; family Cleridae; genus Tillus; species Tillus elongatus. Next base: position 12,794,244 of record OZ023267.1, on the reverse strand, counting down.
AGAAGACAAGCCACAAATGATGTCGAAGACTGATTTTTGTTGCTGCAAACGTTAATGGAACTGTTTATTACGGCTTCAAGGCTACAAAATATGCTGGAAGAGAAGCACAATGTTCGTGTAAGTTGTGTTACTATATGAAAGCGGCTGCATGGTTTTAATTTAAGACCCAGAAGACCTGCAACAGGCCCTCAATTAAACATAGAGCATCGTAGAACCAGATTAACATTTGCTTAACAGCACGTTAACTGGTTAGAGGCCGATTGGGCTAACGTTATGTTCAGTGACCAGTCCAGATTTTGCCTCTATAACAGTGACTGACGGGCGCGTGTGTATAGACGGCCAGGTGAACTTTATACACAATGTAACATTGTTCAAATGCACAAAGGCTGCAGTGCTATCGGGGCGGCAAAGTCGCGGACGAGCCCTCTGGGAAAAAAAACCTTGTTCAAACAGTTATGTTTGATGGAGGCTTTACTATGGTATGGGGAGGCATCACTGGGGAGGCATCACTGCAGAGGCTCATACGGAGATGGTGGTGATACGAAGAAGAAACATCACAGCAGCTTCTTACATTGAAAACATTTTAGAACCTCATGTAATGCCTTGTGTAGAGCACAATTTTATTTTCATGCATGATAATGCTAGACCCCATAGTACCAGAATTGTACAACAATATCTTGCCGAAGTTAGAAGTTAATATTCCCACCATGCGATGGCCAGCCAGTAGTCTGAATCTTAATCCACTAGAACATCTCTGTGACATTATGGGACATTATCAAGTGACAGAGCAGCTGTTGAACCATTCATTAACAAATTGGATCAAACAATAAAATCTCTTGACTTACAGCCATCACAAATTTACAATGCTGATGAGTCAGCATTGTTCTGGAAAATGCTTCCAGATAGCACGCTCGTTACTTCTACGGAAAAACCCGCACCAGGAAGAAAGACTAATAAGGAACGAATCACGTTTTTAGCATCCTGTAATTCTGATGGCAGTCATAAACTTAAACTTCTGGTTTTTGGTAAGTCAAAAAACCCCAGGGCATTCAAAAATATCTGGCTTCCTGTCGATTATAAAGCTACAGCCAAGGCTTGGATGACATCAGCAGTGTTCAAGCAGTGGTTTGGTCAATGTTTTGAGAGAGAAAAAATTACCTGAAATGGCGCTACTTCTCATTGATAATGCTTCTAGTCATTGTGATGAAAAAGAATTAGTTAGCGATGATGGTTACATTATTGCAATGTTTTTACCTCCAAATACGACAGCATTAATTCAGCCAATGGACCAGAATGCCATCCGTTTAACGAAGCTTTTCTATCAAAAAAGTCTTCTGGATGAAATTCTAACTAACTACGAAAAAGGTCTTGTTAAGTGCCTAATAAGTTTGAACCTCAAATTTGCTGTATGCCTGCTTCACAGCGCTTGGGAGAAAGTTCCACCCAGCTCTTTGAAAAAATGTTGGAATAAAATTTTGAAAGATAACGGTGAACATTTGGAAGAGGAGGATCCTGACGATTTAATTCCTTTAAGTGTACTAAAGCAACGAATACGACCAGTTGTTGCAGAAGTAATTGATGGGCTTTTTACAATGCTCGAAAACATGGGTCATAAGGTGGATCTTGGTGAAGCTCTGGATTGGATTGACGGTGATGCCCAATTGCTTGAGAAGGACCATCTGAGTGAGTTAGGTGACAATTCAGATTCAGATGAAGATGGCATGGAAGAAAATACTCCTCTGGACAAAATTAAGGGCAACAGAAAATAATATTCCGTTAACAGGTATTATAACACTGCAAAATCTAAAAGAGATTGCCTATGAAAAACAGCAATGCAATAGTCGGCAAGTTAAAATTACGAATTTCTTTCAATCAAATAAAAAAAAAACTTGTGAGATGATGAAAGCAAAGAAAAAGGTGAAAATGATGAACTAGTAGAAGTATACGAAAGTGATGAGTAGTTTTCACTAAGAGTATTATTATGTATGTTACTTTTAATATAAGTTTTCATAAGTACGTTTTAACCATTTATTGCAAATCTACGTTTTTTTAAAGACTAACTTAAAAATGTTTTGATAATCCGGATAATTTGCTAATTCGGTTCGACCTGGTTATAATTGGTCCGGATTATCGCGACGTCACTGAAATGCAATTGTTATTCACAGGGTGTTTTGAAAATACTTGAAATCTAATATCAGGGTAAAAGATCATCAAAATTGAATGATTGGTTCAGACAATACTTAACCTCAAAATTATGATACATTTATGATGATGAGTTAATTTCTTTCGCCAGTGTAGTTGACTGAGATTTAAAACCCACCTTTAATCGTACACTACTCTCTTGTAATTCATAAGTATGGGCCTTTAGTTTGACGGTAGGCAATGTGTGTGGACTGGGAGATGATTCAAAGTTGGTATTAAATAACGAATCCATCAGGGTGGATTTTCCCAATCCAGTTTCTCCTGTTAAAAGAAAAAATAGGGCATTAAAATGAAGTTGTATAATGATATGGCAAATTACATTCTTAGTTGAATATTCTAGTGCATTATTCTATAAGAGATAAATCAATTTGTAAAATTTTTATATTCGATTCCTGTCCAAAGATATAGCTATTTCTTTTCTTCCACGACCCAGGAAATACATCATTGACCCAAATGGTCTGGGAGTCAATTGTATCAGCTTAATATTTGTGACATGATGCCTATCAAAATCAGCCAAAGTCAGTACAGTAGACTATCGATTTACCGGGAGCTTATTAACTGAGAAGCGGATCAACCGGGATCCTCATTTACATACTTACGATTAAATATTTTATCACAATAATAACACAACGAACGTCCTAACAGTTCAAGTATGTACCTTAGTTGCGGACGGCGGTAAGCAGGTAGTTTATATTATATTTTCAGAGAATTTGGTCAGCTCGTCAAAGCTTTAGATATACTAGTAGAAGCTATAATCATAAAGAACTATTGCCGGAAACTAATAAATGAGATTCGAGTTTATGTTCCAACCAGGAACAGTCATCGCATTCAATGCATGGAATTTTAGTTTTGGTCACGTTTTAGTAGAAACTGGTGCTTTTAAAGTCATTTCGGTGTGTAAGTGTAACATCGACTGCAATAAAATGTCTCTTAAGAGAAAGCGTGAAAACGCAATTAAAACGTTTAGATTTGCAATAAAAACCTATATTTTTGCACCTGAGGTTATGACTGTGGTTGACTGATATATTAGATGCAGATAGGCGGTGTTGTCAGGTCCAAAAGGTCAGGTCGGCAGGATTGTGTGTAAAAAGCATTTTAGATCTTTTATTTCGTTAAAGCGGCAAAACACACTTGGGATTAAATTGCAGATAGGCGTTGTTGTCAGGTCCAGAAGGTCAGGTTGACAGGATTGTGTGTAAAAAGCATTTTAGATCTGTTGTTTCGTTAAAGCGGGAACACACTCTTGGCATTAAATGTGGCAATGCTGCTGAACACTGACAATTCAAAACGTGCAAATCGTGTTTTTGAGAACCTAATTTCTCAATTAATCTGTTATTTATGGATTTTCTGTAATTTTTTTTTCAGATTATTACATTACATTACATACGCTTTCTTGTGGTGTGTGAGTTTTGGTAATTTCCGGTTAGGGTTAAGTCGACCATCCACAAAAAATGTTAGACAACCAGGACAGCTAAACTCCTTCGAAAGTATATATATATATATATATATATATATATATATATATATATATATATATATTGCTAAATATAGTACTAATAAGAAGTGTATTAATCTCGCTCCACCGCCTATGCGTAGTCTCCTAATAGATTACTTTACTAAATAAGTACCGGCATAAGCACGTCCGACAGATAATTAAAGAATACAGGGTAAGTGTGCATTTCATGCCCGCTAGTGCCACTACACTATGGTTTTCCTTCCCCCCACCATTTCATTACCCCGGCGTCTGACATGTGAAAATCTTTAACATCTTCCGACATGTGGGGTATCACATACCCCACTTTTTTTTTTAATTTCCTTTAACTGAATTTTTGATATATATTTTTTATGACACTAAATACAAATATAACATTTCTTCATTAGCAACACAAAAACTTCTTCAGAAGAAGAAAATTAGAAAAGAATAGCTCACATCATCCTGTTTTAGGCAGTAAAAAAAAAACGTTTATAACAAACTTTTATTTACAATGGTTCTATACCATCAAATAAACAGAAACAATAGAATATAAGTAAATAATATATTGCAGTGTACTATATAAAAAAAATTAAATCAAAATATGTAAAACCAAAAAAGTTATGCATTTGCAAAGTGACTACAATTTTTGCAGTACATAAGCGTGTGTTCTAAACATAACATTTTTTCGCAAGCCTCACATACATATTTTGTTTTGCGATCACGATTACGAGGACAAAAATCACATCTGCGCGGTTTGTTAGGTCTTTGTTTCTTTGTAGGAGGGTCTTCGGGTTCTCCTCTGATTTTGAGCAAAGCCGTCCTTATTTCGCGAGGTATTCTAAAGTTGGTCATCCTTGCTTTTTGATAATCATTAATCAATTCAAACCCCAACATTCTGAGAAAATCTTTTATTTTCAGAATTAATCCATTATTATTTTCACGATGAATTATCTGGGAATTGATACCGGCAGTGTTCATTATAGAAAAAAAAAAAAGAAACTCTGGACGCAGCAAGTGCGTTATGGTAGTAAATTTTCATAAAAATGTTTTTAATTGCAAATATGTGTGTTTCCTTTTTAAGAAAGCAGGCATCAATTTTGGTTACCAGTATAACCTATATAGTAAAAACAATGTGCCATGTTTCATAAAAATAACTTTATTGTGTGAAAATGTACAAAAATTTCCAAAAGTAAACTTAAAGTGTTCCCGGAAAAACTCATTTCTTGGTCAACCTTATAGGTTAATATTCAAATTTGAAGCATTTAATGAAAATTCGCTACCATAACGCACTTGCTGCGTCCCGAATTTCTTTTCTTACAAACATGCATCGCTGAAAAATTCAAAAATGCAATAACATAAGGCGTGTTTGATTAAAAAAAAAAAAAATTTGTATCACCAACGACTTATGGGCCATCCTGTGATTGTAGAAATATTTTTTTAAGATGTATCTCAAGACACCCTATAATTAATATATACAAATTTTCTTCATATCTTGTATAATAACGGATATATTGAGCTTTATTGATTTTTTACGAAAATTCGACAAAAATTATATACCATTAAACGATAAACTCTAAAGCTAAGGCTACTGCCAAGCATCAGAGAAAGGGTCTATTTGAAATGAATTTTCTGGAAACATTTTAGTAAAATGAAGGATAATGACGGTTGAAACTAAGACTTCAGAGTTTGTAAAACATCCTTCTTGAGACATTTGATTTCCATATCCCGTATTAGATTCAAGTTCTTGGCCTAAATGTTGCCGATTTTGACGTTTTAAATCGCAACTTTGACGTTTTGAGGAAAACTCCAATTTATTTTTCTTTAAATGCCTATAACTTTTTTGTCTTTTGACCTACATAGCTAAATTTTGGTAGGTGGCTTACCTATAAGGATATTAACTAGCGTGCCTAATTTGGTTGCCCTTACTTTGTTAATTCCGGAGATATAATTTTTTTTCGAAAGAAAACACAAAATTTTCCGGGAAAACCTGGGCAGATTTTCCTGGCTAACGAACTTATCCAAGCCATTTGCAAAGGGAATTTTTCCACCAAATTTAGTCAAAATCGGCCTATTATTTTTTGAGTTATCGGTGTGATATATATATATATATATATATATATATATATATATATATATATATATATATATATATATATATATAATATATATATATATATATATATATATATATATATATATATAAATATAAATATATATATATATATATATATATATATATATATATATAAACATATAAAAATTGAAACGGACCCCGGATATGTGTTCTAGGGGGCCTAGTTCGCGGTCATTTGAAGAAATTTTTTCAAAATTCAAAAGTCGGGATCTCCTCATTAGTGAATTTTTTTTAAGAAAATTCACTAAAAATAGTGTTAGAGGCCATCGTCGGCTATTGCGAGATACATTATAGTTTGCAGACAATTCATCTACTGTATCTACCCCTCCTTTCGTTAGATTGTAAAATGAAATTATTTCAGGTAGCTTATCTTCGGATTCATCTACGGAATCGTCATAATGAAGGGTTGACATCAGCAGAACCACCTTGCCCTTTCTTGGAACGTACGATACTATTGTAAAATTTTCTTGAAAACCAAAAACACTTGACTTTATTGGTCGATTTCGAACATTCAAAAATGTCGGAGGGATTTCCCTTTTATTTTTTCAAATTGTACCGATTCCAGTCAGATGATGATTTGTACGGAGCTTTTCAAATATATTGTAACTTGTGTACAAATTGTCACACGTAATATTTCTGTGACTACCATCATATGGACTGACGAGCCGTTCCACTATTGCAGTTGGAGTATTACTAAGAGCAAAGGGCCCATCAGGTTGCTTACCCACATAGACCTCCATGTTTACTAAATAATGCGTTCGGGCATCTACCAAAGCTTGAACCTTAATGCCGTACTTAGCCGGTTTATTCGGTATGTACTGGCAAAATGGACATCTGCCTCTAAAAGCTTCCAATTTCTCATCAATGGTTAAATATCTACCAGGCGAAAAATTTACTGATAATTGCAAAAATGCCTATTTTTGCAATTATCAGTAAATTTTTCTGTTATGGCTCTAATAGGTGCCAACTTTATCTATTTCGCGTCTTTGCGAGCGATTTTCTTTATTATCAAATCGCAAACATGTAAGCAAAAATTCAAACCGTCTTTGGGTCATAGTTACTCGAAATATTTCAAAACCGGTTCCGTCAGTTTTCCATAAATCATTCAGTAAACGGTGGTTGTTTCGAAAAACTCCTGCTAAATATAGCAGTCCGAATAAAGCTTTTAGTTCTATATTATTTGTAGGTTGATAATAAGAAGATTTCTACCATTCACGTGTTTTTTCCTCAATTCGTTGATTTGTCTACCGCGTAATATCGTCTATCATTTCTTCATCGATGAAAATAAGAAAACATTCAAGAGGACTTTTTTTTATCTCTAGCGGATCTTTTGACACCAGGCAATTTAGTTATCAGGTTCTCGCCCCGGGTTCTCACATTCCTGTTATAATATGTTTTTCTCCATTTAGTTCCATTTTTCCCTAAATAGTATTTTTCCCGATCTTGCACTATTTCAGATTCATTTTCGGTTACATCATTTTCGTGTGCATTAGTGGTAACACCGGCAGCTTCCATAAGGTTACCTTGTCCATCTTCATTATTTGCTTCCTGCTCAACATCTGGATAGTCACTGTTTATGCTTACATTGTCTATCTCACTCTCATCGTCTGATTCAATTACTTCTTCATCTTCGCTTTGGACCTCCTTCCACAGATCCTGGAGGCGACGCATTTCCTTTACGTAGTCTCCCATAGTTAACCTAATGATTTCAAGGGCTGGTGAATAATATCGACATTTAATAAGGAAATATACCTCAAAATTTGAAGCAAAGGCACGTAAACTGCGATAGAAATTTATTTGAGAAATGTTCGAATTTTGTAACACAATCGTGAGGTTTGACAAACCCTAGGTAAACTAAACCGTTCATTAACACAAACTCTAGCAAACTGTTGTCAAATGGCTCCGCACGCTAAGAGACTCGACAATTTCCGAAAGCTAACGAGACGGATATGCATGTGAGCGCGGTATTTTTGAAATCGTCGGACATTTTAGTTCTCTCTGGATTTGTCACACCCCACATGTCGGACGCCGGGTTAAGCAAACTATGGGTCAGGGGAAGAGACAATCGGTGGGGGGAGGGGTTTAAAGATGGGTGGTTGAAGTAAAGTGAACTGGAGGGCGTGAAGTGCACATTTACCGAATGCAGATGTTCCTGCCAAACAAAATGTTAATTTTTGGTGTCGTTGAACCTCCCTAAATCGTTAGTGACTGACTACCTGCAGAGGAATATAAATAGAGTTGTAGATATAAGATATTTAGAATTATTCATCCTCTGATGACGATAACTTGGTTAGTGAAATGATAATTAGGTTTTTTTAAATGTGTTGTGGTGATTTGGATTCTCCAAGTGTACTTATCGGGATCATAACCACGGTATTTTTCTATTTCGCTTACTAAGATAGAGGAAATGACTCACCTATACACATAATATTGAAAATAAATCCATTCTGAACACTTTTTGAAACCAACTGATCAGGTAAACTATCAAATCCAACATGGCCAGAGAGCGTTAAATTTCTAAGCTGAGTATCCACCTGAAAGTCCATAATTTAGATAAATAAGGAATGTTGAATATACAACTACTGTTAAGATAGAGGTTTTTAACTGGGCACACCCAATAACTGTCGTTTACAGAAAGTATTTTATCAACAAATTTACTGAAATATCTAACGCGGAAATGAAAAGAAACTCACCGGTGGGTTTTCTACATCCACAGGAGCCATTGTTATTGTATATTCCTTTCACAAAACACGATTTGTGATAACAAAAATTAATTTATCTTGATGTATTAAGTAAATAACACGACACAAACACAAAATACGACCTTTTGTTCCGTTGTTGCACTTGCACTGGCACTTCCTGTCATTTAACTTCATTGAAGTGTCACCCTTATGTCACTAAGAAAACAGTGTCTCCAATATAAAGTTATGTCAATTTTCTAGGGATTGTTGCTGGTGGTGTTACTCGAATTATGGCTGTGACTTTTTGCCATTAGCTCATTTTTCCAATTTAGGAGAATATTCTAGGGATGACAGCAAGGTTTATAGATCAGATTCTATGAACATTGTACATAGACAACGGGTTATTCCATGCCGAAAACTTTTTTTGTAACAAATGTTCCCATTTGTGTTTTATTACTACCACATCGTTACAACGTGTAGAAGTAGATATGGTATCGGTGACAGAAATTCCGAACTTTGTTTGCCAAAACGGCGTAGAGTCTCAAAACATATCGAAAACATGATTTCAGAATGAACATTTTTGTTGTCGATCTGTACGTCTGTCTGTTAGTAGGTACGATAACTTTCGAACGAAATGAGATATCGTCTTCGAATTCGGCGTACAGTTAGTACCCGACAAACGAACGGTTCGGATTGTTTTTGGGTAAAATAGCTCAAGTGGGTAGGGGAGAAAAGGGGGGTGATTTGGTGAAAATTGAAATTTCTTCGTTAATATGCTCGATTATTATAACGTTTTAGGTTTTGTTTATTTGAAAGCTTTCAATTTCATCATTGCCGAATATAACTCAGAAAGTTCAAGTTTTAGCTATCCGCAGGTGACCTTGGACATGATCTTGACTGACATTCAAGGTCAAATCAAGGCCAACTTCGTATTTTTGGGTAGGAACCCATAATAATGATCCCGGAAATCGGAAGATCAAAAAATTTCACGTCCAGATATGACTTCGAGCAGTTACTTTTCAAGGTCATTTGAAAATCAGCCGCTCGTGTACAAAAAGCAGCCACATAACTCAGAAAGTTCAAGTCGCAGGGAGAAAAGGTCAAGGCAAAAACTTCAGAATATTTTCTTGGCTATCTGAAGGTGACCTTGTATTTGACTTTAACGAATACTTTCAAGGTTAATTCTTTGTAATCAAGTCATCGACTACAAATTCATTTCATGAAAAAGTCTTTCTTGAGAGAGTAGATATCATCAAAGTTACGATTCGATTTGCAGTACTATTTTTCTTTGAGAAAGTCTATAAGTTTTCAGTACTTAAACTAGTTTTTATAACTATTTAAAATTTCGATTAAAAAATAATTAACGAAAGCACATGTAAAACGTGTTTGATAAACTACGTAATGGATCTAGAATAACTTTTCAAGTATCGATCCATCCGATCTCTAATGAAAAATGAAAAATGTAGGTACCTACATATCTTAATTTCAGCAGTGTAGTAATTTGAATGCTTAAGTTCGTCCTTGATATAAATTGAAATTTAAACCGTTTTACATTTCAATTTTATATCTAGTTTGTATCCATATACGAGCTAAGCGCAAACATTTCGCGATCTGACTATGAAAGAAACGGCGTAGACTTACAATCAAATGTTATTTTTAAATTAAGCTTTAGCTTTACCTTTACCTTTAGCTTTAGCCCCTACTTTGTTTCTTCTCCACATCAGTGACCTCATCTCTAATACATCCAATCCAGTTCACAGTTACGCGGACGACAGCACCCTCCACTCAAATATACAATATTCTAAGACTGCCTCTTTAGCCCAATTAGATGGGGATAGCAGATTCATGGAGGGTTCTGTATCTGTGAATCTCCAAAAAATATTGGACTGGGGAAGTAGAAATCTTGTACAATTCAACTCCACCAAATCTCAGTCTTGCCTTCTATCTCATAAGATATGCACCAGCCCTAGACCCATCACAATGAACAACCAAGTTATTCAAAGTAATGAGTCCTTTTCACTTGTTAGCATTTCTGTGGATCGAAATCTCAATTGGCACCAACATGTCATATCAATTGCAGAAGCGGCTGCTAAGAAATTAGGTTTCCGCTTCCGGGCTCGCAAATACTTTTCACCAGCTAATCTCTATACCTTATATACTTCACAAATAAGACCAAACCTCGAATACTGCTCCCACATCTGACGTGCCGCTGCCGCTTCTACGCTCGCTATCCTGGACTCCATTCAGAAGAGAGCTATACGTCTCATCGGTGACCCGACCCTCACCCAAAGGCTGCCATCACTTGCCCACCGACGTGCCGTTGGTGACCTCTCTCTCTTTTACAGATATCTGCACGGGGACTGCTCGGAGGAGCTTTCTTTCATAGTTCCTCCACCTGCTGTCTCCAACAGATCTACCAGGAGAACAGAGCGAATGCACCCTTTACTGTCCAGGTCAGCAGACATAGAACATCTTGTTATGCCCGCTCTTTTCTCCCGAGGATTTCCTTGTCGACACCCACGTTACGGTAGTATTGAAGCTGTGAGCCCTCGTGGTGTGTTGTTGAAATAAAAAAATATGTGATTAGGGCTTAAATCAGTGGAAATCAAATATGAAAGTTTCAAGCAAAAAGAAACGATATAAATTTTGAGGTTAGGTTTACATTAAATTCGAATATTTTGTTAATGATAAATTTACACCGCAAAAGACTTAGACAGATTGATTCAGGAGGTGGAAATCTAAAAGCAAATGTGGTTTTGGTATATATTATTTCATTTTAATCATTGATATATATATATATATATATATATATATATATATATATATATATATATATATATATATATATATATATATATATATATATATATATATATACTGTATACTCATAGCTGCAGTATTGATAGAAGATCGCAAAGACGTGTTAATGATAGTCATATAAAAACTCTCTATTTATCAAACTTTTTATATAGGTATGTATATATATTTTATTTTATGGCATATATAGGTTGTAAGTGTGATGCAGATCTATATATTTTACCGATCTTGACCACACCATGATTGCTTCCAGTGGACGCAAGAAGACTGCACAATGAAAGGACGCAACAATGATAGCGGGATTTATATATATATATATATATATATATATATATATATATATATATATATATATATATATATATATATATATATATATATATATTCGTTTTCGCTAAAACGAACTAAAGCCGAAACGGCGCTCTTTGGTAACCAAAGCGGCAATGAAAATAACAACAATTAAATAAAACATGCCAACGACGTTGTTCCTTACACACGTTAATTAGACCACAGGTTTAAGTAATGTTTTTAATAGTTAAACGGGTTAATTATTGTGAATAAATTGAATTATTTTGTACTTACAAGCAGAACCCAATACCAACCAAAGCTTCGAAAGTACGAAACACAAATAAATAACGTTGATTGTTGAACAATTGACAATGACTCTCGGCAAATTAGCGAGCAATATTCGCCAATACATATCACGTAACAGTTAAGCTTTTGTGATTCTAATTGGTTTTTGACATCGTCATCTTATATGGATTTCCGTGGCATATTCAATTATTACATAAAATGATCCTTATAGAAACCAAACAATACCGCCACAGACTACTCTATCGAGTTCTATATGGTATTCATAGAAAGGGAATTCCGTACAAATCCACATATAAATCACAACTCTTCCACATACATTTCCCGTTACCCTTATAAAGACTAGTCAAACCACATAGTTTTCCTGATACGTTTTAATAGTTTTTAGTGAATTTTTATTAAAAAAATTCACTAATAGAGAGGTATCGATGGTGAGACTTTGCAAAAATTCTTTCAAATGAGTGCGAACTAGGACCCCTAGAACCCATATCCGGGGTCAGTTTCAATTTTTATATGTTTATATATATATATATATATATATATATATATATATATATATATATATATATATATATATATATATATATATATATATATATATATATATATATATATATGTATCCGTCTGATAACTCAAACAATAATTAACCGATTTCGATGAAACTTGGCAAGTGATTTTCTTTTATTAATGGCTTGGATGAGTTCGTTGGCCAGAAAAATCGGACGAGGTTTTCCGGGAAAATTTTGAGTTTTCTTTCGAAAAAAATTTTTTCTCCGAAAGTAACAAAGCTGTTTTATTGAAATTTACTATATATGTTGCCTTGGGAAAGATCTTACTACGTACTGAAATTCAACTTTCTAAGTTTATAAAAAATTGAGTTATTCAAATTTTAAATTTTCTTTCGAAATTTTTTTTTCTCCGAAAATTACAAAGTTATTTTAATGAAATTTGGTAGATATCTTCCGTTAGGAGAGACCTTACTACACACCAAAATTAAACTTTCTACGTTTATAGAAAATTGAGTTATTCAAATTTGAAGCATTTAATATTTAACATGAAGTTTTTACCACAGAAATCGTAGAAACGACGAAACGATTTTCACGTCTCTAGTATCAGGATCACATGAGAGGATAGGCAGTGGCAGTGTTTAAGTTTTGTTTAGTATAGTGTAATGCATGTGGCGTCTGGCGATCGCTTCAGGTCGGTATTGGTATTGGCACATGAATAAGATCTAATATCGCTTGCGCCCAAAAGAAAAATCATGGAAGTTATGCGATTACGTGCCTAATGGACAGTCAGTTTTAATCAACAATACACATCCATTCCTTTTAAGTTAAAGGCAAAAATTTTAGGCTGTTATTGTATTCTAATTTTAAGAATTTAAATAATGAAGGGAAATATTTATATAATTATATAGTGATAAAACAAATTATTACGATATTCACTCTATATAATTATAATATGAACCGTTTCGTTAAATGTGGCTTCTTCAGAAACAAAAGCAAAATGCATGTAGTAATTAACTACAGATACAAATATTCATTTGTTTTATTATTTACGTTTGAATTGCATTAAAAAAAATCACTATTAGAGAGGGATCGATGGTGAGACTTTGCAAAAATTTTTTCAAATGAGCGCGAACTAGGACCCCTAGAACCCATATCCGGGGTCAGTTTCAATTTTTATATGTTTATATATATATATATATATATATATATATATATATATATATATATATATATATATATATATATATATATATATATATATATATATATGTATGTATCCGTCTAATAACTTAAAAAATAATTAACCGATTTCAATGAATAATGGATTGGATGAGTTCGTTATCCAGGAAAATCAGATGGGGTTTTCCGGGAAAATTTTGAGTTTTCTTTCAAAAAAAAAATTTGTCTCCGAAGATAACAAAGCTGTTTTAATGTAATTTACTATATATGTTGCCTTGGAGGAGACCTTACTAAGTACCAAAATTCCACTTTCAAAGTTTATCGAAAATTGCCTTATTTAAATTTTAAATTTTCTTTCGAAAAATTTTTTTCTCCAAAAATTACAAAGTTGTTTTAATGAAATTTGGTGAATATCTTGCCCTCTGAAACTAAACTACATACCAAAATTAAACTTTCTAAGTTTATAGAAAATTGAGTTATTCAAATTTGAAGCATTTAATAAAAATTCACTACCATAACGCACTTGCTGCGTCCAGAGTTTTCTATAAGTCATTTCTGGCAGGGAATACATTGCAAAAAGGTATGTTTCCGTATTTATTATGAACACTCTGTATAAGATATGCGGATGATATTGTCTGAATTGATACATTAGCTGACTCTCAATCCATTGGCATTCTAATATTTGCAAGGCACTCAGTAGCGTTTATACACGGCACCCCAAAAGTCGATTTTTTCATTTTTTGCACTCAAGGTGTGAACACTCGGTATAAGTTACGATATTGAAACTTGGGATTTGTGGCTTACAGATGTACGTAAATCGATAGAGATATTTGGTTTTTTTTTCGTAAATAAATGCCTAATGTGTTTTAGTCATTTTTGGGGTCTTATTTGTTAGTGTAGTAGGCTATAGAAAAAACGAATCTTAAAATATTGGATACCAGGATGTGGAGCTTTTGAAGTACTTTACTTAAAAAAAATGTTTTTTTGAAAATTGGCCGACTCGTTATGAAACAATGAATTGACGCGACTTAGACGCGACTTAAAGTGAAACTTACTGTATAAAGAATAACAGAAAATAAAAATTTTCTTAAGCCATAATCTATTCATGTAAGTAACTATAAATTTAATTATTACATGGTACTTAACTCTTTTCGAACAACAAGTCATCCTAAACAATTAGCTAGATATTCCGAAATATATATTATCAGATTATTAATCTCAGGGGTATTTATATTATCAGATTATTAATCTCAGGGGTATATTAAAAACAAGTTTACTGCGTTCCAGGAATTATACCTACCGAAACGTTTTTCCAATAATGATTTGAATACGTCGGCTTTTCTGTTCCTCTACACTCTACAAGCCACAACATGAACTTTAACAAGCCCACGAATCAAGTTTATAAAAGCCTTAGAGTCTCGATAACTCTGTGCGCTATTCTTGGCGTGTTCCCAGCGTTTCTTATAAAGAAAAATGACAAATATAGACCTTATCATATAAGAAACTTTGTTCTTATCACAGCATCCTATGGAATGATCTTAACTGTCGCCATTTGTAGAATCTTAAACGACAATAACGATGATGGTTTATTAGATACGTTTTATAAACAGCCTCTGTCGAAATTCGGTATGCTGTGCCAGATCGTTTTTGGAGCTGCTGCGCACTACTTTATTCTAATGAACACCGCATTGTTTACCTATGGAGTTATAGAAATATATGAAACACTCATAAGAATTGATGGCATGCTTATAAGTGTTGGAGGTAAACTTAATTATGTGCATTACAGGAAAGTGCAGCTATATTTTATGGTTTATCTCGTGGTAATAATCATTGGTGTACACATTGTTTTGCAGATTGTACTGTGCTTTGCTGGAGAATCTCTAAAGCTGGGTTCAGTTATGGGTATTGACATATGGATGGTAATAGACGTACCGCTATTGGTGACAGCTGCTTTTGTCGCCCATTTCACTATTATAATACTCAATTTTTATTGGAGATTTCAAATAATCAATATTTTGCTGGTAAAAATTAAAGGTTGCTGTTACAAAAATGGTATGCAAACACTCGAAGCTATGTGTTAATGATAATTTTTGTTAAAATTGCGATACTCGTTTTGGTCGTTGTCAACGTCGTAGTCCACATCGTCGTTGTCATCGTCGTCTTCGCCATTGCCGTTGCTTTCTTCTTCTTTGGGTTCGCTTTTTCAGTAATATTATTTCTTAACACACTCCTGTTAGGGCCTCGCTTTTTTTGTTGACGAAAAAATCTAGCTTTGTAACCATTAACCATCTCTTTGGTGATCCTTCCAGAGATTTTCTTCCAAGTTGTTTAAAATTTTTGCATATTTTTTATAGCTTTTCTTCACTTTTTATTACCTCATTATCCTTCCAGAAGTACACATAGAAAACCCAAATCACCACAATACACCTTTTTGAAGACCTGATGATCGTTTCACTAACAAAGTTAGCGTAATCGGAGGATGAAAAATTCTAAACTACTTACAACCAAACGTCACCTTTTATACTACTAATTAGGTAAAGACCGATAAAGAGAGGGACGAAATCTCAGGCAAATTTAATGTGTATTGTATTTTGATTGCCGGACGAGGTTTTTGAACTTCGGTTATAAAACTTTACCTGTCGACTTTCGGAATATCTTCTATGTCTAAGACAGAGTGTAAACAACGGGCTATAAATCAATGGCGGAGCTCGGTTTAAGGAACTTTTATGGTTTATTGTCTTAGAAATATAAATACTTTCGTACGTATCTAACGTCGCTGCTGGTTGTCTAACATTTTTGATACGTTTTAGACAGCAAACGAAGTGAGATGCATACGAAAGTATTTAACTTTCTAGGGCAATAAATTAAATCGTGTTCCGCTATTGACTTATAGCCTTTTGTTTACATTCTATCTTTGACATAGAAAATATTGCGAACCTCGGCGGGTAAAGTTATAGCGGAACTTCAAAAACCTCGTCCGGCAATTTAAATACAATACACAGAAAATATGCCTGATATTTCGTCCCTCTCGTTATCGGTTTTTACCTAAGGCTTAGTATAAAATGTGATGTTTGGTGGTAATTAAGTAGCTTAAAATTTTTCATCCTCTGATGACGCTAACTTTGTTAGTGAAACGATCGTCAGGTGTTTAGATAGATGTATTGTGGTGATTTGGGTTCTCAAAGTGTACTTGTCGGTGGTCATCAAAAGGTTCCAATCTTCACTTAGTCATTATTCTTCCATTGTTGTATTTTGGTGTTAGTCGGTTTTACCAGGTCTTGTGTGATGAATATTGATCTTTACAGGGTTGCCAACTTGCACTCTTACCTTCCTGTTATGTTATGTGAAAACTTCTTAGGCTTGATCAGGGACGATCAATGTCAGGACTGGCCGAACTGTTATGGTATGGTATGTGTTCTATATAAAT
The DNA here is from genome assembly GCA_964006375.1 of Tillus elongatus. Taxonomy (NCBI): domain Eukaryota; kingdom Metazoa; phylum Arthropoda; class Insecta; order Coleoptera; family Cleridae; genus Tillus; species Tillus elongatus. Next base: position 12,777,229 of record OZ023267.1, on the reverse strand, counting down.
TTAGCGCCAGTTGAGGATACGTCTGCCTGTATACAGGGTGGTCCAACACTGCATTCAAGTTCAATATTTCCTTTAATCTTAAATATTAAAAAAAAATTGGAACAAAAGTTGCAGGTACTAACGTTAGTTACAAATTTTGCATAAGTTAGATACAACCCAAACTTCACTTTTTTAAATGGTTCACCTGTATATTGTTTCATTTTTAAATTTCTCTTGTTTTGCCGACACATCCAGTGTATAGTTGTGGGGTCTATACAGAGCCGTTCAAAAGTTATGCCCACTCTTCTGAAACATCAGAAGCACATTTGACGGTCTGTATCTTCATTAATATGTCAGAATGCAACACTATCATGCCAATAATCTGAAAAGGTGTTTTTCTTCAACTTCAATCAATACATGAAGAAATCCTTGAAAACAGTATACAGGGTGAGTAAAACCCTGGAGTCAAGTTTTCTCGAGAAATTCAAATGGAACATCCTGTATACTATAATCAATTTCGGTACATCAACAAATGTTCTTTCAGTTTCATGAAGTATTCCCTACAGCTAAAACTAGTATTTACTCAATTATTGGGTGTTTTTAAGAAAAAATGTACATTTATACACAGGAACCAATTAGTGTATTATTTTTGAAACACCTGTATACAGTTTGCTGTCTAGACTTCTCTCGGTTTGATTATTAATCGTTTCTTGGGGTATATGAAGAATTATATTAAGATTTGCGGTCACTACTGCTCAAAACCTAGTACTTATTCTGACCTCTTTAAAAAAATTCACTAATGAGGCGATCCCGACTTTTGAATTTTGAAAATATTTCTTCAAATGAGCGCTAATTACGCCTCCTAGAACACATATCCGGGGTCAGTTTTAATTTTTATATGTTTATATATATATATATATATATATATATATATATATATATATATATATATATATATATATATATATATATATATATATATATATACGTATCACACCGCTAACTTAAAAATAATGGCCCGATTTGGATTAAATTTGGTGGAGACCTTCCTTTTGCAAGTCGCTTGGAGAAATCGGCCCAGGTTTTCCCGGAAAATGTTGTGTTTTCTTTCGAAAAAAAAATGATATCTCCGGAAATAATAAAGTAAGGGCGACCAAATTTGGTACGCGGATTTATATAATTATACGTAAATTACGTACCAAAACTTTATATCAATGTAGGTCAATTACTTACCAAAACTTAGCTCTGTAGGTTAAAAGACAAAAAAGTTTTAGGCATTTAAAGAAAAATAAATTAGGGTTTTCCTGAAAACGTCAAGGTCACGGTTTAAAACGTCAAAGTTGGCAACATTTAGGTAAAGAACCTAAATCTAATACATGCTATGGAAAGAAAATGTCTCAAGAAGGATGTTTTACAAACCCTGAAGTCTTAGTTTCAACCGTCATTGGTCCTACATTTTACTAAAATATTTCCAGAAAATTCATTTCAAATAGACCCTTTACCTAATGCTTTGGCAGTAGTTTCAGCTATAGAGTTTATCTTTTAATAGTATATAATTTTTGTCGAATTTTCGTAAAAAATTAATAAAGTTCAATATATCCGTTATTATACAAGATATGAAAAATACTTGTATACATTAATTATAGGGTCTCTTAAGCCACATCTTAAAACATTATTTCTAGAGTCACAGTTGGCTCATATGTCGTTGATGATACAAATTTGCTTTTTTTTTTAGTCGAACACATGTTATGTTATGTTAATGCATTTTTGCATTTTCCATCGAAATATAATACATGTTTGTAAGAAAAGAAATTTTGGACACAGCAAGTGCATTATTGTAGCGAATTTTGATTACATGCTTCATATTTGAATAGCTCAATTTGCTTTTAAACTATAAGGTTAACAGAGAAACGAGTTTTTGCGGGAACACTTTAAGTTTACTTTAGGAGATTTTTGAACATTTTCAAACAATAAAGTTATTTTGATGAAACATGGCACATTGTTTTTACTATATAGGTCATACTGGTAACCAAATTTGATGCCTGCTTTCTGAAAAAAAATACCGATATTTGCAATTAAAAACATTTAAATGAAAATTAACTACCATAACGCACTTCCTGCGTCCAGACTTTTATTAAATCACCTCTGCACAAATTGCTACCTAGCTAGCTAATATATGCACTGTGTTTCACTTTAAGTGCGACAAATCATTATTTCATAACGGGTCTGCTGATTTTCAAAAAAAATTTAACCAGGCACTCCAAAAGCTTTAAATCCTGGTATGCATTATTTTAAGATTCGCTTTTTCCATAGCCTACTAAGATAATAAATAAGACCCCAAAAACATATTAGGAACTTTTTTTTACGAAAAAAACAATTATCTATCGATTTAGGCACATCTGTAAACCACAAATACCAAGTTTCAATATCGCTACTAAGTGCCTTGCATATATTAGAATGCTAATGGATTAAGAGTCACCTAATGTATCAATTCACACAATATCATCCTAATATCTTATACAGAATGTTCATAATAAATACGGAAACATACCCTTTTCCAATGTATTTCCCAATTTGGACTTTGACCAGACCAGCATCTGAAATTTTGCGAAGACACCACTCAATTATTTTTGAAAGTATCTAAGTGAAGATTGGAACCTACGATGAGCACTGATAAGTAATAAAGAGAAATAACAAGTATATACCTTATCATATAAGAAACTTTGTTATTATTACAGCGTCCTATGGAATGATTTTAACTGTCGCCATTTGTAGAATCTTAAACGACAATAACGATGATGGTTTATTAGATACGTTATATAAACAATCTTTGTCGAAATTCGGTATGCTGTGCGAGATCGTTTTCGGAACTGCTGCGCACTACTTTATTCTAATGAACAGCGCATTGTTTACCTATGGGGTTATAGAAATATATGAAACACTCATAAGAATTAATGGCATGCTTATAAGTGTTGGAGGTAAACTTAATTATGTGCATTACAGGAAAGTGCAGCTATATTTTATGGTTTATCTCTAATTTCATAGTAATAGTAATTTTCGTAGTAATAGCCACTGCTGTACAAATTGTTTTGCAGATTGCAATGTGCTCTGCTGGAGAATCTCCAAAACTGGGTTATTCTCTTTTGGATATTAACATATGGATGGTAATAGATGTACCGCTATTGGTGGCTGCTGTTTTTGCGGCCCATTTCACTATTATAATACTCAATTTTTATTGGAGATTTCAAATAATCAATATTTTGCTAGTAAAAATTAAAGGTTGCTGTTACAAAAATGGTATGCAAACACTCGAAGCTATGTGTCAATGATAATTTTTGTTAAAATTGCGATACTCGTTTTGGTCGTTGTCAACGTCGTAGTCCTCATCGTTGTCTTCGCCATTGCCGTTGCTTTCTTCTTTTTTGGGTTAGCTTTTTCAGGATTATTATTTCTTGGCTAACAAAAAATTCACACTCCTGTTATGGCCACGCTTTTTTTGTTGACGAAAAAATCTAACTTTGTAACCATTAACCATCTCTTTGGTGATCCTTCCAGAGATTTTCTTCCAATTTGTTTAAAATTTAATGGAAAAATTTAACAAGTATAAATTAGAGACTCTTGGATTTAGCGATATTGAAATAAAACTTAAAACTGAAATTAGAATGTATCAAACCACGGAAAATTGTGATAACAATGATATAACAACTACCTACACAAAAACCGTGAAAAATAGTTAATTAAGTGTTTGAAATGACCACCATTTTTCTCAGCACATAAGTTTAAGCGAGTTTCAAAAGAATAGTTAGCGTCTCGTAATACACTTAAATTAATATCATCATATACACCACAGATTCTTGCGTTCATCTTTTCGACGACGGTTGTGTCTGATAAACTAATTTTTTTACATAATCCCATAAAAAGATGTCAATTTTTGTTAGATCAGCTGTCCTAGGCGGCCATGCGTTCGGCCCCCCTCTCCCAATCCAGCGTTTTGGAAAATGGTGGTTAAGAAAAGCATCGATGTTAGCTGTATGATGAATTGGTCACCGTCATGCATAAACCACATATGATCACGTATGCTAAGAGGCAGTTGGTCTAATAATGGTCCAAGGTCTTCTCTTAGAAACTGAAGATATCGCTGTGCAGTGAGCCGTTCTTCAACTAAATGCGGACCGATGACAAAATTTCCAATAATTAACCCCAGACGTTAAGAGACCACCTATTTTGACTAATTTTGTGAGTAAAGTGAGGGTTTTCAGTAGAATAGTAGTGAAAGATATGTCTGTTGACATGTCTGTTCTGATGAAATGTTGCTTTATCAAAGAACAACAGAAAATTGAAGAATCTTGTATCTCTTTGGATTTTTTGCTATGCCCAGTGACAAAATGATCATCATTGTACAGTTCTTGGAGGAGTTAAATATGGTATGCATGAAATTTGTTTTTACGTAAAATTCTTACTGTTATCAATTTCCCTTGCTATTTTTCTTGAGCTGATATGAGGGTGTTCTATCACTTTCAAAATTACTATCAACTATTTCTCTTCGTTCAAAACAGGCTTGGTTCTCTCAGTCTTCTTGTATCCTGTGCTCCCCGTTTCGTCAAAACGTCGCAACAGTCTTCCAAAAGCGCCTCTGTGTGGTTGTCTTCTATTGGGATATTTCTCATGATAGATTCTTGTCGAGAATAAACAGTTTTTGTTACTTGCTTCTAACATATAAATCATATCAATCATTTCTTATCGAGAGAAATTTATTTTAGCGGCTTGTTATAATTCAAATACGAGAAAATAACTACTCGATAGTTTAAGTTAATGCTTGACAAGTGAGTCAATACATTGTTAATTTGGCATATATATATATATATATATATATATATATATATATATATATATATATATATATATATATATATATATATATATATATATATATATACACAATATCTCAGTAAGTACTGGTTTTAGGTATAGGGAGTACCCCATGAAACTGAAAGAACATTGGTTGATGTAACGAAATTGATTATAATATAGAGGGTGTTCCATTTTAATTTCTCGAGAAAACTTGACTCCAGTGTTTTTACTTACTCTGTATACTGTTTTCAAGGAATTCTTCCTGTATAGATTGAAGTTGAAAGAAGAAGACTTTTTCAGATCGTTGTCACGATAGTGTTGCATGCTGACATATTAAAGAAGATACAGACCGTCAAATGTGCCTCTGATGTTTTAGAAAAGTGGCCTTAACTTTTGAAGGACTCTATATCGACCCCAACAACTAAAATTGTTCTCTATGCCACCTGACCAAGGACTACTAATGCAGTTTTTCTATGTCAAAAAATGAGAAAAACGTTTAGGGACGTTTTTTTAAGGAAAAAATAACTACGCGCTTGCATTCGACATGGCCAAAATAGATATATGCCAAATTTCATCAAAAAAGAAAAATTATTAACCATTTCAGACAGGTTTATTTGTGTGACCCTTCTCATTTGGAAACACCACTGTAACTTGTATTTATAACGCGATTTTTTTAACGAGATCTCAAAAGATATAAAATGGAGAAGTCTCTAGATCCTGTGAAAATTGTTTTCTATGCCATTCGATCACGGCCTACTAAAACTATTTTCAATTGTCAAAATTTTTACGTTTATGAAAGAAATAAGTACGCCACTGGATTCGCTATTCTTTAAAATTGTTGCCTACCAAATTTCGTAGAAAATATTACTATTATGACGGAACTATGAAAGGCAACAATAACATCTCAAAAGTTGGAGAAACAAGTTTATAAATGCTGTGACATGAACATAGTTTTAGTCGGCCGTGATCGAATGGCATAGGAAACAATTTTCACCGTATGTATAGACTTCTTTATTTTCTATCTTTTGAGATCTCGTTGAAAAAATCGCGTCCTTTCTATAGTAAGGAAACCACCACACTAAGCTACATTCCGAACGACTCACATCATACGTACGCACACAAAATGGCCAGTCTGAATTTTTTGGTAAATCGGTTAATTAATTTTCCTTTAAACAAAAGTAGATATACCAAAGAATTAAATTATATTAAGAACGTGACCGAATATAACGGATACACTGCTTGCCTCGTGGAAAAATTAATAAACAAACAGAAAACAAATAAAATGTTGACAGGATCAACGACATTTAGAAGAGAGAAATCCGAAAAAAACTTTGTTTGCTTACCATTTGAACCTAGAATCACGAGGGGTCTAGAGAGCATTTTAAAAAAAGTCAACTTGCAGCTAATATTTTTGACAAAAAATACCTTAAAAAACTTGCTAGCTAACCCAAAAGACAAGGATAGCACGGAATTTATGTAATAAGTTGTAAAGATTGTCATCTTAAGTACGTCAGACAAACAAAAAGAACGATTTGAATTAGATTCAAAGAACACTTAGCCCAATTACGTTACGGTACTATAGATAGATCTTCCGTCACCCGACATATTTGGGATAATAATGATCACGATATATATATATATATATATATATATATATATATATATATATATATATATATATATATATATATATATATATATATATATATATATATATATATATATATATATATATATATATATGTTGTTGCAAGATATTACGAAATAATAAAGAGGAATTGTTTACAATAAAGTTAGATTTTAAATTATACCAGACAAATAAGAGATGCACTCACCTGTGTAATGGACTGTATCTTCACGTGGGTTTTAGGGTCTTCTTTGGAGGTCGGGCGACTATCTTCACCCCAAATGAGGCAAAAAATTATGTAACAAGAAAATTAGACCAGAAAATCTGGAGCACATCCCTAGTCTGGAGTACTAGCAGTTTTCAGGACGACTGATTCTAACGCAGTGACGCTGGTTTACGTCGCGAGAGAGAGAGAGAGAGGCTGTCACAAAATCTGCCCCCTCTCCTCCTCTCAGTGGTGCCAACCACGGCGAGCAGCAATCCCTAAATGTCTGGCGGCAATTTCAAATTCAAAAATATATACAAACTTGCATCAACATTCCGCCCACCAAATAAGGACTACTTATTTCCGATTAAAAAATGCAAAGATTAAATTAAATTGGTAGATACACACTATAACTAACTATACAAATGGGAGATGCGTACTGGCCGTTTACTGCGAAGGTAAAGGGCACAGCTTGGTCATAGGACGATCTAAAATACTTGTGCTTGTTCGTACTTGAGCGACACGGGCAACACCATCACGACCCGGATAGAGTTTCAATATGCGCCCTAACTTCCACACAAGCGGAGACACTGTCTCATCTTTGATGACAACGAGAGTACCAATCGAAGGAGCTTCTTGGGGGGTAGACCACTTATTGCGCTGCTGCAAGGTGTGCAAATATTCACTTTTCCAGCGTTTCCAAAAATCTTGATGCATTCTGGAAACAAGTTGCCAACGAGAAAGTCTGGTAAGTTTGACATCAGTCACGTCTGGGTCAGGTGGGGCACAAAGAGGCTCCATGGTCAAGAAGTGCGCAGGGGAAAGCGATGTCATGTCATTGGGGTCTGTACTAAGACTACAGAGCGGTCGGGAATTAAGAACTGCTTCAATCTGTGCCAGAACAGTGGTCAGTTCCTCGAATGTCAGAACCTGTGTGCCAACAACACGACGCAAGCGAGTTTTAATGGAACGAACCCCTGCTTCCCACAGTCCTCCAAAGTGCGGCGCTGCTGGGGGATTCCAATGCCACTCAATTGACAAGGAATCAGTCACCTGATGTGCGTATGAAACCAACAATCGGTTGGCCCCGACAAAATTAGTGCCGCAGTCACTGTAGACATTGTCACAACGACCTCTTCGAGCCACAAAGCGCCGAAAAGCAGCAAGAAAAGCCTCCGAGGTGAGGTCTGATACCGATTCAATATGCACAGCCTTTGTGGTCATGCAAACAAAAATACACACATATGCACTAAGTGAGTAGCGAACGTGTCGCCACCTAGTTCGGAACCAAGTACTATGTTGTCACGCCCGCTCCAAATAATACAGAGTATTAAAAATAGAGACGGTATACAACTAACTAACAATTTAAAAAATTGTTAGCCCTGGCCCATTTCTACCCCAATATAGGGACAAAGTATGTAAGACTAGATGCATTCTCGCAACAATTAGAACCGCAGACCGGTTTCGCTCTCATTAGAGCTCCTCAGTACGGCACACTAATTGCAGCAAAAATGCACCAAAAATAACACGGCTATCGTATAGCCAGTCTCAAAACACTAAGTGAGTAGCGAACGTGTCGCCACCTAGTTCGGAACCAAGTACTATGTTGTCACGCCCGCTCCAAATAATACAGAGTATTAAAAATAGAGACGGTATACAACTAACTAACAATTTAAAAAATTGTTAGCCCTGGCCCATTTCTACCCCAATATAGGGACAAAGTATGTAAGACTAGATGCATTCTCGCAACAATTAGAACCGCAGACCGGTTTCGCTCTCATTAGAGCTCCTCAGTACGGCACACTAATTGCAGCAAAAATGCACCAAAAATAACACGGCTATCGTATAGCCAGTCTCAAAACACTAAGTGAGTAGCGAACGTGTCGCCACCTAGTTCGGAACCAAGTACTATGTTGTCACGCCCGCTCCAAATAATACAGAGTATTAAAAATAGAGACGGTATACAACTAACTAACAATTTAAAAAATTGTTAGCCCTGGCCCATTTCTACCCCAATATAGGGACAAAGTATGTAAGACTAGATGCATTCTCGCAACAATTAGAACCGCAGACCGGTTTCGCTCTCATTAGAGCTCCTCAGTACGGCACACTAATTGCAGCAAAAATGCACCAAAAATAACACGGCTATCGTATAGCCAGTCTCAAAACACTAAGTGAGTAGCGAACGTGTCGCCACCTAGTTCGGAACCAAGTACTATGTTGTCACGCCCGCTCCAAATAATACAGAGTATTAAAAATAGAGACGGTATACAACTAACTAACAATTTAAAAAATTGTTAGCCCTGGCCCATTTCTACCCCAATATAGGGACAAAGTATGTAAGACTAGATGCATTCTCGCAACAATTAGAACCGCAGACCGGTTTCGCTCTCATTAGAGCTCCTCAGTACGGCACACTAATTGCAGCAAAAATGCACCAAAAATAACACGGCTATCGTATAGCCAGTCTCAAAACACTAAGTGAGTAGCGAACGTGTCGCCACCTAGTTCGGAACCAAGTACTATGTTGTCACGCCCGCTCCAAATAATACAGAGTATTAAAAATAGAGACGGTATACAACTAACTAACAATTTAAAAAATTGTTAGCCCTGGCCCATTTCTACCCCAATATAGGGACAAAGTATGTAAGACTAGATGCATTCTCGCAACAATTAGAACCGCAGACCGGTTTCGCTCTCATTAGAGCTCCTCAGTACGGCACACTAATTGCAGCAAAAATGCACCAAAAATAACACGGCTATCGTATAGCCAGTCTCAAAACACTAAGTGAGTAGCGAACGTGTCGCCACCTAGTTCGGAACCAAGTACTATGTTGTCACGCCCGCTCCAAATAATACAGAGTATTAAAAATAGAGACGGTATACAACTAACTAACAATTTAAAAAATTGTTAGCCCTGGCCCATTTCTACCCCAATATAGGGACAAAGTATGTAAGACTAGATGCATTCTCGCAACAATTAGAACCGCAGACCGGTTTCGCTCTCATTAGAGCTCCTCAGTACGGCACACTAATTGCAGCAAAAATGCACCAAAAATAACACGGCTATCGTATAGCCAGTCTCAAAACACTAAGTGAGTAGCGAACGTGTCGCCACCTAGTTCGGAACCAAGTACTATGTTGTCACGCCCGCTCCAAATAATACAGAGTATTAAAAATAGAGACGGTATACAACTAACTAACAATTTAAAAAATTGTTAGCCCTGGCCCATTTCTACCCCAATATAGGGACAAAGTATGTAAGACTAGATGCATTCTCGCAACAATTAGAACCGCAGACCGGTTTCGCTCTCATTAGAGCTCCTCAGTACGGCACACTAATTGCAGCAAAAATGCACCAAAAATAACACGGCTATCGTATAGCCAGTCTCAAAACACTAAGTGAGTAGCGAACGTGTCGCCACCTAGTTCGGAACCAAGTACTATGTTGTCACGCCCGCTCCAAATAATACAGAGTATTAAAAATAGAGACGGTATACAACTAACTAACAATTTAAAAAATTGTTAGCCCTGGCCCATTTCTACCCCAATATAGGGACAAAGTATGTAAGACTAGATGCATTCTCGCAACAATTAGAACCGCAGACCGGTTTCGCTCTCATTAGAGCTCCTCAGTACGGCACACTAATTGCAGCAAAAATGCACCAAAAATAACACGGCTATCGTATAGCCAGTCTCAAAACACTAAGTGAGTAGCGAACGTGTCGCCACCTAGTTCGGAACCAAGTACTATGTTGTCACGCCCGCTCCAAATAATACAGAGTATTAAAAATAGAGACGGTATACAACTAACTAACAATTTAAAAAATTGTTAGCCCTGGCCCATTTCTACCCCAATATAGGGACAAAGTATGTAAGACTAGATGCATTCTCGCAACAATTAGAACCGCAGACCGGTTTCGCTCTCATTAGAGCTCCTCAGTACGGCACACTAATTGCAGCAAAAATGCACCAAAAATAACACGGCTATCGTATAGCCAGTCTCAAAACACTAAGTGAGTAGCGAACGTGTCGCCACCTAGTTCGGAACCAAGTACTATGTTGTCACGCCCGCTCCAAATAATACAGAGTATTAAAAATAGAGACGGTATACAACTAACTAACAATTTAAAAAATTGTTAGCCCTGGCCCATTTCTACCCCAATATAGGGACAAAGTATGTAAGACTAGATGCATTCTCGCAACAATTAGAACCGCAGACCGGTTTCGCTCTCATTAGAGCTCCTCAGTACGGCACACTAATTGCAGCAAAAATGCACCAAAAATAACACGGCTATCGTATAGCCAGTCTCAAAACACTAAGTGAGTAGCGAACGTGTCGCCACCTAGTTCGGAACCAAGTACTATGTTGTCACGCCCGCTCCAAATAATACAGAGTATTAAAAATAGAGACGGTATACAACTAACTAACAATTTAAAAAATTGTTAGCCCTGGCCCATTTCTACCCCAATATAGGGACAAAGTATGTAAGACTAGATGCATTCTCGCAACAATTAGAACCGCAGACCGGTTTCGCTCTCATTAGAGCTCCTCAGTACGGCACACTAATTGCAGCAAAAATGCACCAAAAATAACACGGCTATCGTATAGCCAGTCTCAAAACACTAAGTGAGTAGCGAACGTGTCGCCACCTAGTTCGGAACCAAGTACTATGTTGTCACGCCCGCTCCAAATAATACAGAGTATTAAAAATAGAGACGGTATACAACTAACTAACAATTTAAAAAATTGTTAGCCCTGGCCCATTTCTACCCCAATATAGGGACAAAGTATGTAAGACTAGATGCATTCTCGCAACAATTAGAACCGCAGACCGGTTTCGCTCTCATTAGAGCTCCTCAGTACGGCACACTAATTGCAGCAAAAATGCACCAAAAATAACACGGCTATCGTATAGCCAGTCTCAAAACACTAAGTGAGTAGCGAACGTGTCGCCACCTAGTTCGGAACCAAGTACTATGTTGTCACGCCCGCTCCAAATAATACAGAGTATTAAAAATAGAGACGGTATACAACTAACTAACAATTTAAAAAATTGTTAGCCCTGGCCCATTTCTACCCCAATATAGGGACAAAGTATGTAAGACTAGATGCATTCTCGCAACAATTAGAACCGCAGACCGGTTTCGCTCTCATTAGAGCTCCTCAGTACGGCACACTAATTGCAGCAAAAATGCACCAAAAATAACACGGCTATCGTATAGCCAGTCTCAAAACACTAAGTGAGTAGCGAACGTGTCGCCACCTAGTTCGGAACCAAGTACTATGTTGTCACGCCCGCTCCAAATAATACAGAGTATTAAAAATAGAGACGGTATACAACTAACTAACAATTTAAAAAATTGTTAGCCCTGGCCCATTTTTGCTGCAATTAGTGTGCCGTACTGAGGAGCTCTAATGAGAGCGAAACCGGTCTGCGGTTCTAATTGTTGCGAGAATGCATCTAGTCTTACATACTTTGTCCCTATATTGGGGTAGAAATGGGCCAGGGCTAACAATTTTTTAAATTGTTAGTTAGTTGTATACCGTCTCTATTTTTAATACTCTGTATTATTTGGAGCGGGCGTGACAACATAGTACTTGGTTCCGAACTAGGTGGCGACACGTTCGCTACTCACTTAGTGTTTTGAGACTGGCTATACGATAGCCGTGTTATTTTTGGTGCATTTTTGCTGCAATTAGTGTGCCGTACTGAGGAGCTCTAATGAGAGCGAAACCGGTCTGCGGTTCTAATTGTTGCGAGAATGCATCTAGTCTTACATACTTTGTCCCTATATTGGGGTAGAAATGGGCCAGGGCTAACAATTTTTTAAATTGTTAGTTAGTTGTATACCGTCTCTATTTTTAATACTCTGTATTATTTGGAGCGGGCGTGACAACATAGTACTTGGTTCCGAACTAGGTGGCGACACGTTCGCTACTCACTTAGTGTTTTGAGACTGGCTATACGATAGCCGTGTTATTTTTGGTGCATTTTTGCTGCAATTAGTGTGCCGTACTGAGGAGCTCTAATGAGAGCGAAACCGGTCTGCGGTTCTAATTGTTGCGAGAATGCATCTAGTCTTACATACTTTGTCCCTATATTGGGGTAGAAATGGGCCAGGGCTAACAATTTTTTAAATTGTTAGTTAGTTGTATACCGTCTCTATTTTTAATACTCTGTATTATTTGGAGCGGGCGTGACAACATAGTACTTGGTTCCGAACTAGGTGGCGACACGTTCGCTACTCACTTAGTGTTTTGAGACTGGCTATACGATAGCCGTGTTATTTTTGGTGCATTTTTGCTGCAATTAGTGTGCCGTACTGAGGAGCTCTAATGAGAGCGAAACCGGTCTGCGGTTCTAATTGTTGCGAGAATGCATCTAGTCTTACATACTTTGTCCCTATATTGGGGTAGAAATGGGCCAGGGCTAACAATTTTTTAAATTGTTAGTTAGTTGTATACCGTCTCTATTTTTAATACTCTGTATTATTTGGAGCGGGCGTGACAACATAGTACTTGGTTCCGAACTAGGTGGCGACACGTTCGCTACTCACTTAGTGTTTTGAGACTGGCTATACGATAGCCGTGTTATTTTTGGTGCATTTTTGCTGCAATTAGTGTGCCGTACTGAGGAGCTCTAATGAGAGCGAAACCGGTCTGCGGTTCTAATTGTTGCGAGAATGCATCTAGTCTTACATACTTTGTCCCTATATTGGGGTAGAAATGGGCCAGGGCTAACAATTTTTTAAATTGTTAGTTAGTTGTATACCGTCTCTATTTTTAATACTCTGTATTATTTGGAGCGGGCGTGACAACATAGTACTTGGTTCCGAACTAGGTGGCGACACGTTCGCTACTCACTTAGTGTTTTGAGACTGGCTATACGATAGCCGTGTTATTTTTGGTGCATTTTTGCTGCAATTAGTGTGCCGTACTGAGGAGCTCTAATGAGAGCGAAACCGGTCTGCGGTTCTAATTGTTGCGAGAATGCATCTAGTCTTACATACTTTGTCCCTATATTGGGGTAGAAATGGGCCAGGGCTAACAATTTTTTAAATTGTTAGTTAGTTGTATACCGTCTCTATTTTTAATACTCTGTATTATTTGGAGCGGGCGTGACAACATAGTACTTGGTTCCGAACTAGGTGGCGACACGTTCGCTACTCACTTAGTGTTTTGAGACTGGCTATACGATAGCCGTGTTATTTTTGGTGCATTTTTGCTGCAATTAGTGTGCCGTACTGAGGAGCTCTAATGAGAGCGAAACCGGTCTGCGGTTCTAATTGTTGCGAGAATGCATCTAGTCTTACATACTTTGTCCCTATATTGGGGTAGAAATGGGCCAGGGCTAACAATTTTTTAAATTGTTAGTTAGTTGTATACCGTCTCTATTTTTAATACTCTGTATTATTTGGAGCGGGCGTGACAACATAGTACTTGGTTCCGAACTAGGTGGCGACACGTTCGCTACTCACTTAGTGTTTTGAGACTGGCTATACGATAGCCGTGTTATTTTTGGTGCATTTTTGCTGCAATTAGTGTGCCGTACTGAGGAGCTCTAATGAGAGCGAAACCGGTCTGCGGTTCTAATTGTTGCGAGAATGCATCTAGTCTTACATACTTTGTCCCTATATTGGGGTAGAAATGGGCCAGGGCTAACAATTTTTTAAATTGTTAGTTAGTTGTATACCGTCTCTATTTTTAATACTCTGTATTATTTGGAGCGGGCGTGACAACATAGTACTTGGTTCCGAACTAGGTGGCGACACGTTCGCTACTCACTTAGTGTTTTGAGACTGGCTATACGATAGCCGTGTTATTTTTGGTGCATTTTTGCTGCAATTAGTGTGCCGTACTGAGGAGCTCTAATGAGAGCGAAACCGGTCTGCGGTTCTAATTGTTGCGAGAATGCATCTAGTCTTACACACATATGCCTTCGCACTTCTGACACCACGATATCTTCCCTGGGTAACGAGAAATGGACCGGCAAAATCAATTCCAGTGTGAGAGAATGGTTTCAGCTGAGAAACTCTTACTGGAGGAAGATCCCCCATTACAGGTGTCAAAGTTACCGGGCGAACACGGAAACAACGATAACATTGCCCAAGCACACTATTAATTGCCCGGCGGGCCGAAAGAATCCAAAAATTTTGTGACAACAAATACTGCAAGGTACGAGGTCCAGGATGTAAGTGTTTCTGATGGACACTACGAATCACCAAGTCAGTGAGCAAGTGTGAACGTGGCAGAAGCATGGGATGCTTTGCATCAAACGACAAGTCCGAGCATCTAAGTCTACCGCCCACCCTGAGAACACCATCCCTATCCACAAATGGGGCCAGCCTACGGATAGACTTTACACAAGGTCGACCATGCTCAATGTCACGCATTTCCCTCTCAAACGCCAACCTTTGTACTGCTTTAACAAGAAAAGTCAGTGCAGTGTAAAGCTCCGCCTCACTCAATGCGCCCGAAATTCTGTCCTTCCGGGGTAATTTCAGATTTTTGACAAACCTCATACTGTAAGCAATGATACCTTGAATTTTCCTCAGCGAAGAATACCCTTCTAACAAATTCAGCGGCCAATCACACGAAACAACCTTTGTCATGCACACAACTTGCCTTTGCTCCGACATCATGACATCGGACTCTTCACCTAAAGATTCTGCGCTAATCCATGTATCGGATGGTTCGGACAAGAAAGCCGGACCCGTCCACCATAGCGGGTGATTGAGAAGCTCATTAGGAGTAAGTCCGCGCGATGCACAATCTGCAGGGTTGATTAACCCCGAAACATGTGACCAGCAACCAGGGGGTACCTTTTCTTGTATGAGCGCCACTCTATTGGCCACAAACGTTTTCCATCGATGGGGAGATGACTTAATCCACTGAATGGCAACTGTGGAATCAGACCAGCAAAATATATTATCAATAGAAATAGTCTTTCGGTATGTAACCTGAACGAACTCCATCAACTCTGCTAACAAGGCTGCTGCACAAAGCTCCAATCGGGGTACTGATACTTTTTTTAGTGGGGAGACACGAGACTTAGCACACAAGAGAGATATCTTTATGGCTCCGCTGGCGGATACAACACGAAGATAAATTACGGCCCCATAACCAAGCTCAGACGCATCCGAGAATCCATGCAATGTAGAAGAAGTAGTACCTTCAGCAGACACATACCGCGGAATTGACAACGATGACAAACAAGAAAGTTGCGATTTGTATGTGTCCCACCTGGATTCGACTTCTAGTGGTGGTTTTTCATCCCACGAAATGCCTAGCTGCCACAGGAACTGCATCAGCTGCTTCGCAGAGAGGGTGAGGGGAGACAAGAAACCCAAAGGATCAAAGATTCTAGCAAGCTCTGACAGTATGTTACGCTTGGTGCATTTGCGTTCAATTGGATGTACCTTGTACGAGAAGCAGTCAGTCATTGGACACCACTGTAGTCCTAAAATCTTGACAGACACTAAGTCATCAGAGTCGAAACACAGAGATTGCTGATGACTACTGGGGAGAGACGCAAGAAATTCGGGATCATTGCTTGCCCATTTTCGCAACTCAAATCCAGCCTCTCCGAGCATTCCTATCAGTTGAGATTTCACTTCAATTGCAGAATTGGAATCTGGCACACTAGTTACTATGTCATCCACGTACGTGTCAGACCTTATGACGTCTGCTGCAAGAGGATATTTACCACCTAAATCTGTTGCCACCTGTAAGAGGGTCCTAATGGCAAGATAGGGGCTAGAAGCAACACCAAAGGACACTGTATTGAGTCTGAACTCTTGCACTGGCTCAGAATTGGAAAACCGCCAAAGAATGCGCTGGAAGTCCCTATGCTCCTCTGCCACCAATACTTGCAGAAACATTTGCTTAATGTCTGCAGTAAAGGCGACTCGATGAGCCCGAAAATTCAACAGGACTGTCACAATATCCTGCTGCAACTTGGGTCCAACCAATAGGGTGTTGTTGAGCGAGACGCCATTTGAGGTCTTAGCACTGGCGTCGAACACCACCCGTAACTTTGTAGTAGTACTTTCGGGTTTCAAGATACAATGATGAGGGATGTAGTAGACGGCACTAGGATGTGATACCTTACACGACACAGGAGACATGTGCCCATCGCTCAGATACTCACGCATGAAAGCCACATACTTTCTACGGATATCTGACTCTTTGGACAATCGTCTCTCTAGAGCATGAAGCCGTCTCAATGCCATGGAATGTGACTCACCCAGATCTGGCATCCCATCACGAAATGGCAGGCCCACGACATATCTACCATTAGAGTCACGTGAATGAGTGTCCTGGAAGATCTTCTCACACAGGGCATCTTCCGGACTCGCTAATGTGCACTGAGGCACTTGCTCCAATTCCCAAAATTGTCTGAGAGTTTTGTCCAGAGAAACATCGACCGACGTACAAAAGGAATCAACCACTAAATTCGATTGGGCTGGTACACTACCCAAGATTACCCAACCAAACACTGTATTGATAGCAGTAGGTTCCTGATCCTTACCCTTTCTAAGTCCCGGTAACAATGCCATTGCATATATATCAGCATCCAATAAAATATCAATGTCCCCTGGCTGACCAAAAGTATCATCCGCTAAAGCAAGGTCTTTGATATGATTCCAGACATATGATTGTACGTCCGTTGAAGGTGCCTTGTCGCAGATTCTGGGAACCACAATAGCATCGATATCGAAACTAGGATTAGGTTTGTCCCGAGGTCTCAACCTAAATGAAGTAACCCCCAAATCAGTAACGGTGGCCATCTGATTTATCCCCTGAATTGGAACAGAAGCATGTGACTTCGACAGAGAAAGTTTGCTTACAAGGCGCTGCGTAATGAAATTTGCCTGACTTGCACAATCGAGCAGCACACGACATCTATGATACACCCCATAAGCATCACACACATCCACTTTACATGTGGCAAATAATACAATAGGGAAGCTGGGAAGCGTGCTTGTCAATACGACTTGACCGGTTACTTGGTCGGGTCTGTTATCACCTTGCTCACATGTTTGTGTATCAGTCTGACCAGAGCTTGATGTAAAATGCAAATATGTGTGATGTTTCCTAGTACAAACACGACAATTAAATTTCGAGGTACACCCTGCGAGTTTGTGAGACCCAGCCAGACAATTATAGCACAGACTTTTCCTCTTCACTAAGGTATGACGATCCTTAGGAGACATTTCTAAGAACTTGTCACATTTCGTCAATGAGTGTTCCCCCTGGCAACACACACAAGAAATTGATGAATCTGACTTACTAACACTAGTCACCAAAGAAGTGGTTGGTTTCGGCTGCACGAACTGTTTCCCTTTCAACATTTGAGGACCCTTCTTCACTGAGACCGGTGCTACGGTTAGCGCAGATGTTTCAAGAGCCTTGCACTGTTTTTCTAAAAAATCACTAAGGTGCGAGTACGTGGGGACCTCACAGTCACCAAACTGTATTTCAAATTGCTTTCGGATAGAGGAATCTAACTTTTGCAAAAGGAAATTGAATTTCGTAAAGTCCCACAAATCATACTGCTGCTCTTGATATAAATCTAACGCACATACGTTTTCAGTAAATGTTGTCAACAAATTCCTTAAATCTCGAGATGAATCGCCTGACACCTTCGGAGCATTAAGAAGAGCTAACCAGTAATTCGTAAGCAACACACGTTTATTTTCATACCTTGAAACTAGCGAATTATATGCCACTTGGTAATTATCCGAAATGAGGGGTAGGTTTTGAACTATTGAAGCTGGTTCTTTTGTCAAGGAAGCAAGAAGATACTGGAAACGCTCAATATCTGACAAAGTGTCATTTTCATGAATCAGAGTCCTAAACAAATCGAAAAAACGTGGCCACTGACCAATCGCCCCGTCAAATTTCGGAATATCGATCTTAGGCAATCGAACATTACGTCTGCCACCCGTTCCACTATCAGAGTGAGCCTCATTATCGAGCGACTTAGCTACATCGGCAGCATCAGCAGTAACCTTACCACAAATTTCAAAATAGATTGACTTGATGCTGTACTGTATGTTGTCGAAGTCTGTCTGAATCTCCGATTGTAAAGCCAAATTATCCTTATCCTTCATTAAAGACACGATGTCCAGATGTAAAGAATCAAACAAATTTACAGAATCGTTAAGACCTTGGTATCTGATTCTAAATTCATTCCTTTTTGTGGGTTCAGCCTTGGCGTCTAATGCAAACCTTGATAGGTGTTGCACTCGATTCATAACAGAGTTACGTTTATTTATCAACTTTTCCACCTCCATTTCAAAAATGACAAAAAACGAAAAGGCAAACCAGAAAAGACTGATATAACCTGAACCCAATCGGATGATAACCACGTGTTTCACGTCGAAAAAAACACGTTTCAAACAAGTAACAGAGCTCGAAAATCTCCGATTGCGAGACACTGAAAAACAAAACAATTTTGACGCTAAAAGGCCGTAAAACAAATTAAACAAGCAAAACAATTACACTAACACGGATTTGCCGACCCGAACACGTGTTCTAACCAAACCCTGGAGGCTATAAATTACGATTTTTAACAACAAAACCGCCAAACACGTGTGCATAAATTCACGATATGAACACCCACAAGTGTCAATTCTAATCAAACAAGCATCGGCTTCGATGGACCAAAATGTTGTTGCAAGATATTACGAAATAATAAAGAGGAATTGTTTACAATAAAGTTAGATTTTAAATTATACCAGACAAATAAGAGAGGCACTCACCTGTGTAATGGACTGTATCTTCACGTGGGTTTTAGGGTCTTCTTTGGAGGTCGGGCGACTATCTTCACCCCAAATGAGGCAAAAAATTATGTAACAAGAAAATTAGACCAGAAAATCTGGAGCACATCCCTAGTCTGGAGTACTAGCAGTTTTCAGGACGACTGATTCTAACGCAGTGACGCTGGTTTACGTCGCGAGAGAGAGAGAGAGAGGCTGTCACAAAATCTGCCCCCTCTCCTCCTCTCAGTGGTGCCAACCACGGCGAGCAGCAATCCCTAAATGTCTGGCGGCAATTTCAAATTCAAAAATATATACAAACTTGCATCAACATTATATATATATATATATATATATATATATATATATATATATATATATATATATATATATATATATATATATATATCGCGAAATATAGTTACAACAAAAAATGTATCAACATTTCACCACCGCCGATTACGAGTCACCTGATCGATTGCTTTGTTAAATAAATTCCCACGTTTCAACACGTCCTAAAGATAACATAAGAATACAGATATTTCCGCCAAAGGAAACTATGTTAATTTAGTTGTCGTTGAACCTTCCCAAAATTATTAAAGATGGACACCTTTTAGATAAGTTAGTAGGGACAGTGCAAAGACATCGTCCGGCGATAAAAATACAATACACTGCAGAGTTTTGCCTGCGGTTAGTTTCCCATCTCTAGTTCGGTCTCTTTACCTAAGATCCGGTATATAAGGTGATGTTAGTTTTTAAAGTAGTTAGAATTTTTCATCCTCTGATGACGCTAACTTGGTTAGTGAAACAATCGTCGAGTCTTTTTTAAATGTGTTGTGGTGATTTGGGTTCTCCAAGTGTACTTATCAGTGCTCATCGCAGGTTCCAATCTTCACTTAAGTGTTTCCATATACACGGGTCACACAAATAAACTTCTCTGAAATGGTTAATAAGTCTCCTTTTTTGATAACATTTGGCATATATCTATTTTGAGGGATGCCGGTTGCAGTGGCGTACTTTTTCCCCCCTAAAAATGGCGCTAAACCTTTTTTCCATTTTTTGACATAGAAAAACTGCATTAGTAGGCCTTGGTCATGTGACATAGAGAACAATTTTCACAGCACAATTTTCACAGCATTAATAGAGTTTTTCTTTTTATATCTTTTGATCTTTTGTTCATCAAATTCTAATAATAAATACAAAAGTTACGGTGGTCTTCCCATTTAAAATGGGGCACACTATATATATATGTATGTATGTATGTATGTATATATATATATATATATATATATATATATATATATATATATATATATATATATATATATATATATTTCTGTATCACACAGGTAACATAAAAAATAATGGACGGATTTTGATAAAATTTGGTGAGTACCCTCCTTTTGCAAATGGCTTGGATCAATTCGTTAGTCAGGAGATTCGGACCAGTTTTTCCCGGAAAAAAATTTATATATCCGGAAATAACAAAGCTATAGTATTAAAATTTGGTACGCGGGTTTATATCATTAAAGCTGAACTATGTATTGAAATTTAGGTTTCTAAGTTAAAAGAAAAAAAAATATAAACATTTAATGCAAAAATTTGGGTTATTCTGGAGGCCAAATGAGGACACAAGACGAACTATTTTTGTATGATGAACATAATTGATGTAATTTTAAGTAAATTTGGAGAACTCAAATCACCACAACACATATTTTAAAGACCTTACGATCGTTTCGCCAAAAACGTGAGCGTCATCAGAGGATGAAAAATTCTGTAGAATTCTACAGATTTTTTCATCCTCTGATGACGTTGACGTTGTCGGCGAAACGATCGTAAGCTCTTTAAAATATGTGTTGTGGTGATTTGGGTTCTCCAAGTCTACTTATCAGTGCTCATCACAGGTTCCAGTTTTCACATAGTGATGTAATTTTATAGAAAAGAAAACCGTTTCGTGTTAAGGGGTCGAAAAATATTAAAATAGTAAAATCAGCTTTCGTACTCCAAAAAAAATATTGTTATAAGGCGTAATACAATAGTGCATAATAGTTAATGGCAACAGTACATGTCATATTCAAGAGACAAATTATTTTGACAAATGTCAGATGTGTGTGTGTTTTTGTTTCTTTAACGTCGGCCTATTTCCGCGACTATGGCCAATCACCGACGCCAGGGAGCAGTTTCACCTCACTATCCTGGAAATTTTGCCGAACCCCTGCCTTTCTGTAAGGAGGGTAGGGATATTTAACGTGCCCAACATCGCATGGACACGGGACCGACGGCTTTACACCCCCTGCGAAGGGCGGAACGTGCAGGCATTCAACTTGCTCAAATACAATGCCAGAATCTCGGTTGATGTTAATGTTACAGTTTGTACTGAAAAAGTGAAAGGAGTACCCTGGGATCGAACCCAGTACCCTTCGGTTCAGAGGCACACGTTCTTACCCCTGAACCACCGAGGTTCCACAAATGTCAGATCTAATTTCAAAGTGACATGTAAATAAATATTTTCTTTTCTGACATGTGCAATAGAAATATAGGCATGCTCTTCTTCTTACATTCATCTTTCTTTTTGGTCATCACAATTTTACACATTAGTTGGATATAATTTTAGTGACTTTTGAATTTTAAAAAGATTTCTTCAAATGAGCGCGAACTTGGCCCCATAGAATCCATATCCGGGTTAGTTTCAGTTTTTATCTGTTTTCACATATACAGGGTGACGCATTTCTAAAGTAAAGCTCGATATATCCATTATTATATAAGATACGAGAAAATATGTGTAAGTTAATTATACGGTGTCTGGAACTGAATCTTATAAAAGTATTTTTACAATCACAGGCTGGCCCATAAGTCGCTCGTGATAAATTTTTTTCTGAATCGAACACGCCTTATATAATAATAACACCACAGTAGACAAACTCTGCATACAGAAGTCTTAGACTTGCACGGGGGAACTTAACACACACACACACACACACACACACACACACACACACACACACACACACACACACACACACAGACTTTCACAAAAGGAATAATTTTCGGAATAATGATCAGGAATATTCGATGAGAGGACACTGTACACATACTGTACACGCACGCATACGGTAATATAATACGGCGCGTATTACCTATGAAAATTTGTTTATAGAGGAAGAGCTACAAACATTTTTTTTTTTCAAATTCAATGCCCTTCCCATTTTTTACAACTCGCAATTTAATTTAATATTTAATATTTTATTATTTTGAAATTATTCTTTTAGAGGTGATAATAAACAAATCAATTCCACTTACCAAAAAGAAACATGAAAAATCCAGCTTTTCAAAGTCTGTAAATGTGACACATACCAGATTATTTAAGGGCACCACAGTAAAAATAAAAATATGCCTCTGACGATCCGACTCAATCTAAACAAACGACAGAAACTAAGATTTGAAGCAGTCTCAGAGGGCTGCGTCACTTTTGTGACCCAACCTACCACTGAGCATGCCGTTGCCATGGCAACCGTTTCATGCACACGTTTGGAAGCAGACGCAGCTTTTGTATACGAAAAAATCTGCCTCAGTCAGTCCGCAGCTGCTTGACGCTCTACAGTAGTCTGCATCACTTTTGTGGCCCAACCTACCGGTACGCGTGCCGTTACCATGGCAACCGTCTCATGCAAGCACCCCGAAACAGAGGCAGCATTTGTATACGAACAAATCTGGCTCAGTCAATCCGCAGCTGCTTGACGCTCTGCAGTTCCGCAATACGTAAACGTTGCGCGTTGCGGCTTGTATACATTCAATTCGGTGATGACGGACGGGCTTGCAATTTATATCGTACCATAAATTACTATAAAAATACATTATCAACTGCGGCGCGACGTAATAACATTTTTATGTGGTTGTAGCAAATGAATTTGAGAGAGTGAAAAAAATTAAAATTATGGCGGATTTTGAATAAAAAAGTTTAGTTTAACCGAAAAATATAGGTGAAGCAGCGCTTCACTTGCGTAATCTGACGAGTCGCCACTGACACACAGACAAAGGACACCATCCATAACTCATCACAAGCCCACCTTTCCACATTCGAGTGAAAATACCGACTGTATTTTTCGAATACGGGACTCGAACCCGCGACCTCCTAGTCCAATTCTAGAGGTTACTCACCTCGTGAACTGAGCTATTCGGCCTACTATTGCATTTTATTCATTTTCCATCGAAATGCAATGCATGTTTGTAAGAAAACAAATTCGGGACTCAGCAAGTGCGTGATGGTAGCGATTTTTCATATAATGTTTCTTTCGATAGCTTAATTTGCTATAAACCAAAGGTTCGTTGACCAGGAAACCAGTTTTTCGGGAACATTTATTTTCGGAAGATTTTTGTCCATTTTCAGACAATAAAGTTTTTTTGATGAAATATTGCATATTGTTTCTACTATATATATGTTATACTGGTAACCAAATTTGTTGCCAGCTTTCTTAAAAAAAGATATATTTGCTATTAAAAACATTTTTACGAAAATTCACTACCATCACGCCTTTGCTGCGTCCAGATTTTTTTTTACTTATCTTGTGCAATGTTTCCTTTTATAGTGTAAGAGTATCCTCACTTTATCATACCTTTATAAATTTAATGTGGATATATTTAATTTTAGGTGGTTTTATCAAATTAAAGGACCAGAAAAAAATTACCGGACAGATTGACATTCTGATGACGTGCTATTATCTTTTATGTAAAATTTCATATCGTCTTAATTTTTATATAACTATACCTTCATTGGCTATAGCATTTCATCATTTTTGGCTGATTACGTTCTGCATATTTGTTTGGTATTATATGGTAAGCTGAATTTTTATAGCTACAATATTGTTTTTTTTTCCTATTTATATTACTTTATGAACATTTTTTTTTCTTTAAATAAGAGGCAGTAGGTAAAATAATAATAACATCAGTGACTTAATATCAATTTTAACATATTTATAAGTAGTCCAGTTTACTTTTGAAAAATTTGATCAGAACTATAAACATGTAAAACAAATTAAGGGATTTCCTTTCTATTGCATTTACGTCTACATAGGTGTCCCAGAAATAGATACAACATGAAAAACTTTGGATTGCTGACGGTGAATTTATAAGCTATTCTGGAAGTTTTGAAAAAACTCGATTAATTCTTGCAAAACATTTCAATGTTTTACCCTTAAACTAGGTATTCTACGGCACGGTGCAATGAAATCAAACAATGCAAATTAAAGGTATTAAAAATTAATGAAACTTTATCGCCTCAAAAGATTTATCTGGCTTGCTTTTTTTTATTTTTTTATTTCAACAACACATCACGAGGGCTTACAGCCTAAATACTATCGTACCGTGGGTGTTAACAAGGAGGAAAGAGGCAACTTGTTAATTCTGGACTTAAAGGTTTGGAGGTTCGGAGGAGAAGCAAAAACATGTGCCGGCAAGGAATTCCACAACTTGGAAGTCCTCGGGACAAAAGAGCGGGCATGACAAGATGTTGTATGTCTGGTGACCTGGACAGTAAAAGGGTGCATTCGCTCTGTTCCCCTGGTAGATCTGTTGGGGGGCAGCAGGTGGAGGAACTATGGAAGAAAGCTCCTCTGAGCAGTGCCCGTGCAGATATCTATATAGAGAGGTCACCAACGGCAAGTCGGTGGGCAAGGGATGGCAGCCTTTGGATGAGGGTAGGGTCTACGTTGAGACGTATAGCTCTCTTCTGAATGGAGTCCAGGATAGCGAGTGTAGAAGCGGCAGCAGCACCCCAGATGTGGGAGCAGTATTCGAGGTTTGGTCTTATTTGTGAAGTATATAAGGTATAGAGATTAGCTGGTGAAAAGTATTTGCGAGACCGGAAGAGGAAACCTAATTTCTTAGCAGCCGCTTCTGCAATTGATGTGACATGATGGTGCCAATTGAGATTTCGATCCACAGAAATGCCAACAAGTGAAAAGGGCTCATTACTTTGAATAACTTGGTTGTTTATTGTGATGGGTCCAGGGCTGGTGTATCTTTAATGAGAAAGAAAGCAAGACTGTGATTTGGTGGGGTTGAATTGTACAAGATTTCTACTTCCCCAGTCTAATATTTTTTGGAGATCCACGGAGACAGAACCATCCATGAGTCTGCGATCCTCATCTAATTGGGCTAAATAGACAGGCTTAGAATATTGTATATTTGAGTAAAGGGTGCTGTCGTCCGCGTAACTGTGAACTGGGTTGGATGTGCTAGAGAGGAGGTCATTGATGTGGAGAAGAAACAAAGTAGTGGCTAAAGCTGAACCTTGAGAAACTCCTGCATTAATTGGATACAGTTTAGAGGAATGGCCATCCACGACAACAGAAATGCTCCGGTTGGAGAGGAAATTTGCTGTCCACGTACAGAGTTTTAGTGGTAGGCCATAGGCCGGTAGTTTATTAAGCAGCGCTGCGTGCCAGACCTGGTCGAATGCTTTGAATATGTCTAGAGCGACAATCTGGGATTCACCGTGTAGTTCCATAGACTTGTTCCAAAAATGGGTGACAAAGGAAACGAGGTCGGCAGTGGATCTGCGCTGACGGAATCCATACTGCATGTAGTGGATTAGACTGTGTTTTTCAAGAAATTTTAGTAATTCGGTGTTTATATACTTTTCCATCACTTTAGAGACGACTGAAAGAAGAGAAATAGGCATGTAGTTGCTAAGAAGCGCTTTGGATCCTCTCTTGGGGACGGGTTGTACTCGAGCAATTTTCCAGTTACTAGGGAATATGCCTCTATTGTAAGATGTCTAAAACAGACGAGTCAGGACAGGAGCAAGTTCTGGTGCGCATTTTTTGAGAACAATTGCTGGGATCTCGTCAAGGCCAGAGGCTTTCCTGGTATTAAGAGAACAGAGCACCTTTTTAGTTTTGAAAATGATATCCGTCATTTTATGCGCGACATTGGGGACTGTTGGCGGTTGAACATTTGGAGATAGGTTGAGAGTAGAATTGCCGGCGAACAACGAGGCAAAAAGTTCAGCCTTGCCCAGGGCGGTAGAAACAATTTCATCCCCTGAGACAAGAGGTGGGAACGTGCTCTTGCAGAAATTATTCCCAATAGATTTAGCAAGAGTCCAGAAGGGTTTGTTGCCGCTGGATCTTAAGAGGGCTTTGTTTTTTATGTAATTATTAAACGAGTTTTTTGCCTCAGAGAGAATGCGGACATAGCGGTTTCTTGCGTCGTTAAATGCTTGACGGTTTTCTTGACTGGGATTGTGTAGAAGCTTTTTGTGAGCTTTGACTTTTCAAGTCTGGCCTTGTCACAGGATTTAGAGAACCAGGGCTTTTGAGTGGCTGCAGAGGTTTTCTGTGTACGTGGAATAAATAATTTCATGCTAGCTTGGATAATTTCGGTGACGTTTTGTGAGATATCATAGGGGTCAGGATGAGAGAAGCAAACAGACGCCCATGGAAATGAGGGAAAGTAATCTCGCATTTCGTCACAGTATGCGGAGTTGTAGTGCCAAACGATACGTGGGTGTGATGACTGTGTGACCTCGAGTTGCATTGCACAGGAAGCAGTGACCATGCCGTGGTCTGAGCGACCCAGTGGGGCGGTGACAGATATCTTATAGCAGTCAGTATTTGTAGTAAGGAGATCCAAGGGATTTAAGCTGTGTGTTGGGATGCGAGGAAAGTAAGTAGATTGCTGAACCATATTGGCTAAAGAATTGCTGACTGCGAAGGCCTCCGCTGCTCTTCCTTGTGGATCGGTTTTTGAAGATCATAGCCATTCCTTTCTAGAGGAACAGAGCGAATCCACCCTTTTACTGTCCAAGTCACCAGATATAGAACATCTTGTTATGCCGGCTCTTTTGTCCCGAGGACTTCCAAGTTGTGGAATTCCTTGCCGGCACATGTTTTTCCTTCTCCTCCGAACTTCCAAACCTTTATGTCCAGAATTAACAAGTTGCCTCTTTCCTCCTTGTTAACACCCACGGTACGATAGTATTTAGGCTGTAAACCCTCGTGGTGTGTTGTTGAAATATAAAAAAAAGAACGTCTTTGTTTAAAACGAGAAATCCAACTTGTAGAACACTAGAAATTATCTCCATATCCCATTTCTCTATCAAGAGAAGCAGCTTTCTCCTAAAGAAATAGACCACTTATACCAATGTTTGCCTTCCTCTGATATTTGAACCAATCAAATTACTTGTTGTTAATACTGTTGGAACCACTAGCCTGGACAATGGCATTATCGCGCTTTAAAATTGCTGATAATGTAGACAATGCAATACCGCACTGCCTACAAACATTTTTTTTTCGTTCCCGTTTGCACTTGTTTTAATATCGACATTTTCTCTTTAATGGTAAGGCATTCTCTTTTAATACCGGACATGGACATTGTGTAAACAATATTCTATTCTAAGTCCAACCTGCTCCAAACGCGGAAAGATCGAAAACTGATTTAAACAGAAACACAGAAAGCCACACAAATGTGCAGTTGTAACGATAATTAATTGTGAGTGGAAGAACCCATAAATATTTTCTCTTGTACTTTTTACAGTAAAATATAATAACCATTAGTGTCACATCCTAATCAAGAAACATGTGCATCTAGTCCTAGTGTGTCTTGAGTGGTCCCAGCAAGGTCAGGCCTTCTTGTTTACTTTCGCACATCTGTGTATCCCAATAAAATGTTAATGGATCGGCACAATAATTATCTCGCTAAAACTTAAATGATCTAAAGAGCGGTCTCGTTAAATCAGAAACTTTTTAGTATTGTCTCTTCCACAAGTCCTTTCAAATCACCGAAATTTGCTCGTTAAATGAGAAGTTCGTTCAATCTGCAACTCGTAAAACCCGGATCCTACTTAGTCTAGTCGACAGGTAGTTTCAGATAGAAAAAGGTCGGAAGTTAATGAAACTTTGGGATGTTGTTCAGAGATAGGTAATTAACAATATCTCAACTTTTAGACCTCAAGGACACTGTGCGAAAAAATAGGGGGGGGGGACTGCAAAATGTTTGACCTTTTTCCGGTTTTTCCTTAATAACTTTTTTTCCTTACATACTACGGCAAAAACATCTGAGACTATTAGGTTCCAGCCCCAAACTGATAGGAGAAGTTCATTGCCTAACCACGCCTGTACTTGCTTATTTGCTGGTAAGTGCGGAGAGGGTGGTACTTGGCCGCGTCCCTTGTTGGTGGTAGACAGGCCAGTTGCAATTTAGCCTTAGTCACTGATCGTGTGAATAATCGGTACCGCAGGTTGTCGAGGTTGTCATTGTCAATGTCGCCTCCATAAATTGCTACCAGGAACTTTTCGATGTATGAAAATATCACCTGCATGGCCTCGTCAACACTCGGTGATGGGCGGAATTCTCTTTTCTGCGCTGACTTAGGTGAATGGTAAAAACGTGCAAGGCATTTTTGGTGATGCTCAGCATTGACAGCGACTAAATCAGTGTTTAAATTGGGCAACTGGCTGATGCGTTCTTCTATTTTCTTCTCCCACTCGTCTCAACGCATCCTCGCCTTTTCGATAATTTTATTAGCAATTTCGGGTATAGTCACTTTGACCGAAGCATTGCGCCTTTCCATGGGCAACTTTGCCTGTTTAGCTCTGAAATTATCAGTAATAGCTTCCTCACAAAACAAAACACGCATTGGTGAAGTCGAATTTTGCAAACTTGTGACCGCCGGTTAGGTACAGGAGAAGGAGCTTTGGATGTGTCATATCCTCGACGTCCAAAGGCAGCAATCAATCTCTCATTGTTGTACCTTGTTTGGCAAGCACTGTGCACTCTCACTTCACTCAACCCACGCAGGAACTGTTCATCTGCCGAAAGATTCCTTTTTACATTGGACACTGTGGCGGTGGTTCCGACCGCAGTGTTTTCGTCAACACTACCCTATGTTTCTCTTGACAGCTAAACGTTGCGTTACGTTATTCGACAGCAAGCTGTCAAGAACTACTATATAAGAGACACCAGGGATCTCTCTCTCTCTCTCTCCTCGCTACCAATCGACACAGTGAAGATACGTCTCTCCACGCTCGGTCAGTTATCTGTTATGTGCTGTCTGTGATTGTTTTATAGTTAAATGTATCATATAGTTTATTCAGTTAGTGAAATAATAAAGTATATTAAATGTTTACGTATGGATTTAATATCAACAAGTGCAATTAACTTCCATATTGGTGACCCCGTGCCGCAAGCCGAAGATGCCCAGCCTGATGTTCCAGCCGACGTCGCCTAACTTCCACGCACGTGCTCATGCCTACAGAAACGAATATCTAAACAGGTCAGTCTTTTCTAATTTAAAAATTATCTGATTTTTTTCACAATGGCCGAAGATTCTTCAAGCAGCAATATCATGCCAAGGGTTGCAATAAAATTACCTCCTATATGGAGACGTAACGTGAAAATCTGGCAAATGCAGGTTGACGCCCAGTTTGATATATCGCAGATCAGTTCTGAAAAGACAAAATTCAGTCATGTACTCGCTATACTCGATCCTGATGTCGCAGAGTCAATTTCAGATTTTTTAACCCAACCATTATCATCAACCCCCTATTCAGATCTAATGAAACGTCTTTTATTAGAATTCGAAGAGTCCGATAGTCGCAAACTAAATAAACTTTTAACAGAATTAGAATTAGGCGACAGAAAACCATCGCAACTTTTACGCGAAATGAAGTTTTTAGCCGGTAGTCAGATTGGAGAAAATTTCCTTAAAATTTTATTTCTACAACGTTTACCAGTCAACGTTCGTTCAATTTTGGCTTTGAGCAACGATTCTCTAGAAAATTTGTCGGTTACAGCAGACAAAATCGTGGAATTTTCCGGAGATAAATACAACGTGGCTGAAATTCAGTCACGCGAGCCCGACAAGCTAGCCAAGTTAGAAGCGCAATTAGAGAAGCTAACAGCATCAGTCAACGAATTGCAAACGCGTTCCCGATCTACCTCCCGAGAAAGACCCAAGCTTTCTCGAAATGCCATAACCGCAAATTCCTCAACCTCCACGTGTTGGTATCATGAACGATTTGGCAACAAGGCCAAACGTTGCATCCAACCTTGCAATTTCAAAGCAAAACATGTGTCGGAAAACTAATAAGGCACTCCCTCCACGCGGCAGGAGACGAGAGCCACCTAACACGCCGCCTTTTTATTTTTGATAGACGCTCCAATATGAAATTTCTAATCGACTCTGGAGCGGATATTTCAGTTATTCCACCCACTCACGACCAACGGAAATTTCAATCGAAACGTACCTTGTATGCTGCAAACGGGACCCCTATTCATACCTATGGCGAACAATTATTAGATTTGGATCTAGGTTTACGCCGTAGGTTCTGCTGGCCCTTCACACTTGCCGATATCAAGCAACCAATTATAGGCGCTGATTTTCTAGCAGAGTTTGCTTTACTTGTGGATATGAAACATAGACGTTTAATCGATACAAAGACAAACCTCTCTAAGGCCGGTGCTAACCCACCAGCAGGATTTAATTCTAAAATTCATCTCGTAGACCCGACACACCAGTACTTCAAATTGCTACAACAATTTCCTGACCTTTTTAAGGAAACTTCTTCTAGCAACCTTCCAGAGGTTGAGTTCTTCCATACTATAAGTACGGAAGGACCACCTGTCACTGCAAAATAGAAGATTGCCCCCGGAAAAGCTAGCTCAAGCAAAGCTAGAATTCCAGCACATGATGGACTTGGGAATTTGTAGACCCTCCAAAAGTCCATGGTCAAGCCCCCTCCACATGGTGCAAAAAAAGGATGGCTCATGGAGACCATGTGGGGATTACCGAGCACTAAACGCTAAAACAATCCCAGACAAATATCCCATTCCAAATTTGCAGGATTTTAATGCCCAGTTAGAAGGCAAACGTATTTTTTCAAAATTAGATATCATTCGCGCTTTCCATCACATCCCAGTAGCACCTCAAGATATTCCCAAAACAGCAGTCATAACTCCATTTGGGTTATTCGAATTTGTTAAAACCCCATTTGGCCTTCGTAATTCAGCACAAACATTTCAAAGATATTTACATTCAATTTTAAGACATCTTGATTTTGCCTACTCCTATCTTGACGATATTCTCGTTGCATCAGCCTCTGAAAAAGAACATCAAGAGCATCTAGCAAAACTTTTTCAGACACTTCAAGGCAAGCGCATCCGTATCAATTCATCTAAATGTGAATTCGGAGTGGCCGAAATTTCATTTTTAGCTTTTCGTGTAAATAAATCTGGATTATTTCCACTTCCTGAACGCATCAAAGCTATTACCGACCTACCTCTTCCCGATACCATTGAAAAACTCAGAAGATTTCTAGGTCTCATAAATTTCTACCGTCGTTCTCTTCCACGTGCTGCGGAAATTCAGCAACCACTATTCGACCTCTGCCAGAATCCCAAAAAACGCGACAAACGTAAAATCGAGTGGACTCCTCAGACTCGAGAAGCATTCGAACGTTTGAAAGAGGCACTAAAAAACGCTACACTAATAGCTCATCCGTCTTCTTCGCTACCACTGATTCTCCATGTCGATGCTTCTGATTATGCCGTAGGCGCTTCCCTCCAACAATTACGTGATCAAACACTAGAACCCATAGGTTTCTACTCTAAAAAGCTTACTTCAGCCCAAAAATCTTACAGCACCTACGATCGCGAACTTCTAGCTGCTTATCAGGCAGTTAAATACTTTAGATATACCCTAGAAGGTCGCCATTTCACCATTTATACGGACCACAAACCTTTGACATACGCTTTTGAACAACGCGTCGATAAAGCATCTCCAAGGCAACTACGACATTTAGACTTCCTAGGTCAATTTACCACAGACATTCGCTACATACCAGGTCCTACAAACATTCCCGCAGACTATTGTTCTCGCATTGAAACAATTTCACTTTCTTCCACTGTGTCACTCCAAGAAATTGCGCAAGCTCAGTCATCTTGTGAGGAACTCAAACACCTTCTGCAGTCTAAATCTTCCTCATACAAATTTCAAAACATGCCTCTTGACAACGGAATGAATCTTATTTGCGATTCTTCTTCAAAGAAACTTTGCCCATTCATTCCGCTCAAATTTCGCCGAAAGATTTTCGATTCTATCCACAATTTATCTCACCCAGGCATATCAGCCTCAGTCGATCTGGTGCAGGATAGATTTTGTTGGCCCAAATTGAAACGCGATGTATCTCTTTGGTCTAAAACTTGCATTCCCTGCCAGAAAGTCAAGATATGGAGACACACTTCCAGTGCCATTGGACAATACACCCCAGCCATGAGAAGATTCTCGCATATAAATGTTGACATTGTGGGACCATTACCAGCATCACAAGGTCAACGCTATCTGTTAACAATAATAGACAGATTTTCTCGATGGCCCGAAGCAATTCCATTGTCAGATATTACAGCAGAAACAGTAGCGAACACTATTTTATCATGCTGGATCTCTCGTTTCGGTGTTCCGCAATACATCACCACAGACAGAGGTAAACAATTCGATTGCCACCTTTTCACACACCTCACTAAAACACTAGGTGCAGACCACATCAAGACCACAGCTTACCACCCAGCAGCAAATGGTGTAATCGAGAGATGGCATAGAGTTCTGAAACAGGCCCTGAAAGCTCATATGGACGAAAACTGGGTCGCTAAATTGCCAATTGTGTTACTAGGACTCAGATCGTACATAATTCCAGAATATCGCTCAACACCCGCTGAAATAGTCTACGGAGAATCAATCAAACTTCCCACCGACTTTTTCAACAGCACACAAGCTCATGATGTTCCACCACTTATATCTCAGCTGAAAGAAGACATAAGGAAACTTCGACCAGTACCTTTTAAACATCATACTGCAAAAAAGGTATTTGTCCATCCTAAGCTTATGGAAGCTCCTTTTGTTTTTGTTCGCATTGATATTCCGCAAAAAACCCTCGAACCAGTTTATGACGGCCTCTTTGAAGTGTTATTCCGAACTGACAAAGTCTTCAAAATCAAGAAATCACACGGAGAAGAGACAATTTCTGTTGACCGTCTTAAACCCGCATTCATTCTTTGTGATAACGAACAGACAACTTTCCAGCCTCAGAGACATCCTAGTGAAACTAAAAGTGACAGTGAAAGTCCAACACCTAGTGACAGTGAAGTTCCCGTTCCCGTTCAAACTACACGCCATGGACGTAGAGTTCGATTTCCACGAAGATACTTGAACTAATAGCGTTGCCACTGAGAGGGGAGTATGTGGCGGTGGTTCCGACCGCAGTGTTTTCGTCAACACTACCCTATGTTTCTCTTGACAGCTAAACGTTGCGTTACGTTATTCGACAGCAAGCTGTCAAGAACTACTATACAAGAGACACCAGGGATCTCTCTCTCTCTCTCTCCTTGCTACCAACCGACACAGTGAAGATACGTCTCTCCACGCTCGGTCAGTTATCTGTTATGTGCTGTCTGTGATTGTTTTATAGTTAAATGTATCATATAGTTTATTCAGTTAGTGAAATAATAAAGTATATTAAATGTTTACGTATGGATTTAATATCAACAAGTGCAATTAACTTCCATAGACACCAACAGTCTGGCAACGCATCTGGTTTTCACAACAGTTAGTTCACCTGCTTCAACTCCTACTTTACAAATAAAACACAAGTCTGATTGACTAGATGTAGACGCCATCTCCAAAAAGCACTCGAATTTGCGCAAACGCGGATTCACCAGGCTCTATTGAAACGATAACTGCACCGATTCCTTTCTGACGATTCACGATGTATGGTCAGAAATCACTCTTTATGCCTGTAATCAGAAAAAAAGGATATCAATATTAGTACGAACGTAAAAATTTAGGTAGTAAATTATGTAGGGGGGGGGGGGGGGGGTATCGATCGGAAGAGTAACTACTATCAATACCAAAATGGAATGCGTATGGTTGGATTTCATCAGAGAAGAAAATTAGCTTTTGTGAATTGGGGTCAGGTGGGGAAGCGGGGAGCGGGGGCGGGTGGGGGTTTCCGAAGTTGGCGGTTGTCACCAGAAATCATAATGACAACATTTCACAATAATTCGGGTATAACATGAGAAATAAGGTAAATTCTGCATTCTTCGGCATTTTATAGCGAATTTTGATAAAAAAGATTTCAAAACGCCATATCTCGGTAACGATTTGACATACAAACATGTTTGAATAGTCAAAATAGTAGGAAATTTAACGGTATACAAAAAAGTCTCAAATGTTTTTGCCGTAGTATGTAAGGGAAAAAGTTATTAAGGAAAAACCGGAGAAAGGTCAAAAATTTTAAGTCCTTTCAAATCACCGAAATTTGCTCGTTAAATGAGAAATTCGTTAAATTTGCAACTCGTAAAACCTGGGTCCTACTGTGTATGTTTTGGATAGATATATTCACTTATCTACCGGATATAAAACTGCATTTAAATATTTTCAGCATACTGAGAAACCATTTACTTCAGCACGTTGGTTATTCTGGGGATCACTGAAATTTTTTGAATTATTGCAGACTACAATTTCCTGCCATTTGGCTAATAGAGAAGTAAGTTAACTAATATTAAACTATCAGTTTTTCTTGTCTTTTGTATGTGATTTTTTTTAATTAGGTAAGTTATAAATTCTTGATTTTTTATAAATATTTACATTTTGACACTTGTCTTCAAATACAAAAGGTAGACATGTCAAGCAAAAACGCAATAGCAAAATATTCCTTGTTAATTTAAATTGTTATTAACATTATCTTCACAGTTGGCAATGCTAGTTTTGTTTAAAATGCCTAAGCAATTTACTTACGTCTAGCCGGACCGTTCAACTTTCCAACCCGCAATCCCGAAAGTATACGAAGTCTGCCGATAATATTCCAATGATCCCACAATGGCCCCAAATTTAAATGTAAACGTTAATAAGTATGTAAACATTGTAAACGTGAGTATTAGTTACATTTAAATATCATACGTTGTATTATGTAAATAATTCTCCTCCCCTGTGGTCCGGGGCTCCCCTGTGGTCCGGGGACTAACTAAAAGAATAGGCCCATTGTAACTCGTGCCTGTCGTACGAGGCGATTAATCGGAGGCCAGTAGGTGGTAGTGGAATTTTCCTTTACATGATAGTAAATAATTTTTTCACGCCTGAGGAGGCCGGTGAAGTCCCAACGGACGTTTCCGGTTCTGGTGTATGAGTCGGTTTCCCTTATAAGCAAAAATGATGATAGCCCCTCCTTGTACAAAAGATTCTGGAGGTAAAATACCCCTCTATTCGGATCTCCGGAAGAGGGGAGTACAGGGGGCGCCAGGTTCAAGATTTAACATATCCTTCTCGAATATATGTGGCCTAAATTCTAACCTGAACTCCGTCCACCATTTCCTTCTGCTAATAGGCCCCAACTCCTGTTCCTCACCGAAACCCAAATCAGTGCCAAAACAGCCACTAATCACCTTAATTTCCCGGGGTATGAGCTTCTTACTTCCTTTAGATTGCATGGAGGCGTGTGCGCATACGTCCGTAGCAATCTACCCTGCACCAGACTCCCCAATTTAGAAGCTGGAACAAAAGACATACTATGGATAAAACTCTCTCTCACGGCTGCAACTTAATTCATCTGTTGCATTTACCGGTCACCTTCTGACAACAACTTTGTCCAGTTCTTTGACTACATTCCTGAAAAAAACGACCATCTGATTTCTGAATATCCTTCCTCCGAGGTCACTATTCTTGGTGACTTCAATGTCCATAATAAGGAATAGCTAGCTTACTTTCCTCGCATCCCAACACACAGCTCAAATTCTTTGGATCTCCTACTTACTACAAAACCTGAATGCTGTAAGACATCAGTCACCGCCCCACTTGCTCGCTCAGACCACGGGGTCACTGCTTCCTGCGCAATGCAACCCGAGGTCACACAGTCATCACACCCACCTATCGTTTGGCACTACAACTCCGCGAACTGGAACGAAATGCTTACTTTTCCTCATTTTCATGGGCGTCTGTCTGCTTCTCTCAGCCTGACCCCTCTGATATCTCACAAAACGTCACCGAAATAATCCAAGCTGGCATAAAATTATTTATTCCACGTACACAGAAAACCTCTTCAGCCACTCAAAAGCCCTGGTTCTCTAAATCCTGTGACAAGGCCAGACTTGAAAAGGTCAAAGCTCACAAAACGCTTCTACACAATCCCAGTCAAGAAAACCGAAATAACTTCCGCAAGAGCACGTTCCCACCTCTTGTTTCAGGGAATGAAAATGTTTCTACCGCCCTGGGCAAGGCTGAACTTTTTGCCTCGTTGTTCGCCGCCAATTCTACTCTCAGCCCACCTCCAAATGTTCCAACAGTCCCCAATGTCGCGCATAAAATGACGGATATCATTTTCAAAACTAAAAAGGGACGAAATATGCTCTCTTCTCTTAATACTGGGAAAGCCTCTGGCTTTGACGAGATCTCAGCAATTGTTCTCAAAAAATGCGCACCAGAACTTGCTCCTGTCTTGACTCGTCTGTTTCACACATCTTAAAATAAAGGCATATTCCTTAGTAAATGGAAAACTGCTCGAGTACAACCCGTCACCAAGAAAGGATCCAAAGCGCTTCCTAGCAACTACAGTCCTATTTCTCTCCTTTCAGTCGTCTCTAAAGTGATGGAAAAGTATATAAACACCGAATTACTTAAATTTCTTGAAAAACACAGTCTAATCCACGACAGGCAGTATGGATTCCGTCGCAGATCAACTGCCGACCTCCTTTCCTTTGTCACCCATTCTTGGAACATTTCTATGGAAGTACACGTGAATCCCAGATTGTCGCTCTAGACATATCCAAAGCATTCGACCAGGTCTGGCACGCAGCGCTGCTTAATAAACTTCTGGCCTATGGCCTACCACCAAAACTCTGCACCTGGACAGCAAATTTCCTCTCCAACCGGAGCATTTCTGTTGTCGTGGATGATCATTCCTCTAAACTGTATCCAATTAATGCAGGAGTCCCTCAAGATTCAGCTTTACCCCCTACTTTGTTTCTTCTCCACATCAATGACCCTCTCTCTAGCACATCCAACCCAGTTCACAGTTACGTGGACGACAGCACCCGCCACTCAAATATACAATATTCTAAGCCTGTCTCTTTAGCCCAATTAGAGGGTTCTGCCTGTGTGGATCTCCAACAAATATTGGACTGGGGAAGTAGAAATCTTGTACAATTCAACTCCACCAAATCTCAGTTATGCTTTCTATCTCATAAGAGATACACCAGCCCTAGACCCATCACAATGAACAACCAAGTTATTCAAAGTAATGAGTTAAGATTAATATTACATTGCCTATCTTATGTCCCGAGCCAATGATACGTCTAATAAAGCTAAATTTTTCTAATCTACTGAATCTGGAATGAGCTAGGCGCTCTTTGAATCTTTTTGCTATTGATCTCCGCCTTTGCCCAATATAGATTTTCTCGCAATGATTAATATGAGATATTTGATAAATACCCGATTTTTGTCGGAAGTCAGTTAACAGTATCTTTTGGCTGACTCAAAAGTCTCTTTAAGTTATCAACTTTAAACGTGACTCTAAAGTCATTATCTTAACATATTTTTGCTAACTCTTTTGTTGTCGCATATTAACAAAATATACATGAAATTGGTAGAAGGCTACTATACTATTATTTATATGGGCTTGCTTTGTTAAAGCCACTGTAATGTAATTCCACGCAGGTGTTATACAGTGCCTATAATATAATTATTATAATATTTAATATTTTGTTGCCTGATCTATTGATTACAGCCTAGCACTTATTAATAATTATTAGATATAGGTAGTTAGAGGACAAGAAAACACAAAATTAAAAAAATTATATTGTCATATTTTTAGTCTGAAATTACTGGAAGAAAAATTCATAAGATTCTGATTCGCAACAGAAATAAGCAGATAGAAAGAAAGGTAGTTTATTTGTTTTTACTTAAATTAACTTTTAAGCACCAATAAAATTTTATCTTTGACAGAGAGCAGGTAATAAAACTGAGGTAGTTAATTATTAGACCTTATCAGAAAAATGTCTGGTGCTTGTTCTCTGTAACCAGTTTCGCCTTTTTGTGGTATCGTCAGTCAAATTGAATTTTCTCCTGACTGACTACGATGCAATAAAATGCGAAAACGCTTATAGAGAAGACACTTGGGTAGCCAGAGAAGAAGCCTCTATATTTGTATTTAATAATTTTATGTGTTACCACCTATAACATAAGTTGTAAATAATGTAGCTTTTTAGTATGGGAATCTGTCGCTGTCAATGTGTAAAGTTTTAATTGTGATAAATTATAAAGTTAAATAGTACCTCATTCGAATTTAAATGCCACCATCTGTTTTCAGCTAATGATATTTTCAAATCAAGTCCTCCAGAATAAATTTGTATTTTCACTGTTTGGATTAATTACTGTTGATGCAACTTATATTTTTAAGGTGAGTAAATGAACTTAATAATGCAGTGCGTTTTGAGCTTATCCTTCTGATACTATGCAGGTTTCGAGTCCAATAGTTTTCTGGCAAAAATGTTTATGAAACGATATCAATATTAGGTTCTTCTTTTCAAATTTTAGTTTAAAGTAGGTAAATGTACTTCTTGGGTAATATAAAATAT
Organism: Tillus elongatus; assembly: GCA_964006375.1. Lineage (NCBI taxonomy): Eukaryota > Metazoa > Arthropoda > Insecta > Coleoptera > Cleridae > Tillus > Tillus elongatus. The sequence goes on along the minus strand of OZ023267.1, from coordinate 12,738,179 downwards.
GGGTATACTAAAATATAAGACTTTATTAGTGTCAAACTAATGGTTCTGCATCAAGTTTAGTAAGGTAAATGTACCAATTGCTGACACTATTAGGAAACGCCATCAGATAGAGTAGATTTTGAGAACATCTATCAGAGATAATGCTATATAATAATGGTACTCATTAATACAAAAGGCTCGTAAGATGAAAAATGCACTATTCTCACTATTATATGTCTCAGAAAAAAATCCCCTTATATTTTACACTGTAATGCCTACGTACCAAAACCTGACAGTGCGAAATAAAGGTGGAACCCCAATAGCTGACTAAACGTTTCCCAATAGCTGACACAGACTTGATGCATTCAAAGGCAGCCCAAAGGTGAGATTTTTTTATTTTTTTATTTCAACAACACACCAGGAGGGCTCAGAGCCTAAATACTATCGTACCGTGGGTGGCGACAAGGAGGAAATAGGCAACTTGTTAATTCTGGACTTGAAGGTTTAGAGGTTCGGAGAAGAAGGAAAAACATGTGCCAGCAAGGAATTCCACAACTTGGAAGTTCTCGGGACAAAAGAGTGGGTATAACAAGATGTTCTATGTCTAGTGACCTGGACAGTAAAATGGTGCATTCGCTTTGTTCCCCTGGTAGATCTGTTGTGGGCAATAGGTGGAGGAACTATGGAAAAAACCTCCTCTGAGCAGTGCCCGTGCAGATATCTATAAAAGAGAGAGAGAGAGAGAGAGAGAGAGAGAGAGAGAGAGAGAGAGAGAGAGAGAGAGAGAGAGAGAGAGAGAGAGATAGAGAGAGAGAGAGAGAGAGAGAGAGAGAGAGAGAGGTCACCAACGGCACGTCGGTGGGCAAGGGATGGCAGCCTTTGGGTGAGGGTAAGGTCACTGATGAGACGTATAGCTCTCTTCTGAATGGTGTCCAGGATAGCGAGTGTAGAAGCGGCAGTGGTACTTCAGATGTGGGAGCAGTATTCGAGGTTTGGCCTTATTTGTGAAGCATATAAGGTATAGAGATTAGCTGGTGAAAAGTATTTGCGAGCCCAGAAGAGTAAACCTAATTTCTTAGAAGCCACTCCTGCAATTGTTGTGACATGTTGGTGCCAATTGAGATTTCGATCCACAGAAATGCTAACAAGTGAAAAGGACTCATTACTTTGAATAACTTGGTTGTTCATTGTGATGGGTCTAGGGCTGGTGTATCTCTTATGAGATAGAAAGCAAGACTGAGATTTGGTGGAGTCGAATTGTACAAGATTTCTACTTCCCCAGTCTAATATTTTTTTGAGATCCACAGAGACAGAACCCTCCATGAGGCTGCGATCCTCATCTAATTGGGCTAAAGAGACATGCTTAGAATATTGTATATATTTGAGTGGAGGGTGCTGTTGTCCGCGTAATTGTAAACTGGGTGGGATGTGCTAGAGAGGAGGTTAGCTGAACCTTGGGAGACTTCTGCATTAATTGGATACAGTTTAGAGGAATGGCCATCCACAACAACAGAAATGCTCCGGTTGGAAATTAAATTTGCTGTACAGGTACAGAGTTTTGATGGTAGGCCATAAGCTGGAAGTTTATTAAGCAGCGCTGCGTGCCAGACATGGTCTAATGCTTTGGATATGTCTAGAGCGACAATCTGGGATTCACCGTGTAGTTTCATAGACTGGTTCCAAGAATGGGTGACAAAAGAAAGGAGGTTGGTAGTTGATCTGCACTGACGGAATCCATACTGCCTGTCATGGATTAGACTGTGTTTTTCAAGAAATTTTAGTAATTCGGTGTTTATATACTTTTCCATCACTTTAGAGACGACTGAAAGGAGAGAAATAGGTCTGTAGTTGCTAGGAAGCGTTTTGGATCCTTTCTTGGGGATGGGTTGTACTCTAGCAGTTTTCCAGTTACTAGGGAATATGCCTCTATTGTTAGATGTCTGAAACAGACGAGTCAGGACAGGAGCTGGGATCTCGTCAAGACCAGAGGCTTTCCTGGTATTAAGAGTAGAGCACATCTTTCGTACCTTATATAGTTTCGAAAATGATATCCGTAATTTTATGCGCAACATTGGGGACTGTTGGTGGTTGAACATTTGGAGGTGGGTTGAGAGTAGAATTGCCGACGAACAACGAGGAAAAAAGTTCAGCCTTGCCCAGAGTGGTAGAAGCAATTTCATCCCCTGAAACAAGAGGTGGGAACGTGCTCTTGCAGAAATTATTCCCAATAGATTTAGCAAGAGTCGAGAAGGGTTTGCTGCCATTGGAGCCTGAGAGGACTTTGTTTTTGATGTGGTTATTAAACGAGTTTTTTGCCTCAGAAAGAATGTGGACGTAGCGGTTTCTTGCGTTGTTAAATGCTTGATGGTTTTCTTGACTGGGATTATGTAGAAGCGTTTTGTGAGCTTTGACCTTTTCAAATCTGTCCTTGTCACAGGATTTAGAGAACCAGGGCTTTTGAGTGGCTGAAGAGGTTTTCTGTGCTCGTGGAATAAATAATTCCATGCCAGCTTGGATAATTTTGGTGGCGTTTTGTGAGATATCAGAGTGGTCAGGATGAGAGAAGCAGATAGACGACCATGGGTGTGACAAAAAGTATTCGCGCATTTCGTCCCAGTTCGCGAAGTTGTAGTGCCAAACGATAAGTGGGTGTGATGACTGTGTAACCTCAGGTTGCATTGCGCAGGAAGCAGTGACCATGCTGTGATCTTATAGCATTCAGATTTTGTAGTAAGAAGGAGATCCAAGGGATTTGAGCTGTGTGTTGGGATACGAGGAAAGTAAGTAGGTTGCTGAACCATATTGGCCAAAGAATTGCTGACTGCAAAGGTCTCCTCTGCTCTTCCTTGTGGATCGGTTTTTGAAGATCCTAGCCATTCATTATTACGGACATTGAAGTTACCAAGAATAGTGACCTCGGAGGAAGGATATTCAGAAATCAGATGGTCGGTTTCTTCAGAAAGGTAGTCGAAGAGCTGGACAAAGTAATTGTCAGAAGGTGACCTGCAAATGCAACAGGTGAATTTAGTTGCAGCCCTGAGAGAGAGATAGGTCATTAGAGGAATGGATGATTAAACAGTATGAGTACGATATTTTTAAGCTGTCCTCAGGCAGAACAAACTTATTTTGCCCTGCCTGGGATAGGAACCCGATCCGGGACCCAACCAGTTTGTCAGTCATAGTAAATGAATAATAATGAATTATCCTTGATTTTTCAGGTTGTAGGTGCCAGTGCAACGTATCTGGTTATATTATTTCAATTTCAAGAAGCTTCATCACCTCCAGATTGCTCATATTATAAAAACGGCACATTTTACTAATCATAAACATCTAGAATTATTCTTGTGTAATAAAATGTAGATAAATAGATATAGGTATACCTTCATTTCACAGATACAAGTTACACAATTATTATGCTCCTAGTTTGTTATATTACAAAAAATGTAGATGTCTAATCAATTAATAACACAAAAATGTAAACTATACCACACAAGGTATAAATAAAAACAAGTAATATACAAAAACTATATACATACTAAAATTAATATTAATGAAAAATATATCATTAAATAAATTAAGAGAAGAACTCGTCGAGAAAATAACACACCCTATGAAGAAGGTATAAACTTTCAGAGATCTAAAAAAATACTCAATGTGTTCAATCCTCTAATTTCAATAGGTGTACTGTTTTATTTATGAAGAATGTGATTATAATTACGTTGTTTTAAGGCTAGATATATTCTCACCAAAATTAGAAACACTCTAATTAGAGCTCGTCAGTACACTATACTAATTACATCGAGAACACACCTATAAAATAATACAGCTAAGGTAGCCAGCCTCCTAGAACATTGTGAGATGTACAACAGGGTCGCAATCTCGGTGCGGAACCAGGTAGTATCTTGTGATCACAGCTCCAATTAACACAAAATGTTATAAATAGAGACTGTGCACAACCAACTTGTATATTGTCAGCAATGGCCCATTTCCTGGTTCCGCATCGAGATATCGACCCTGTCGTACATCTCTCAATGTTAATAGTAGGTTGGGTGCCTTAGCTGTATTACTTTATAGGTGCGTTAAATCTTGTGTCGAAGGCACTGTGGTTATGACACTTTGAGTCATAAAATCTTGTGTCGAAGGTATTGTGGTTATGACATGTCATAATATCTTGTATAGAAAGTATTGTGGTCATAACACATTAAGTCATAAAATCTGGTATCGAAGGTAGTGTGGTTATGACACGTCATAAAATCTTGTGTAGAAAGTACTGCGGTTATGGCACGTTAAGCCATAAAATATTGTGTCGAAGATACTGTGGTTATGACACGTCGAGTCATAAACTCTTGTGTAGAAAAGACTGGTTGCGACACGTTAAGCCATAAAATCTGGTGTATAAGGTACTGTGGTTGTGACACGTTCAGTCATAAAATCTTGTGTAGAGGGTACTGTGGTTATAACATGTTATAAAATATTTTGTAGAAGTTACTGTGGTTATGACACAATGAGCCATAAAATCTTGTGTAGAAGGTAGTGTGGTTATCCCACGTTAAGCCATACAATCTTGTGTAGAAGGTACTGTGGTTATGACACAATAAGCCATAATATCTTGTGTACAAGGTACTGTGGTTATGACACGTTGATTCAAAAAATCTTGTGTAAAAGGTACTGTCGTTATAACGCCATAAAATCTTGTGTAGAAGTTATTGTGGCTATGACACAATGACGCATACAATCTTATGTAGAAGGTAATGTGGGTATCCCACGATAGGCCATAAAAGCTTGTGTAGAAAAGACTGTGGATATGACATGTTAAGCCATAAAATCTTGTGTAGAATGTACTGTGGTTATGACAAAATAAGCCATTATATCTTGTGTAGAAGGCACTGTGGTTATGACATGTTGAGTCATAAAATCTTGTATAGAAGGTACTGTGGTTATGACATGTTGAGTTATAAAATCTTGTATAGAAGGTACTGTGGTTATGACATGTTGAGTCATAAAATCTTGTATAGAAGGTACTGTGGTTATGACATGTTGAGTTATAAAATCTTGTGTAGAAAGTACTGTGGTTATAACACGTCATAAAATCTTGTGTAAAAGTTACTGTGGTTATGCCACAATAAGCTATTATATCTTGTGTAGACGGTACTCTGGTTGACATGTTGAGCCACAAAATCTTGTGTAAAAAAGACTGTGGTTATGGCACGTAAACTATAAACTCTTGTGTAGCAGGTACTATGGTTATGACATAATAAGCCATTATATCTTGTGTAGAAGGTAGTTGTTATGACACGTTAAGTCATAAACTATTTTGTAGAAGGTACTGTGGTTATAACATGTCATAAGATCTTGTGTAGAAGTTCCTGTGGTTATGAGTCATAAAATGTTGTGTAGAATGTACTGTGGTTATGACAAAATAAGCCATTATATCTTGTGTAGAAGGCACTGTGGTTATGACATGTTGAGTCATAAAATCTTGTGTGGAAGGTACTGTGGTTATGACATGTTGAGTCATAAAATCTTGTGTAGAAAGTACTGTGAATATAACACGTCATAAAATCTTGTGTAAAAGTTACTGTGGTTATGCCACAATAAGCTATTATATCTCGTGTAGACGGTACTCTGGTTATGACATGTTGAGCCACAAAATCTTGTGTAAAAAAGACTGTGGTTATGGCACGTAAACTATAAACTCCTGTGTAGAAGGTACTATGGTTATGACATAATAAGCCATTATATCTTGTGTAGAAGGTAGTTGTTATGACACGTTAAGTCATAAACTATTTTGTAGAAGGTACTGTGGTTATAACATGTCATAAGATCTTGTGTAGAAGTTCCTGTGGTTATGAGCCATAAAATGTTGTGTAGAAGGTAGTGTGGTTATGCCACATTCTCATAAAATCCTTTGTAGGCGTTACTGTGGTTTTGACATGTTAAGCCATAAAATCTTGTGTAAAAGACACTGTGGTTATGGCACGTCATTAAATCTTGTGTAGAATTTACTGTGGTTATGACAGGTTAAGCCCTACAATATTTTGGAGAAAGTACTGTGGTTATGACATGATAACACATAAAATATTGTGTAGAAAGTACAGTGGTTATGAACAGTAAGTCATAAAATCTTGTATAGAAAGTACTGTGGTTATGATACCTTAAGTCATCAAATATTGTGTAGAAAGTACTGTGGTTATGCCACGTCATAAAATTTTCTGTAGAAGGTAGTGTGTCTATGCCATGTTGTCATAAAATCTTGTGTAGAAGGTAGTGTGGTTATGCCATGTTGCCATAAAATATTCTGAAGTTACTGTGGTTTTGACACATTAAGCCATAAAATATTGTGTAGACGGCACGGTTGTTGACACGTCATAAAATCTTGTATAGACATTACTGTGGTTATAACAGGTTAACTCATAAAATCTTCTGTAGAAAGTACTTTGGTTATGACAGGTTAACTCATAAAATCTTGTGTAGAAAATAGTGGTTATGACACATTAACTCATAAAATGTTGTGTAGAAAATAGTGGTTATGACAAATAGTGGTTATGACACGTTAACTCATAAAATCTTGTGTAGGAAGTATTGTGGTTATGACATGTTAACTCATAAAATCTTGTGTAGAAGTTACTGTGGTTATTCCACGTTGTCATAAAATCTTGTGTAGAAGTTACTGTCGTTTTGACATGTTAAGCTATAAAATCTTGTGTAGAAGGCACTGTGGTTATTCCACTTTGTCATAAAATCTTGTGTAGAAGTTACTGTGGTTATGACACGTTAAGCCATAAAATCTTGTGAAGAAAGTACTGTGGTTATGACATAAAATCTTGTGTAGAAAGCTGTTGTAATATGATTTCGGTCAATCTATGGAGAGGATTAAAAATACTAATAAAAAAGAGGAACAATTGAACAAAACACATTTATTTGATATTTATACTGTGTATACAAATGAAGTATTATTGCTAAACATCAAACATACAGTTGTTTGTTATAATATTAAGTACAGTTTATTTTAATTAAGTAATAAAATAATACTCAATCGAATTACCATATTTAAGTAGACAGAATTGAATAGCGTTTCATAAAAAACAACCTTACTTATATACAATACCATAAGTTTGATTTATCTGGACAGAATTTGCAATATAATACATACATTTTCTGGAGGGAATGTAATTTAAACAACACTGTACAACCATCTTATGCCTGGTAAGCGTACTGTGTCATTTTAAAAAAGTGAGTCCGAACCTTTCACTTCGGTCTTTCAGATTTTTTGCATTTTTAATTTTTTTTTTCACTAGATAACAACCTGTTCACAATTTTTTATATTTTTTTATCTTTTAATGTGCAAGCACTAAAAAGCATTACTACAGTGATCAAATTTCAACGTGTAAAAATCTGCATTTATAACAATTCTTTTATCTTGTAAAGTTTTACAATTACGCGGTTAAAATCTATCTAATATGTGGCAACTACTTGATTGTTATTCAAACTTTACAAGAAATTCAGACATCATCTATTGACTTACATTTCAGCTTTGTTTATCTATTAATAAAATTAAGTACAATGTTTAATAAAATTATAAAATAATGACTCAATACAATAAAATTATACACCTATTAACATCTATAACAGTAATAAATGCTAAGTGATTAAAATTAAGAACAAAACCCCACCTTAAAAACCATCAAGACTTAAAATATATCAGTGTCTAAAGAAAACAAATAAGATTTAAGTAAAATTAAGTAACATTTTACAAAATATTATCATAACCGTAATTCAAGGTGCACTCTTGAAGATGCTTTTAGTAACGCTGCTGGAACTCATGATGCCATCTGTTGAAATCAATATGAAATACTACGATGGATCCTAAAGCTAGGCCCGCGAGCAGAAATCTAGAAAAAAAATATTGGGATTAGAACTATCATTTAAATTCAGTTAAAATTTAATGCCACTTTTTTTCACTACAATTATTTATTTATTTATTCAATATGCAAATACACAGTTTATAAACCATTTACGTATTGCATAACAAGATAAACTATAACTATGGTGTACACCTATAATTCTATAATCTCACTTATTACCCTCATCAAATCAATAACAATACAAAACAACATTTCGGCAAGCTTAGATTCCATTTCAGGCTTCACAGGCAGTCCATCAATTGTACGAACCTAATATCAAATTCAAATTTATTCTGTCTATTCCAAATACATATTTCATTCAGTACAAGTAATTTGGAGACCCAACAAAGTCAACAGGACAACGTGGTCAGGCATGTATATATTCAGTCAATGCGTTCTTAAATGCTCTTAAATTCATGTTGAAGATGTCAACATGCTTACACAGTCTGTTATAACTTGTGCACATTCTATAAATCGGAGAACTGAACAGACTATTCGTTCTGCACCCTGGTATATAAAACAGTTGCTCCAGTCTACTATCCCTCTGAGGAACCCTTAAACTGAATGCTGCCCAAAAATTCAGCAAAATGTACCAAGTTCCTCACTATTTTACACAAAAACATCAGGTCAGTAACTATGCGCCTGCTCTGAAGACTGGTTATGTCAAACACACCAAGCAATGTGGTTTTATACAGGATAGTCCAAAAGTAATCGTCCACAGACCAGCAGTAGATTCTGTTACGGTCGACTTTTATCTAGGCTTACATTTTTAGCGCACCAGGAATATGCATCAACAACTGCTGGTATTTCCTTTTAAATCCACTGGTCTTTGTTGTTTTGGATTTTAAATGTGCAAAATATTGTTGTTTAAATTCAATGTGCAGTATTTATCAAAATTCTTTCCTTGATATCTAGAAAACTAATTGATGCATTTTGAAATTTGATACAAAATTAGTTTTTCATAGTGATAAAAATAAATCATTTCTAATTGAGCTCTAGCAAAAAGAGGTTGCTGCTTCCGGTACCCTCACAGTTTTTTTTGTATAGTTGAAAACATTTAATTGGAAAAGAGAAATTTCTTTAATTTTCTTAAAAAAGGTATACTTAATGACGCTAAAATCAACTGTTTTCGAAATATTTGCGATTTTAAAAGTAGTTGTAACACATTCTTCGTAATAGTCTTCCCATCATTTTTATTTACCACATCATAAAAAACCATCCTGTTAACTGTTAAGACAAGAAACTAATTTACAGTCTGACATTGGTGGTTCCGAACACTTTCCGCATGCATACAGTTTATTTAGGGCAGATAGAATACTGTTACTATTAAGAGATCTGGTGGAGGAATACTTTTGGCAGTTCATTATGATGTTCAATAAGAGATCTGGTGGAGGAGTACTTTTGGCAGTTCATTGTGATGTTCAAGTGGCTCAAGTAGATTTATCTGCTATTCTAGAGGCAGTACCAGTTATTGATATTGTTGCATGCAGGTGCACTTTGGATCAAATTATGTTTCATGTGGTTTGTATATATATACCACCATATGTGTCAGCAGTACAGCTTGAACTTTTCCTTAATGTACTGGAACAGTATGTCATTCCGCTGTTGGAAAATTTGGTTACTATCAGTGATTTTAATGCACCTCACTTTATTTATGGACAAGTACCTGATCCTAAAACCAAAGCTATCCATGATTTTTCTAATTTTTCAAATCTGTCACAGTTTAATAATATTTCCAATAGAAACAATAGTCTGCTTGACCTTGTGTTTGCCAGTTGTAATTGCTCAATGTCTATGATATGGATCCACTAGTGCCTGAGGATGCATATCACCCTGCTTTAGACATATTTCCTGAATTCAGGAAAAATTACAATGGTCCTAAATACTTTCCATGTAACAATCAGGTCTCTTACAACTTTCGAAAGGCCAATTACCCTGCATTGTATGCTGCAATACTTGATGAAGATTGGTCTCAACTGGAGACCTTTACTACCGCTGATGAGGCTTGTAGTTACTTTTATGGCAGACTTTACAGTATCTTTGAACAACATGTTCCTCAGTGCAAGAGATCATCTAGAAAATTTCCTCCCTGGTTTACTAATGAAGTAATAAAGGATATAAAAAAATAAGGAAAGGTGCTATGCAAGATATAGGAGGCATAAACGTGACAGTGATCATGCAGAGTATAGTCTTCTTAGATCTATAGTTAAAAACAAGCTGCAAGAGGCATATGCTGAGTACGTCCATGGAATTGATGTGTCTCTTAAGGTTGATTCCTCTAGATTTTGGCCTCACTATAGGAATGGAGGAAAGCAAGTAACATTCCAAGTACTGTGTCTAAAGAAAATGGCATGGTTTATAATAAGCCTCAAACAATTGTTAACTGTTTTGGAAACTACTTTAAAAGTGTGTACCGTCCTCAATACATCACTGAACCAGTGGATACCTCCGGACCATCATATATGGCAGTAATCGGTGATAAGGAAATTCTTAAAGCCATCAAGAACCTCAAGAACAAGTTTGTTGCTGTACCAGATTTGGTGCCATCCTTTTTGATTAAGGACTGTGCGCATGCTCTTCTCAAACCCCTTAGAACCCTATTTAACTTGTTGTTGCGCACGCATTGCTTCCCTGAGGTCTGGAGGGTTACTCGGATCTGTACTGTTCTCAAGTCTGGGGACCGTTCGAGGGTCAGCAACTACAGGCCTATAGCTATCCTATGTAATTTTGCTAAGATTTTTGAGGCAGTTGTGTATGGTCGTATTTATCCTGCCGTGAAGTATCACTTGTCACATATGGAAGGGCGCTCAACTCTGACGAATTTATCCCTGTTCACACAGTATGTGAGTGAAGCTTTGGATGGACAGGGTCAGGTGGATGTCATTTATACACACTTCTCCAAAGCGTTCGATCATGTTGACCACTCAACACTTCTGTACAAGCTGCATTTGGCAGGCCTTGATGGACAGCTGATAGCATTCTCTGGATTCTACTTGACTAACTGTGTGCAATATATTTTTTATAATGGATTTAAGTCTGTACCCTTCACTGCTAGTTTCGGCGTTCCACAGGGTTCCAATCTTGGCCCACTACTCTTTTTGTTATTTATCAACGACAAACATAAGTAATTTCTGGTAATCATCTATTATTTGCTAACTATACTTCATTGTTCACAATATTGGTGACTGTTCAAGACTCCAGGTGGACCTTGACAACTTATAGCTGTGGTGTGTTGAGAACAGCGTTGAATTAAATGTCTCGAAGTGCAAAGTGATGACATACACTAGAAAAACCAGTCGTATAACTTTTCCCTACAAAGTGGGTGGTGTTCCATTGGCTAGGACTGAAACACACAAGGATCTTGGCACTGTATATGATGAACATTTAAGTTTTACTGGACATATTTAAACAATTACGGCATCCTGTTTGAAGTTGATGGGTTTCATTATGAGGAATGGCAGATTATTTTCCAATTTGGATAGCTGGAAAATTCTCTATTTTGGTTACATTCGATCGAGGTTTGAATATTGTAGCTTGGTTTTTGATCCCTTTTATAGTGTTCATATTGGTGCTCTGGAAGATGTTCAGTGTAAGTTTTTAAGACACCTTGTATATAGGGAATCTGGTACCTACCTACAGAGAGGATGCGATCATGGCCAATTGCTGACGCAGGCTGGCATACCCAGTTTGTGTTCGCGTAGAAAAGTTGCATCTGTGATGTTCCTGCATCACTTGTTTCATGGTAAAGTTGATTGTCCAGACTTATTGATGCAGTTAAATTTCTCAGTTCCATGGGCTGCATCTAGAGTGGTGAGAGTGTTTAAGCCTCCAATACCAAGGACCAACTTGTATATGAAATCAGTTGTGTATACAATGAGCTCCGACTTTAATGACATTGCAAACTTTTGTGACTTCTATTCGGATAAAGCTGCGGTTATTCGTAGGGTGGCTATATCTTACTTTGTCGGTTATCAGGACCATTGTATGTACTGTTTTGTGTAATTTCTGCTTTGTGCTGTTTTGCACAGTATTTTAGTTTTGTTTTTTGGAAGTAATTTTTGTTCCTATTGGTACATATTGTTCTTTTTGTTTGGTGCCCTATTAATGGGATTATCTTGTTGGGCATGTATTCAATAAATTAATAAATAAGATATTAAGACAATGTAAGTGATTTCCGTGCAGTTTTCGTTTATATGGCTTAGGCAATAAACAGCGAATGCCGTATTTTCTTTACTACCAATGCAGTTCTTTTCACATGCAAACTAGGGACATTGCATTGTGAATGTTTACCGAAATATATATTATTATGTAGCAGTATCGTCATAAGTATAAAACACTTTATAATGCATACATACCACAAAAGTCTGTATGTCCTGTACCACGTTTATCATTAGATTCTCCCAAAATAGACAAATCTGTAGTTACTTGTATCAGTGCGATACTGTTAGATATATTCCCCTGTGAGTCCGAGACGAAATCAAAAGATTAGGTCCAAGGTATATCTTGACTAACTTGGGCAAACAGTGATGTCGGTGTCGGTCCAGACAGTCTCCAAGAGGGGCTGAAATCTTTATAGAGGTGGAAAAATTCAAAGAGATGAAACCTCTTGTGAGCGACTCAGATGGTAGTACATCTCAACAGCCGGCAGAAATGCCACTGGAGGATCCTGCCAATCAAACATTCGGTACAGCTGCTGGAGGGGTCAGAATGAGTATCATCCACCTTGAGCATTCCACCTCCGCACTAGAAGCTGTAGAAGGTATCCCAGAAGTGGATCCAAAGGTAAGGTTCTAAAGCTGCGTACAATGGTCCAGTTGGCTTCTTACCACTTGTGCTGACAAGGCTGGTGCGAGTAGTTGGAGAGCTTCAGCCACAGGAAGGGGCATGTCACAAGTTTGTGCGAAGACAAGATGTACCAAAACCACATGTCTGTGTGGCCTACATCCCAGACGATGTTGGTATACAATTAGCATACCCAACAAACCCATAAAATGGCCTGATGGTCTGAACATTCGGGAGTGGTTTATTCAACATTGAGAAGAAGTGGGTTCTTCGGTTAACGGAATGTCAATGACTATGCCTGAGGAAGTCAGCAACAGACCATTTTTGGCTCTTGGCAGGTACTAGTCCGACTGAAGGTCAGGAATTCTGTGGCTACATAGAACCCCGCAACCACCACCACTACTCAAATCTCAAGGCCTGGGACAGGCTCTTCCGGGAGCAAAGAAGAAACACATCCTCCTACTAAGTCGTCTGAGACACGCACATAGAGAACTGGCGTTTGGAGAAGGGAGCTGGGCACACGCTGCCCCTAAAAGCATCCAGATGGAGCACTAGATCTGACCCAGCTTAAAACTCCAAAAAAACAAAAAAATTCGCCATCTGTAGGAAGCTAGATTTAATAGGTTAAACTTTAGATAGTTAGGCGCGAGGCACAATAGACTTAAGATCGCAGTAGAGGGACTGAAAAAGCCCAGTTAGTACATTATATTCTAACCTTACTTAAGTTGTACAAACTGGGTACTGTACATTAATCGTAATAAATACCTAAGTGGGCTCGTGCCATTGTTAACGTGTTGAGACAATAAGATAATTATTGGCATTGTACTTACTTCTGATCATGTGATAACGCAAGAGATCTAACACTACTATCACATGCTGGAAAGGCATATAATAACGCCAAGTTAAACGTTCTCCATACTTCTACTATGCCCTTATCACCACCTGTCATCAGATATTCTCCATCTCGGCTTAGTAATAGGCACTGAAAATAAGAGCATAATTTATTGTATTATCAAGTGACTTAGTTATATATTTTTATTACCATATTGTTATGCATATTATTATTACACATATTTGTATAGGTATATACAAAACACTAAATCTCAAAACTTAACAGGAATGATCACACCAAACATTTTAAAAATAAAATGCTCATAACTTTTTTTTTCTTGTACCATCTCAATTTTGGTATATAATTTACATTTTATAACGTAAACCTACGTACCAATTTTGGTTACCATAGCTTTGTCATTTTCCTAGATAACAAAATTTTGCGAAAGAAAAGCAAAAATCTTCCCGGAAAACCTGGTCAGATTTTTCTGGCTACAAGCCACTTTATACAAAAGGAAGGTATCTATCAAATTTGATCAAAATCGTCCTGTTATTTTTTGAGTTATCGATGCAATATATATATAGAATCTCTATGGACAGTATAAATAGGCGAGCCACACATAAAGTCAGTGAGTCAATAGTGAGTTAGTGTTGGTGTATAATAAGCGATCATCGAGAGAAATATTTTAGTTGATAGTGGTGTCGGGGAAATAGTTAGTTATAATGAATTAGTAGTTTGAAAAGCTAAAGAACGTAACAACTGGTGTCACAAGTGGGATTTTCAAGCTGCTCTAAAGAAGATATTCTCCAGAATATTCTTCGAACAACATGGAAATTTCTAGAATATCTGGAAGATCAGGGTCATTGGTAATTCATTATTGGGTGTGTTTTTGAAACACAATAAACTGTGTACCAGCTTTAAGTACATCTATGCCTAAGACACGTAGCACAACAGCCAATATGGACACCCAGCTATTCGAATCAATTAAAGAAATGAAAGAAGAAGCAAAGGAAAGAGATGAAGAGGCCAGAAAAAGAAGTCAAAGAAGAAATGCGAATAAGAGATGAACAGGCCATAAAAAGAGACGAAGAGGCCAAAGAAGGAATGTGAAAAAGAGATGAAGAGCCCAGAAGAAGAGAAGAGGTCAGAGAAGAAACGAGAAAGAGAGATAAAGACGCCAGAAAAAAAGATGAAGAAGCCAGAAAGAGAAAAGAGGAGACCAAAGAATAAATAAGAAGAAGAAACGAAAAAACAAAGAAAATTCTACAAGAACGGGCCAGCAGAATTGAGAATATTACTTCATGTGTCGATGAACATATAAAACAGGTAAAGGACGACATCTTCCAGCAAGTAGAAAGCCGAGTAGGTGGTCTCAGCGACGATGTACATAACAAGCTAACAGAAGTACAACAGAAAGTGCATGCACTAGAAAAGAAGTGTGATACCCTAGCCAAGGGGAACATCAGATTCGAAGATAGCCCCGTCGTAAGAGTTAATTTGATGGCTCAGTCCCATGGACTATTTATCTACGTCAGTTCGAAGCCGCTGCTACAGCAAATGGTTGGGGCGAGAGAGGAAAGCGACTTCGCTAATTGTGGCTCTCAGAGGAGATGCCTTAGATGTGCTCGAAGGTATCCCCAGGGAAGAACAGGACAGTTTCGACAGCATTAGCTATTACCTAGAAATGATATTTGGCAACCAGAATTTACAACAGCTGTATCAAACTCAGCTGAAAAGTCGCTGTCAGAAATCGGGCGAAAGTCTCCAACAATGCGAAGCCGATGTTATGGGACTAACACGATCAGCTTACCCCACAGGTCCGGTGCAATTTTTGAACCAGCTGTCGCTGCAAACATATATTAATAGCATCAGGGATACTGACACTCAACAGGCGCTGAGGATGGCGAGACATAAAAACTTGAACGATGCTTTGGCACATTCGCTAGAATTTGAAGCCTCAAAAGGTAATGTGAGAGTTCGCAGTCTCCAAGTCCCAGAGGAAGAAATGAAAAAATCTGAGGTCGTGCAACTACTAAAGAAACTACTAGAACAGATGAAGCTCACGTGTCATAAGGAGCCAACACGAGGTCAGGTCAGGTCATCGTGCAAGTGCCATACACTGTTGGAACTGTGCCACGATGCGGCACATAAGAAGTGAAAATAACAGGCTCTATGTTTATCCCCGGTTCTGACATACCCCCAGCCTGGTCACAGGTTCATTGTGGACACAGACGCGAGCAATGCTGGCATTGGAGGTGTCCTTTCCCAGGAACAGGGAGGCCAAGAGAAGGTTGTAGCATATTTCAGCAAAGCCCTGTCCAAAGCAGAAAAGAACTTTTGCGTGACGAGAAAATAAGTTCTAGCCATTCTGACGTTGGAGCATTTTCACAAATCTCTATATGGTCAAGAATTTCTCCTGAGAACCGACCACGCTTCCCTACGCTAGCTTCTTCAATTTAAAAATCCAGAGGGACAGATGGCAAGGGGGCTTGAACGCCTTCAAGAGTATAATTTTACCATCGAACACCACCCTGGACGACAGCACGGTAATGCCGACGCCCTAACCAGGAGACCTTGCCCACCAAAATGCATTGCATCTCTGCTGAAAACAAAGAAGGGTTGAATCTCGAAGTGTGTAGGAGAACAACGGTGCAACGAGTTAACCGATGGGACCCGCGGAGGACCAAGAAGAAGACCCTGATGTCCAGTCAGTCTACATTTGGAAGGACATTTGCCACACTTGCATAGCAGCGCTCACAGATCGCTGTTTCATGGTTGCAATTTCAAAGTGTTAATATGTGAATGGGTAAATCTGCGACATGCATATCCCATTATTTTGATTGTCAAATTTTTTCAACGCCTTCTAGACGTCGAATTTATACGAACGCATTTTATTACGATATTTATCTAAAATTTATGTAATATAAATATTGTGAAAATAACTATACCTGTAAATTGTCATTATGAGACTCATGTCTCAGACGTTTTCCGTTTATTGTATAAGCAGCAATGTTTCCTTTCTTGTAGTTTACAACAATAAGACTTTCTCTGGACATTGTTATGTTTTCTGGTGAACTGAAACCACTGGGTGGTTCCAGTGAGCGTAGCAGATCACCAAATGTTGTGTGTACCAAAACAGGACCGTCTGAAAATATTTCATGGTTATACAAACGTTACACTTTACTGTAATATAAATCTTAAACATATATTAACATTAAGTTATTGCTTATATTACTCATATAATAAACACATGCATTGCAACTGGTGTCTTTCCATCACAGTGGAAGCAGGCATATATCATTTCTTTTCCTAAGATTCCAAACCCAGAGACTCCCGGAGATTGACTGAGGTACAAACACTTTTGTGTTTATAATTTGACCAGCACCGAGCAGCATTCACAACATTTGGAGGAGTAGTTGGACTTAATGCAAATCTAAAGAGAGATACTTTACGGGTAACTTTAGCCGGAGTTTCATAAAAGTAAGTAGCAGCTTTTGAAAAGTAGAACGAGCTTTGTTGGAATCTAAGAAAGATGTAAAGAAACATAATTATGTAAAATTGCATGTTTTTGTGTCACCATTTTTAAAACAATCCTCGTGTATATCCATCAATTCAATTCAAGTTTTGATTGCAAGGTGTAAATTTTAAAGCCGTAACCCAAGCATTTTGACGTACAATAGACAGATCATTCAAATAATCACCTCTGTTATTTAAAACAGCAGGAAATCGAAAGCATGAGAGTTTATCTCGTTCAGCATGCATTGAACATTTAATAACACTACAAAAAAAAGACATTTTCAATAAATTAGATGACGATTAACATGATTTGATAGTAAATAATCTCAATCTTTCGATATGGAAATACATAGTCAAATGGAATTGTATGCCACCCAAAAAATATGACCGACCTGTCAATGACATCATTCTAGAACGATCAATTATGCCCATCACTATTTATGACTAAGGTTAACTTTTGTTTTACAAGTTGTCACACAAAAATAAATCATTGGCACATTTTTAATCATAGAATACTCTATGGTTAACTACAACTGTCAAATGAAAAGAGATTTAGGTATTCTAAAGTTCATCATTAACTAAATTACAAATATATTATTCATACAAATTGATCTTGAACTGAAATAACAGGGCATTGTAACACTGTCTGTATAGAAATGTGTGTTATATATTTCTCCATGGTTCTCTGGTTCCACAACAACTGTGAAATCATAAAATGTACCACAAGCTATAGTTAAGTTTTGAGTCCGTTGTTGGCTAATCACATGATCAGCTAACAACACACTAGAAGGCGTTTTAGGCGACCGGGCTTAAGAGTTATTAACCTAACGGAACATTTTCATAATCAAGAAGTATAACTCTATCTTTTAAATGCACATGTGTCATGTGTCATAAAGTTTAGCTACAAAAACTTACTGTAAGATCCTGATACGACAAGGCCAAGTTCGGCAGATATGACAACACTGGTGACTCTCTGTTCGTGACCGGTCAATGTAGCTCTTGGTGTCGGAACTTCACCTTCACCAACAATGGTTTGCGTTCTGGCGTTCCAATGCCAGAGGAGTACTGTACAGTCCGCTGAACCACTGGCGATGTAACAATCAGAGGTTATGTTACATTCAGATCTGGATAAACATGTGACTACACCATAGTGACCGAATATTATCTGTACAATCTTGGCACTTTCTGTTGAGAATACTCGGAAACTGTTGTCCCAGAAACCACATGCTATCAAGAACTTGCTGTCGACTGTAGTTACAAAGCAGTTAGCTCTGGTCCTAAGATTTTGGCTGAAGTTGTCTCCTAGATGTCGACGGTTCATCTGGTTTTGGTTTGCACTGTTATTGGTTTGAGCTGGAACAAACAGTATATTTGTCACATGAAAAAGGTAAACGGGATTCATAATTTTAGGTTTAATAGTAAATATATTATCTGGATTGAATAACATATTAACAAAATTATGTACATAACCCTTTTTGTTAAAGCACCTTGTTACTAAGTTCTGTGAATATTCTAATTAAAAATAAAGAAAACATATTGATAATCCAATTCAGTACCTAATTGAAAAAGATAAACACAATGTCACATTAAATTAATACTACTGTAGGGGTATAATTCTTTGCCAGTGATGTTTGCAAAAAATTTTTTTGACAACACTTAATCATCAAGGAAAGTTTTAGGATTTTGATTTTATAGAATACATTAGATAATATATTTCATCCTCTTCTAAAGCTAACTTTGTTAATAAAACGACTGCTATGTGTAAAAAGATGGTTTGCGGTGTGGTAGGTTTTACTAAAGCTTAGATAAAGTTTGCTTAATCAGAGACAAATTTAATATTTAACCATTTGAAACAGTGACTTATGCCAAAATGCTGGACACTTTGGATAAGGCTGGTATGAGTGAAGACGGAAAACTAGATTTAAAGAATATTTAGCGCAACTGAGATATAGCACTATTGACAAATCATGTATTGCTCGGCATATCTGGGATAATAATCATCTTGTAGATAAGGAAAATCTCGAGTTAATCAAAAATGTCAGACAGTCGTGTCAGCTAGATACTTACGAAAGTATATATTATATCGTTAGAAATTTGAAGAACAATGTTTCGATGAATAGAGTAGGTCCGGTTCTATGTAGTCCATTGTTCTAACTGTTATCTTAATAACCAGCGTGCCTTTTTAGAAGGAATATTTGATAAAGACGCACAGTATTACAAGAACAAGTCTATGGAACTACACGGTGAATCCCAGATTGTCGCTCTAGACATATCCAAAGCATTTGATCAGGTCTGGCACGCAGCGCTGCTTAATAAACTACCGGCCTATGGCCTGCCACCAAAACTCTGTACGTGGACAGCAAATTTCCTCTCCAACCGGAGCATTTCTCAACCGGAGCATTTCTGTTGTCGTGGATGGCCATTCCTCTAAACTGTATCCAATTATTGCGGGAGTTTCTCAAGGTTCAGCTTTAGCCCCTACTTTGTTTCTTCTCCACATCAATGACCTCCTCTCTAGCACATCCAACCCAGTTCACAGTTACGTGGACGACAGCACCCTACACTCAAATATACAATATTCTAAGCCTGTCTCTTTAGCCCAATTAGATGAGGATAGCAGACTCATGGAGGTTTCTATCTCCGTGGTTCTCCAAAAAATATTAGACTGGGGAACTGGAAATCTTGTACAATTCAACCCCACCAAATCACAGTCTTGCTTTATTTCTCATAAGAGATACACCAGCCCCCGACCCATTACAATAAACAACCAAGTTATTCAAACTAAAGAGTCCTTTTTACTTGTTGGCATTTCTGTGGATCGAAATCTCAATTGGCACCAACGTGACATGTTGGTGTACGAGTCCCTCACGGTTCAGCTTTAGCCCCTACTTTGTTTCTTCTCCACATCAATAACCTCGTCTCTAGCACATCCAACCCAGTTCACAGTTACGCGGCGACAGCACCCTCCACTCAAATATACAATATTCTAAGCCTGTCTCTTTAGCCCAATTAGATGAGGATCACAGACTTATGGAGGGTTCTGTCTCTGTGGATCTCCAAAAAATATTAGACTGGGGAAGTAGAAATCTTGTATAATTCAACTCCACCAAATCTCAGTGTTGCTTTCTATCTCATAAGAGATACATCAGCCCATCACAATAAACAACCAAGTTATTCAAAGTAATGAGTCCTTTTCACTTGTTGGCATTTCTGTGGATCGAAATCTCAATTGGCACCAACATGTCACATCAATTGCAGAAGCGACTGCTAAGAAATTAGGTTTCCTCTTCCGGACTCGCAAATACTTTTCACCTGCTAATCTCTATACCTTATATACTTCACAAATAAGACCAAACCTCGAATACTGCTCCCACATCTGGGGTGCTGCTGCCTCTTCTACACTCGCTATCCTGGACTCCATTCAGAAGAGAGCTATACGTCTCATCGGTGATCCTACCCTCACCCAAAGGCTGACATCCCTTGCCCACCGACGTGCCGTTGCTGACCTCTCTCTCTTTTATAGATATCTGCACGGGCACTGCTCAGAGTAGCTTTCTTCCATAGTTCCTCCACCTGCTGCCCACAACAGATCTACTAGGGGAACAGAGCGAATGCACCCTTTTACTGTCCAGGTCACCAGACATAGAACATCTTGTTATGCCCGCTCTTTTGTCCCGAGGACTTCCAAGTTGTGGAATTCCTTGCCGGCATATGTTTTTCCTTCTCCCCCGAACCTCCAAACCTTCCAGTCCAGAATTAACAAGTTGCCTCTTTCCTCCTTGTCGACACCCACGGTACGATAGTATTTAGGCTGTAAGCCGTCGTGGTGTGTTGTTGGGAAAAAAAAGTAGGTATGCAGTTTTAATTACAGGGATTTAAAAGTCGACAGTGGGGGTCCGTCTGTAACATTCTTAAAGGACGCTGTTTACAACTGCTTGGCAACTAACATACAAATAGTAGTTCTAGTTGTTAGCCAAACGATCGTCAGGTCTAAAAACTGTATTGTGATGAATTGGGTTCTCCATATTGTACTTATCAGTGCTAAACACAGGCTACAATATTCATTCACTAACTGGTAAATAGGGACATTATCTATAATAGCAATATGTTAGTTACTTACATAATACAGGATCCATCGACAAAGGCAGGTTGGCAGCTTGATTCTGTGGTGTTTCCGCATAACTTGGTGACTGTGCCACAGCGGCATAACCAGAATTCCATCGATTTACAGCAAACTGCTGATGCATTGTCACTGTCACTACGGAAGGATTTGGCAACTGAGGATAAGTATTTGCAGAAATGTGTACTATAGGACTATTTGACAGGAATTTCATTGTCATACAGACATCGTCGGGTATAGCAGAGAACATCATCGGTGACTGTAAAGAAAAATCATATCAAAATTAAGAATGTCTACGAAATCAGTAATGCACTAAAATTATATACTAGTTTGAATAAATTTAAAACTATATGTTTTAACTTTTCAATTTGTGATTTTTACATTCGGCAATTTGTAAAAAAAAGACAGTAGAAAAAATTAAAATTATGGTGGATTTTGAATAAAAAAGTTTAGCTTAACCGAGAAATATAGGTGAAGCAGAGCTTCACCTGCGTCATCTGACGAGCCGCCACTGTATTATTCGTATAATTAAAAATTTTTATGGTGTAATTTTTTTAATGTAATTAATGGCTGTGGCATCCCAGGCCATCAGTACAATTCTCCGATCTTTATTTATCAATTTTACAAATTTTCAGACAAGGTCATTCTCGTTGGACCGCCCAGAAATCGAACCCGGGACCTCTGATGATGCTAACATTTGTTAGCGAAACGATCGTTGGGTCTTTTAAAAGATGTGTTGTGGTGATTTGGGTTCTCCAAGTGTACTTATCAGTGCTCATCGCATGTTCCAGTTTTCACATAGTGATAATAGACTTACCAAATGCATGGCTGAACTTCTTGGGGGATGTGGTTCCATCAGCAATTGCGATGGAGTTTGTCCAAAGTTCCTTATTTGATTTTCGATAGCCTCCCTCCAAACTTTGTCCTGTACAGTTTCCAAATCCACACTACCTTCATATGTGAGATAATAAAATACATTTGTTGCTCTGATTGCCTCTGGTCCTCTTTGCTTGTAACCGAAAATTAAATCTATCCACTGGTGTAACTGACAAGAGACAAATTCTGATTCTAATGCCTGAAAAATTAATGAAATAAGGATTATAATACTACAAACAGAAAACTTATTCGAAAACATATGTAGCCTATGATTAAAAGGATACATGTATAAAGAAAAATCAACATTAACACATTTGATGTAACTATCTACCTTTTCCTCAACTCTATAAATAACTACCCGTGCTTAGACGATTTTTCTTAACCCATACCGAAATGGTTTTCTTTCTAACACACGCACCCACACACGCCTCTAAAAAGCATTACAAAGAACTAAAATCAGAACTTACCATCCTATTAATTCTAACGAATTCTTCAGGAGAATTTGCCCATGGTGGTAACTCAACATCGCCTATGGGTTTTCCTTCTTCATTAAGTCCAAGTCTGTACCTATTGGCATTGCCAAACATTTCTGGTAGAAAATAAAACTCAGGTATCAACTCCTTAACATCAGATGTGTCTCGCTGACAATTTTTCCAGGACAAAGAAATAGATGAGAATAGTCGATTTGGATAATCGAATTTACCACCTTGTAAAGCAAGGAACATCGTCGTGAATGGTTCCTGAAAAGTATTTTGCAATTAGTTTCTAGAAAACATTATAGATTCACGGATAATTAAGTAGTTTACTTACAACTCTTATAAGCCAGTTATATACAAAAGCTGATGTTGAATAATGCGTTCCATAATGGAAAGGTGGTATGCTCTCGTGTTCCCATGTGGAGTACCGTTCTTCAAAATATGCTCTCCTGCTTGGATTGAGGGCTCCAATTGGTTTGGATAAGTCTCTATAGTTGCTGGGTTGACTCAAATCTAAATCTTTGCAGTCGTAATTCGTTAGTACCCATGGAAATACTGGATATTGATTGAGATCATTGTAAGTACGGCCTGAAAAAAATGTATACATTGTAAGTAAATTATCTTCATGGTAAGAATAATATAAAATTGTTGTAATACGCAGGACATTGTTAAGGGACTCCCAAATAAATAGCTATTAGTGAAGGTACATCTCAAAGGGGTCGACAAAGATCGACTACCAAAAACTGCCCATATCGGAAAACCAAATAGCTACCGGGATACATATATAGCCCTGTATTTTATTATCGTTATCGATACTTACTGACACTGTGTAAAGAAATAAAATGTGATTAAAACAAGAAAGAGAACTTCAGTTATTAGAAGAAAGGGGTTATTTTGGACAAAAAAGTTAAATACTATACGGCAGGGTGTTTCTTAAGTGATCTAAAATATTTGAGAGGGTGATTCTCGGAACTTGTTATGAAGAAATGTTCATATTTACATACGTCCGAAAATATATCCTTTCTAAAATATAGTGTATTGGAGTTTTTTAGTTCTTAAATTATCTTACAAACGAATCGCTTTGTTTATCTCAAACTTTAAGCGATAACACTGCTTAATACAGGAGACGTTTTAATGTGAGCAGCAATTTAATCGCTTTATCAGGGACGTGCCAGTAAACAATACGTTAGGTATCCAAATTATTTAAGAAATAGAAGCACGCACGCCACTGATATTTTAAATTCGTTAATATTTTTTATAATCCTCATTTAAAACCTAACATATAATATCTTATAGTGCAGCTAGGTATAGAAGAAAAATGCAATTATATTGAAAACGTATTAAAAATAATACGATAAGGTACATAATTAAAAGTGTGGACGCAGCAAGTGCGTTATGGAAGCGAATTTTCATAAAAATGTCTTTAATCGCAAATATGTGTCAAGCAGGCATCACTCTGGTTACCGCTATAAACTATATAGTAGAAATAATGTACCATATTTTATCAAAATTACTTATTCTTTGAAAATGTACAAACATTTTCCGAAAATAGGCTTTAAATGTTTTCGAGAAAAACTGGTTTTCTAGCCCAAAAACCTAGGTTAATAGCAAATTGAGTTATTGAAATTTGAAGGATTTAATGGAACTTTGCTACCAAAACGCACTTACTGCGTCCCCATTTTTTTCTGTATTTCTCATATTGTACGCTACCAAAACGCACTTACTGCGTCTCCATTTTTTTCTCTATTTCTCATATTGTACGTTTCAAACAGGTACAGTCTGCCGCTTAAAATCAGATATACCTACGTTTGTTAACCGTCCAAGCCTATCGAGCTTAATTTACAAGGTGCTTGCTTTCGACCGGATTTCAGTGTAGTCTTAGATAAAACCTAGATTCATACACTAGCGAATTGTGAAGTAGCCGCAAAAACGTATTCCTATTGATTTATTTAAAATAATATCGTAAAACTGTTGTTTTTTATTAGATTTTATAAACGTATTTAACTAATTTGTGTGTGCACACGGACACGATCTAAATGTCTTCTCTACTTTTAAGTTTGTGTAGCCCCAATGTTAATTAAGGGCCCGGTTTACCCTTTATTATACTTACTTATCTTGTGCTTATATATGTATTATAAAAATAAAAAAGGAGTGAAACAGCAAGTGAATTTATTTACTTTAGTGCTGTAAAAAAGACATTATAGGCGACAATGTAGAATGTAATTCCGGTAAATTTACAGTTTACTACAAGGAGGGTTTTTAGAATTTTTTTTCAGAACCATGCTGAGAACCCCCCTTGGATGCACAAGCCACAAGGCAAATTTGTTGCAAACAACCCCCAAGAAAGTTAAGGAACCAAGAATGAATAAAGTTGCTGGGCGGGGAGGAAGTCTGAACGGAAATGCTAAAAAAACATTTAGTCGGACTATGAAAAGATGCGTTTTTAGTGAATTTTTATTTAAAAAAATCACTAATATCGATGGTGAGACTTTGCAACAATTTGTTCAAATGAGCGCGAACTAGGACCCATATGCGGGGTCAGTTTTAATTTTTATATGTATATATATATATATATATATATATATATATATATATATATATATATATATATATATATATATATATATATATCCATCCGATAACTCAAAAAATAATTAACCGATTTCGATGAAACTCTGCAAGTGCCTTTCTTTTATTAATGGCTCAGACGAGTTCGTTATCCAGGAAAATCGGACGAGGTTTTCTGGGAAAATTTTGAGTTTTCTTTCGAAAAATAATTTTTCTCCGAAAATTATAAAACTGTTTTAATGAAATATAAGCCTTAGGAGAGACCTTACAACGTACCAAAATTCAACTTGTTAAGTTTATAGAAAATTGAGTTATTCAAATTTTGATTTTTCTTTTGAAAAAAAAAAAAAAAATTTTCTCCGAAAATTAAAAAGCTGTTTTAATGAAATTTGGTGGATATCTTGCCTTAGGAAAGACTTTACTACATATTAAAATTAAACTCTCTAAGTTTATAGAAAATTGAGTTATTCAAATTTGAAGAATTTAATAAAAATTCACTACCATAACGCACTTGCTGCCTTCCGAACTTTTCACATTCTGAAGCAATACTTCCTTTAAACACTGTCTGCCCCGCACAACACCCATATTCGCCCAGGTACAGTAACTTTCTTGGGGGCTGCTTCCAAGAAATTTTCCTTGTGCCTTATTTTTTGAAGGTCGTTTTATGCATGCACAAGGGCCCAGGTTTTTGGTTGCGGGGTGGGTGGGGCAGAAACCCTCTTCGTCCTGGGGGTTCTTCTTCCCCTTCTGCATGCGTACAATCACCCTCAATGCATGAACCACAGGAATTTTTGTTCCGCTTTCTAGCGTATTTGTTGTTAAGTATATTTCCTGTTTATCAACTGTTTTGTTTGAATTTTGTATCCAAATGACTGTAAAATATTTATGCTAGAGATCATGTTTTTGCTTTCCCTTCTTTACCCTATTTTTTACCGTCCCTAATTAAATAAAGTTATGTTTTATAACTTTTAATATAAGGCCAAATCACTATAATATATTATTCTACTGAAAATTCACTATAATTACGCACTTGCTGCGTCCCGAACATTTTAAAATCTGATTTAATTGTGCGAAAATTGGTCCGATTGGACTGGTTAACGAACTCGTCCAAGTGATTTACAAAAGACACGTACTTGCCAAATTTGATCAACAGATTGTTTTGGATACACAATAAACGTATCTACCTACAGATCTCCAGAAATGATGAGCAAAAAATTCGGGGGGCTATGCTACTTGAAAAATTAGGGCTACAAGTTCCCATAGCATTTTTTTGAAAACTCAAAAATAACGGAGTTACAAGGTCTCAAATAGTTATTTATGTACCAAGAGTATAAATATATGTTTGTTCCAGAGAGCGACGATTTTACAAATCCGAGGGCCTCCGGCCCGAGGGTTTGTAAGTCGCTCGAGGGCATACACCTCTATTTATACCAGCGGTGCATACAAAATTTTATGTCATACCCAAACAATGAAACATCAATCGTCGTTTTGCTGAAGGCAACCTAACCATCACCGGATCTTTTCAGAACTGTCAATTTTATGTTAATTCGACTAAATAATGTTAATTAAATATTTACATATTGCTTCTTTCCATTATTTGTAATTTATCTAATAAAGGTTATTAAATAAGTTAAACAAAAATTATTTGTTTTGATGTGCGCGCGGGCCATAAAGTGTACGTTTTGCCCGCGCGGGCCATAAAGTACACTTTATGGCCCGTGGGCATAAAGTACACCATAATGTAGTTGGTAACTAAGCAATAATGAACTAGTATGACATAAAAATTATTATTTTCATTATTATTATTATTATTCATCTTATTTTATAATTAACATGGACTATTTCCCAAGTAACATCACAACAAACTATTATCTGTCAAAACTGAGGCCACAAGATCTTGTTTATTGATAATGGTTTCAAAACACACTCCATTAATATTGCAAATGAGATTAGGTGACTTCGTATTCAATCAAAACCAGCAAATCTTTAAGAACGTTTTTCTCGAAAACGGTTAGTTTTATCGAGACGCAACTTGAGGACCTCTTTTAAGCATTTTATAACTCTCTTTAATCGCGTATTGTTAGATTTGAGATAAAAAAACTCTGGACGCAGCAAGTGCGTTATGGTAGTGAATTTTCATAAAAATGTTTTTATTGCAAATATGTGTGTTTTCTTTTTAAGAAAGCAGGAATCAATTTTGGTTACCGGTATAACCTATATAGTAAAAGCAATGTGCCATGTTTCATAAAAATAACTTTATTGTGCGAAAATGTACAAAAATTTCCAAAAGTAGACTTAAAGTGTTCCCGGAAAAACTCGTTTCTTGGTCAACCTTATAGGTTAATAGCAAATTGGGCTATTCAAATATGAAGCATTTGATCAAAATTCGCTACCATAACGCACTTGCTGCATCCAGAAGTTCTTTTCTTACAAACATGCATTATATTTCGATGGAAAATGCAAAAATGCAATAACATAAGCCGTGTTTGATTAAAAAAAAAAAAAAGAAAATTTGTATCACCAACGACTTATGGGCCACTCTGTGATTGTAGAAATATTTTTTTAAGATGTAGCTCAAGACACCCTATAATTAATATATACAAATTTTTTTCATATCTTGTATAATAACGGATATATTGAGCTTTATTGATTTTTTTACGAAAATTCGACAAAAATTATATATCATTAAACGATAAACTCTATAGCTAAGACTACTGCCAAGCATCAGAGAAAGGGTCTATTTTAAATGAATTTTCTGGAAACATTTTAGTAAAATGAAGGACAATGACGGTTGAAACTAAAACTTCAGGGTTTGTAAAACATCCTTCTTGAGACATTTGATTTCCATTGCCCATATTAGATTCAAGTTGTTTGCCTAAATGTTGCCAATTTTGACGTTTTAAATTGCAACTTTGACGTTTTGAGGAAAACCCCAATTTATTTTTCTTTAAATGCCTATAACTTTTTTGTCTTTTGACCTACAGAGCTAATAGGTGACTTACCTATAAGGACATAAACCCGCGTACCAAATTTTTGGTTGCCCTTACTTTGTTAATTCCGGCGATATAATTTTTTTTCGAAAGAAAACACAAAATTTTCCGGGAAAACCTGGGCAGATTTTCCTGGCTAACGAACTTATCCAAGCCATTGGATTTATTCACCAAATTTAATCAAATTCGGACCATTATTTTTTGAGTTATCGGTGTGATACATACATACATACATACATACATACATACATACATACATATATATATATATATATATATATATATATATATATATATATATATATATATATATATATATATATAACATATAAAAATTCAAACTAACCCCGGATATGTGTTCTGGGTGGCCTAATTAGCGCTCATTTGAAGAAATGTTTTCAAAATTCAAAAGTCGGGATCTCCTCATGAGTAAATTTTTTACAGAAAATTCACTAAAATAACGCAAAAAAGTTATGAGTCATTACCTGTTGGTCAAGGGCATTCACATCAAATTTTTAAGAGTCTCGGTGGTTCAGAGGTAAGTACGTGTGCCTCTGAACCGAAGGGTACTGGGTTCGATCCCAGGGTACTCCTTTCACGTTTTCAGTACAAACTGTAACATTAACATCAGTTCTGGCATTGTATTTGAGCAAGTTGAATGTCTGCACGTTCCGCCCTTCGGAGGGGGCGTAAAGCCGTCGGTCCCGTGTCCATGCGATGTTGGACACGTTAAAGATCCCTACCCCCCTTACAGAAAGGCAGGGGTTCGGCAAAATTTCCAGGATAGTGAGGTGAAACTGCTCCCTGGCGTCGGTGATTGGCCATAGTAGCGGAAATAGGCCGACGTTAAAGAAAAAAAACAGAACAGAGAGCACATCAAATTAGCAACATAAATACAAAATTGAATTATATACGAGTGCACCTATTTTGAAGAGAATTGTTCGACAAAAAAAGTTATCCACAAAATTGAAAAAAAAAAGTTTTCAAAGAAATGCTATAGGAACTTGTGGCACTAATTTCTTGAGTAGAGCAAGTCCCTGAATTTTTTGCTCATCATTTCCAGATACTCTATGTAGGTAATCTCTAACCACAATAATTGTGATAATGATTATCATGGGAGAAAATATAAGAATATATGTAAACATATACAAATTTTAACCGACCGTAAATTTTCTTACTAGGGGCCTTCAGTTTCGTTCAGTTGAAGAAAATTTCCGAAAGTCCCCATCTACCAGTGAATTTGCTTAAATGAAAATTCATTAAAAATGGGAAATTGTATATATGAGGAATCCGGCAACAGCGTAAGTATTGTCACTGGTCTGTTTAAAATCTGACTAATCTAGCTTGCTCTTTTACAATTTCTGCACAAAAAACTATGACAGATAAGCAATCATGCATTTATGCGTATCAAGAAAACGATAAGATGACAAGGATGAGTTTTTTATTGTGGAGATGTATTAATAAATAATAAGTTACTTAATTTCATTAGCGGATTTGAAGTGAGGTTACGTTGTTATGTGGATCGAAGACAATACATTTTTATTATGATTTTAGGGAGTTGCCTTATTCTACCACTTGTGTGGATGAAAGGGGACAATACATTTATTGTGATTTTAATTTATTGTCTTTAGATCTTTTAATAATAATGACTTTTCGTTTTCGTGTAATAACATTGTGTTGTGTAAGGTACTGTTCATATTTTCTACCCACCAACTGCGGTCAAACAGCGGACTTTTCTAAATGGTAAGTTGTACCTATAATTTATCTAATTTATTACAATATGTACTGCATGCTAATTTTTAACAAACACATCTTTACGTATCTCAATTCCTTTAATTTGATCAGCTTGTAATTTTGTAATTCCTCTAGAAATGTACTATAACTAAAAAATTGCAAAAAAGCACAAAAGTTTATTTGGAGATATTTTGGAGCGTTTTAATTGCATATAAAAGGACGTATATTCTCAGCCTACTACGTGTATCACCTTTTTACTGGAAGAAAATTTAAGAACTCTTAATTGTGGAAATTAATATATATTTTTAGTAAACAGCAAGTGTATAGGGAGATAAAAGAAGATAAAAGAAAAAAGTTAAAGAGCTTGTTCATTCTTAAGACAGGTTTTGCCATTGTTAAAAGCAAGGTCAGATGCATCTTTGTTCATTTTGAAGATTGACAGTGACTGAATGAGCCAGTTTTCAAAGTCAAAATTCTAAAAAAAATAATTGTGGAAAGAACTGCTGATAGGGGAAAAGGCCAAAATCTGGTGAATGAGGAGCGTGTTGACACTCAATTACTGATGGTTCCCACAACAACATGTTCTTTGTGTAAATTAGCATTGTCTTGCAAAAACAAAACCGCTTGTTATTCCACATTATTTTCAAAAGAAAATTGTAAAAGTTTATATTTAGACATTTTATAGTATTGCTGCCTTGGTAAATTTTGCAGATTACCTTCCGAACAGTTTAATTTTTTTCAGAAACATGCATAGAACCCTCTCTGGATGCAGAAAGCACAATAAAAATGTCTCGTTCACACCCCCCAAGGAAGTTACGGGACCAGGAGTGAATAGGTATGCTGGGTAGGGTAGGTAGTAAAAAGGAAATATGAGCAGAAAATGCGAAAAAAACAGCTTAATCGGACCTCGAAAATATGCTTTTGCCTACCCCGCACAGCACCCCTATTCGCACCAGGTCCCGTAACTTTCTTGAGAGCGACTCACAGGAAATTTGTCTTGTGGTTTATGCAACGAGGGTGGTTATAGACTGCGAGAGGAGAAGGAAAACCCCCACGACTAAGGAGCCTCCCCCCACCCCTGTAGCAAGTGAAATACTAGTGGAAGGAAAATGCAGGTTACAAATAAATACCCTACTTTGCACAGCTAAAAGAGAATATGTAATAGCAAATATTGTCAAACGATCGAAATTTAAAAAAGAAGGGTAAATTCTAACACTTGCCCTTTTCATATCAAGCAAATGAGGTATGTCCGGCCCTTGGGTGTAAATAACCGGCTACCTTGCATTATCATCAAACAATGTAGGAAACAAATAATATAAAATAGTAACGGATTACGAACTCTCGCGCTCTAACCACTCTAACACTAGGTAGAAGTTGAAGACTGCACAATTTCAGAAAGAGCGCAAAGAACCTCGGTGGTTCAGGGGTAAGAACGTGTGCCTCTGAACCGAAGTGTACTGGGTTGGATCCCAGGGTACTCCTTTCACTTTTTCAGTACAAACTGTAAAATTAACATCAACCGAGGTTCTGCCATTGTATCTGAGCAAGTTGAATGTCTGCAAGTTCCGCACTTCGGAGTGGGCGTAAAGCCGTCGGTCCCGTGTCCATGCGATGTTGGGCACGTTAAAGATCCCTACCCTCCTTACAGAAAGACAGGGGTTCGGCAAAATTTCCAGGATAGTGAGGTGAAACTGCTCCCTGGCGTCGGTGATTGGCCATAGTCGCGGAAATAGGCCGACGTTAAAGAAACAAACACACACACACACACACACACACAGAGAAAGAGCGCCTTCGAAAACACTAGTACTTAAGAACCCGATGATAGCGATATGTGTAACGTACAAAAAGCGATCTGGTATTGGTATTGGTGCACTGGTGGTAATGTAACGAAACCCAAACTGGCGGGTCTGAAATATTCCTGTAGATCCCAGTACAATGGATTCATTGTTAAGGTTACTTCGAAAATCAAGGTGTTGGAGGGCCGAATAACTTCACAGTGAACTAAGACACCGCCACAGTACGGCGATAAAGGAAAAGTGGGGATTTTTCAAAAAAACTTTCAATGTAAATAACTCAGCAAATGAAGAGAAAAAAAGGTAAGAATAGTGTCAGCGTGTATCTACGATACCGGGCAGGGTACCCAGCGACCTGGAAAACCGGGAGAACCGGGGAAAATCAGGGAATTTGATATATCCCCTAAAATGTCAGGGAACTTTGTTATTTTACTCAAATGTCATGGAAATCATTCAGCAGACCTGGAAATTACATATCTGTATATTCCGTTACAAGCAGATTATTTTGGTTTCAAATGATATAAGTATATTATACTAATCTTTTTCACTAAATATCTGTCTTCTAGCGAAATATATCTGACAACATTGCGGCTGAAATTTGGTATATTAATTTTAGCTCCCAAAAACCGCAGGGAATGCGCCAAAATAAATAAATTAGCTTCTTCTTCATCTATCTCAAATATGTCTCATTTCTTTATCTCACTGAAAATATTCTTCCTTGAATGGATAAAATGCAAAATGCATTCCAGTTATTGGCGGTGTAGAGCTGCGCTGTCTGTGTTTATTCTATTTGAACCTTTATGATCATGTAACATAGAGTTTGTCGGTTTATTATTATTTGCTGATTGTGGGGAAAAATGTCAATATTAATATTGTTATATTGTTGTTTTATTGATTGTTTAAAGTAAGACTATATTATCAGTAAATCAATTATAAAACATTATTATTATTTTGCCGAGAGCTTTATCATCTAGAAGACTTAATGAAAAATGTGTAACACACGTTTATAAAAAATTTGCAGTCGATGTTCTAAGATCATTTCATTGACAGAACAATGTTTTTTTGAGTGGTCACCGTAATTGGTCTTCCACAGTGATCCTCTTTTTTAACATTTGATCGTTCTCTCTTAAATCCTACAACCCAGTCTTTAATAGCAGCATTTGAATGATCTACGTAAATAACAGCTTGTTACCTTGCCCAATCCATTCAAGAATAAATAAGAGTAAGGAATAAAACCGCCAAAACAACACATCTTCAAGAAACACTACCAAATGAAAGACCTAGTACTCGAAAACTCGCGGCATATAGACAACGAAGAACAATAGAGAAGCGTACACGGTGACTTTCCCTGCATTTAAATTTAAAGCAATTATAACCATTATCTGGCGTTCTTAAACTCACACGTGCGGAGTGGAATATTAATAGGTAAATAATTAGGAAACGTCTAAAGAGGGGTGGCAAAACGAACTTAATTTCGACGTAATGAATGGCCCCATTAATGTGAAATATATCAGTAAGAGGTGAGAGAGACAGCGTCGCGACGCGTTGCTACATGAGGGCACCACGGTAAGATGAGATGGGGGAAAAGGGGGGTTCACCGGACGGACGCACGGATGGAGGCCTGTCACTGTGAATTAGGCGCCACCTCATTCACTCTAAGCCCGTTCGAGAGGGTGCTTTGATCTCCCCATTCAGTCTAGTCTCTACTTTGGTTATTTTTGCAGCACAAGTTTGACACAAGACGCACAAACATTTTGATTATTTTAGAAATGAAAGCTCATTTGACGGCGGTGATCATGGGATGTTGTACCGGAATTTAAATAATTTATAATGATTTATTTTAGTTAAGTTGGAGAATGTTTCTCCACGCTATCGTTGATTGGGACGCTAATTATAACAAATCTTACAAACTGTAGCCCCATAGTTAGTAACTGTTTCGATTTTTAGTAAATTTTCGTGGAAAAAATTCACTAATCAGGAGATCCCGATTTTTAAATTTTGAAAATATAATTTCGAGCCACTTAAAATTTTTATACGTGTATGGCCGATTCTGTTAGTTAATAATTAAGAAAGTAATTAAGTTGAGCCCTAGAAAAACACATGTCTATGATGTATTTAGGGGGTGGCAACCCGAGGGGGGTTGAATGTAGGTGGTAGCGATGACGTCTTCACGTTGCAGGATGTCATTTTTAAATCTAAAATTGTCGTGTTTCGGGATATTTTATAAATATGTACAATAACTTGAAAAACCGAATTTATTCCATTTGGCTGTTTTACAATATATATATATATATATATATATATATATATATATATATATATATATATATATATATATACAGGGTGGAGCATTGAAAACGAAACAGACCGATTTGCGCCCAGATAATTTTTTTTAAAGAAACGCTGAAACACGTCAATTTTAATATTGAGGGGGACATGTTTTGACATAAAACTCAACTTTGTCACATCAACCACTCAAAGGTGGTGATAACAACCCTTATATTTTAAATAGGGAACATGGGTCGAGTGTTACATCATTTGAAACCTATTTTTTTTCTGAATTCAGCACACAAACTTTTTTTGGAAGTTTTATCAACTCGTTTAAAAATTATTCACAGTTGGAATTGCAAGAACGTATTTCATTCATTGTGATAAGAAATGCACTAATTAGTCAATTTTTCGTTAAAAAGAAACTAAAAACAAAACCAAATGTTCAAAAATGTTTATTCAGTTAAGTAAGTTTTCAAATTGTTGATTACCAGCTTCCATACAAACGTGCAAATTTTGTTCAAAACGAGCTCTGACATTCTGGAGCATTTGTGGAGTTATTAGACGGCATTCTTCAACAATGCGTCGTCGTAATTCTTCCAGAGCTTCCGGTTCTGTTGCGAAAATTCTACTCTTTAAATGGCCCCATAGAAAGGAGTCTAAAGGAGTTAAATCCGGTGATCTAGGGGGCCACTCAAAAGCACCTCTACGCCCAATCCATTGCTCTTGAAACTCTGTTCAAAAATTCCCTAACACGTTGTGAAAAATGCGGAGGAGCTCCATCTTGTTGAAACACTAATTGATTTTCTTGATAGCGATCATCATTTTCAACAATGTCAATTAGTAGAGGGTAAACGATATCTTATAGTAACTCCAAATAGGTTTCGCTACTTAAATTGCCATCAATAATAATTGGTCCGATTAAACGATCTCCAAAAATGTCAGTCCAGACAATCAATTTCTCTGGAGTTTGAGTGTGGACTTCGTGAAAATTTGTTGGATTATTATCTGCCCAATAACGAAAATTATGACGATTGACTGTAGAGTTTAATAAAAACGTACACTCATCTGAAAAACAGATATTGAACAGAAAGTTCTCGTTATCAGCTATTCGTGCAGTCATAACTTCACAAAACTCCAGCCGCCGATCAAAATCATCTTCATTCAGTTGTTGTACAAGATGAATTTTATACGGGTGAAATTTATGAGGCTTCAATATTAGCTGAATAGTTCTTCTTTTGATGTTTGAAACAGTGGCCAATTTTGTCGCGCTCAAAGTTGGGTCTGTAGCAATTTGTACTAAAACTTCAATCTCAGTAGTCTCATTTTTAACCGGACATTCACGTTCAGGATCCCGTTTTTTGTTGGCTACTGATTCACTTTGTCGAAACTTTGCAACTAACTCCAAAATGTATTTTCTGTTAACATGTATGTTCGGATGTCGTTCATTAAACAAATTTACGGCACGGTTCGCACAGTCATCGTTTTTGAAAAAAAGAGTAATTATTTCAACTCTTTCTTTTACATAATACACCATTGTGAAATTAATTTTTGGTAGCACTATCAAGTATCAAACCGACCGATAAACTGAAATAATAAACCGTATTTCTCTCATTCCGATAAGAAATGTTCTGATAGTCAATTTTTTGTTTACAAACCAACAAAACATTGACTATCAGCACATTTCTTATCGGAATGAGTGAAGTGCGTCTTTGCATTTTCAACTGTAAATAATTTTTAAACGAGTTGATAAAAGTCCCGAAAATATTAGTGTGTTGAATTCAGAAAAGAAAGAGCTTTCAAATGATGTAACACTCGATCCATGTTTCCTATTTAAAATATAAGGGTTGTGATCACCACCCTTAAGGGGTTGATGTGACAAAGTTGAGTTTTATGTCAAAACATGTCCCCCTCAATATTAAAATTGACGTGTTTCAGCGTTTCTTAAAAAAAATTCTGGACGCAAATCGGTCTGTTTCGTTTTCAATGCGCCACCCTATATATATATATATATATATATATATATATATATATATATATATATATATATATATATATATATATATATATATATATATCTTGCTGAATAAAGAACTGGATTAGCTTTACAAAGATGTAAAGATGTATCACACTACCCACCATCCAATTCAAAATTTCGAAAGAGTAGTTACCCCTTCAAGAACTATAACGATAAGGGTGTGCTTTTCTCTATATCAAAAAGTTAGTTAAGGAAAATTAAAAAAAAAACAGGTCGATTTTTATTTTCAAAACTTGTTGATATGAAAAAATATCACCCCTATCGTTATACTTCTTCAGGGGATAACTACCCTTTCGAAATTTTGTAATTGGTTGGTGGGTAGCGTGATACACCTTTTTAAAGCTAATCCACCTCTTTATTCAGCAACACCAGTTTTTTTTCTTGTAGGAATAAAATAAAGTGAGTAATAACATTTTTATTATCAGTAACACCTAACACGAGTGAAGCTTGTAAAGCATTACATAGTTTAGTCTTATTTAATCAAATGTTCGAAATGCTCGCCTTCTTGTGCCTGACAAGATCCCAAACGGTCAAGAAATTCTTGTTGGACTCTATGTACAATCTCTGGAGAAATGTTGGTACATTCGAAAACTGAATAGGTTTATAGTAAATGATCAATTCCAAAAATTTCGTAACGTTTTGAATGACTTAGATTTTCTAGATAAACCTCAATGCATTTACAATATGGACGAAAAACGTTGCGTTTAGCCCTCCATCACTAGACAACTTGTCGTAGCAAAAAAGGGGCCTAATAGAGTCCGCCTTGTAGCTAATGAACATGTAGAAAACGTAACAACAGTTTCTTGTGGGACTACTATGGGTTCTGCAGTTTCGCCCACAATCTTAAACAAGAATGGAATAATATATATAAACATATAAAAATTGAAAATGACCCCGGATATGGGTTCTAGGGGTCCTAGTAATAGTAGTAGCAGTGATGGGGAGGCTAACGCTAAGCAAGTAGGCCACAATGGGCCCTTTTTGCCAACCCCAGCAACCCAGCAACCATGCTCTACTTTTCCTCGGTTCTGTTCCTAAACCGCCTCGACCTCGAAATGAAGGCAGTGACGGTCTTCAATTGGACGGTACTTACCTGATTCCTCTGCAGAGTCCTCGATCCGAGCAATTCTGCTGGAAGACTACCAAAAGCCTCGCATTCACAATGGTAGTGGTAAGACGTTTCTTCATCTTCGCCGCATTCCTGGCAAATGGGATCCCTTTCTACGCCTATCAATGTGAGGTGTCTTCTAAGAGCGCAGTGGCCTGTCAGCACCCCAAGGATGCGGCGAAGCGTAGGCCGACTCCTTCCGAGTAGCCAGACAGCTCTACCTCTGTCCGACTCCTCCACGAAGTCTCTCGCCTGCCTACAGCCACCAACCTACCCCCAGTGCCTCTCCATGGCTTCCTCAGTCCACCTGTCTAAGGCGACAGAGACCGTCTTCCTACTTATGCCTATCGCAGGCTCCGGGTCACAGAAAGGCCGCCGGGAACCAAGCCTTGCGAGATTATTCGCTACCTCACGCCCCGCTACGCCACAGTGCCCCGTAACCCACACCAGTTGCACCTCCTTTGTCCTGGCTAGTCCTTTGAGGGCGTCAGCGCACTCCTGAACCAGTGTTGACCTGATTCTGGCCACGCAGACTGCCCGGAGGACCGCCTGGCTATCCGAGCAAATGTCTACACATTTCTCGGGGCTCCTCCTCACATCCTGTCTATTGGCCACAGACAGGATAGCGTACACCTCTGTTTCGAATGCCGTGGTATATGCACCCAGAGCATAACTCTCGCGCACCCCCAAGCCCTCGATGTATATTCCTGCCCCAGAGGATTGTTGATCCTCCAGCCGCCATCCGTCGGTAAAACAGACCAGGCTTGCGGGCTGGAATGCAGCCTCATTTTCCCTCCATTGATCCCTACTGAGGATCCTGAGGGTATATGGCCTAGTCAACCTAATATCGTCCTCTGCATTCCGTATCTTGATGGCGGAAATCGGAATTTCCTTTTTCACCTCCTTGGCGACTTTTGCATGCCCTATTACTGCTCCCTCTCCGCACCAGTTTCCAGAGTCTCGAATTCTAAGATGCGACGCCATAGCCTCCCTTCTGATACAGATGAGAAGCGGTGACAGCTTCAACAAGACCTCTAGCGCGGCTGAGGGTGTCGTCCTCATAGCGCCTGTGATACCCAGGATTGCCAGCCTTTGGAGTTTGGCCAGCTTCCTGGTAGTAGTTTGGTTCACACCACACCACCAGACCAACGCCCCATAGAGGATTCTCGGCCTGACGATCGTAGTGTAAATCCATGAAGGATCCGAGGATTATGTCCCCAGGTCCTCCCTATCACTCAACGCAGCTGCCAGAGGGTGGCTACTCCCTTCCTCACTACTCGTTCCATTTGAGACCCCATGTTAGTTTGGAGTCCAGGACCAGCCCCAGATATTTGACCTCCCGCACTAAAGCTAAAGGTTTTCCAAAGATCACGGGCGCCCTGAACCCCTCTACATTCCTCTTCTTGGTGAATAGGATCATCTCCGTCTTCGCCGAGTTTACGGAGAGTCCCAGCTCACCACACCACCTTTCAATTATGCTACAGGCAGATTGCATGCACTCGCAGACGACTCCGAGAAATTTGCCGGTGACTAGTACCAGCCCATCATCAGCGTACGCCTAGGAGTAGAAGCCATTCTCGGAGAGCCGCTCCAAGAGGCCGTCCATGACCAGACACCATAGATGAGGCGAAAGGCAGCTGCCCTGAGGACATCCGCCCGCCACCCCAACGTCCAGCCCCCGGCCCCTCAAGGTCAACGAGACTCTCCTGTCCTCCAGCATGCTCGCCACCCAGCTTATTATGTATATATATATATATATATATATATATATATATATATATATATATATATATATATATATATATATATATATATAAACATATAAAAATTGAAATTGACCCCGGATACGGGTTCTAGGGGTCCTCGTTCGCACTCATTTGAGGAAACTTTTTCAAAATTCAAAAATCGGGCTCTCAACAATTGTAAATTTTTTCAAAGAAAATTTACTAATACTGACACAGCAAGTTCGTTATGGTAACGGATAATGTATGGACCGAGTTAATGCTTTAAAATACAACCAAAAATTATTTTATTTGACTTCGGTGATTAGTATCTTTCAGGATATATATTTTCAATGAATTTATAAGCATTAGACGGGATGACTTCCCCGGCTAAAAGCTGACATAAATCGCTCAACGTGCAAGCATTTAATCTCACGGGCCATAAAAAGCAAATAAACGACTAATCCCCGTATTAGCTGGTTGATATGGTGCGTACGTATGCGTTGCGTCTCCCGTCACGACGCCACGCGTTCAAATAGAATTATATACGTGGCTTATCTATATTTTTATGCAACATACAACCATTAACAAACACAAAGAATGCATAAAGCGCATTTTGGAGAACCCAATATATTTTTTGGCATAACAATCGTGTCAACTGAGTTTGCTTCATCAAACGAATTAAACTAAACTACTTACCAAACCGCTAACTTTCAAGTGACATTACGAATGATTTACATTGTTATA
Source organism: Tillus elongatus (assembly GCA_964006375.1). Taxonomy (NCBI): domain Eukaryota; kingdom Metazoa; phylum Arthropoda; class Insecta; order Coleoptera; family Cleridae; genus Tillus; species Tillus elongatus. The sequence goes on along the minus strand of OZ023267.1, from coordinate 12,698,727 downwards.
TATGAATGACTAGCCCATGATCTGTTAATTTATAATGTAAATAACAAACATTCATACCTTAAACATAAGTTTTTATTTTACTGCCTCTCACAGGTTAACGTTAATAGTTAGAGTCAACTTAACTTTTCTTCATGGAGTATGAACTAACTCTATTAACATATGTCAATGTCAATGTGCCAGCTGACGGGTATCTGTAACATCTCCTTTATTCTATGACATACATCATAAGCTCAAATAGAAAACGGCTGGTTTACATTTTTAGTGAATTTTTGTTATAAAAAAAATTACTAACAGAGAGGTATCGATCTCGAGACTTTGCAAAATTTTTTTCAAATGAGCGCGAACTAAGACCCCTAGAACCCATATCCGGGGTCAGTTTCAATTTTTATATGTTTATATATATATATATATATATATATATATATATATATATATATATATATATATATATATATATATATATATATATATATATATATATATACGTCTGTATGTCTGTCTGTTTGTAGCCACGATAACTTTAGAACGAATTGAGATATCCTCTTAAAATTTGGTATACCTACAGTTAGCACCCGGCAAAGGAACACTTCGAATTGTTTTTGGGGTAGATCGCTTCAGGGGGTAGGGGATAAATAAGGGCTGATTTGGTGAAAATTGGCATTTGTTCAATAAAACACGAGTAATATAAGGTTTCAAAGGTTTATGGGTACAGGAATATAAATATTTTCTTTGTGGTCAAGTCATGGACCCTAAATTCATTCCATGAGAATGTCTTTCTTAAGAGAATAAATTATCACAGCTATGTGGAAGTTATGGATCAATTTGCAGCACTATTTTTTGTGTCTGTCTGTTTGTAGCCACGATAATTTTAGAACTAATTGAGATATCGTCTTTAAATTTGTTATACAGTTAGCACCCGACAAACGAACGGTTCGGATTGTTTTTGGATAAAATCAATCCAAGGGGCAAATGTTGAATGGGGGTTAATTTGGTGAAAATTGACATTTTTTTCGTTAAAACTCGAGTAATATAACGTTTTAGGGTTTGTTTATTAGAAAGCTTTCAATGTAATTCAAACATCTGGTATTCTGTGTTCAAATTAAATTAGGGGTTAAATGTGTGGGAGTGGAATATCAGTGACTAAATTATCACAGCTATGTGGAAGTTCTGATTCAATTTGCAGCACTATTTTTTTTAATTTTCCGCGGTTAATTCGTTTACACCAGTTTTTCTTTTAAAATGGACAACTGGATTTTTTTCGCAATTTCTTCTATATACTCTTCTTCACAATTAATTAGGATTTCCAGTACTTAGCAATGTATTCTCTTTCTAGTAATGAATTTCCATCATTGTCCTTTATTATGACTTTTTACATTTTAATTCGTGGTTTGTGTTGTGTAGTTTACTTACCTGTTGGTATGCTTGATCTGATTGTCCTTTTTTCACGTAATTTTCGATTTAACTATTTTCTTGCATCCAAACTTCTTTTGCTTTGCTACATTTTTCTTTCAATACATTTTTAATTTGTTTATACGAGGTAAGCGCCAAAATTTCCCGGCCTGACATAGATCCAGGGTATCGCAGCGTGTTGTGTTCTAATATTGTGTGATCCCCAAACTCAATATCCCCGAGTCCAACCCTGGCATCCTGAAAACTTCCCTCGGTGCCTACAACAGCCACCAGAGGCAGTTACGACACAGTTGGCAACAGCCACCTCCGGCGTACAACATTGGTATCCCTGTGACAGTTGTCATCGAGCGTCACCAACCAAGCGAGGAGCTACGCGATAACCCTAGAGCACTTGACTTTCATGTCATCCAGCGTCCAATGCGGTTCTCCCGAACGACTGAACCGTGAGTGTTTTTTCTCCCTCAGGGCTCGTCCGCGGCTTTGCCGCACCGATAGCACTGCAGCCCTTGGCCTATTGTGCATGACCGTCAGTGTTAGTGAGACGCAACATAGTAGGTGACTATGCTGTGGTCACACTTGATCACTTTCATCTCATCCAGTGTTCAGTAAGGTTGTGGCAAGACCGTCTGAACCGTGAGTGTTAGTCAGACACGGCATAATAGTTGATTATGCTGTCGTCATACCCAAGTTAACTGCCTCGTCGTTCAGCGATCAGGGAACATCATAGGAAGATCGCCTGACCCGCGACACATAGTCAAGTCACCCCCACGGTTGTCACGTTGACACGTGGACAGGACAGTGAGCCTCACTGTGGAAGAACCAATCTCCCGATGAGCGACTGATCCATGTTAGTAGAAATCCATTTAACCACGATATCAACACAGCGCAAGTCGTCACAGTCGTCACCTGGACACGTGAAACACTTTGACCCTTTGGACGACGCCCCCAGCTACCGGCGTCACCACCCACGTTTTTTATAGTTAAACAACACACCACGAGTGCTTACAGCCTAAATACTATCGTACCGTGCGTGTCGACAAGGAGCAAAGAGGCAACTTGTTAATTCTGGACTTGAAGGTTTGGAAGTTTGGAGGAGAAGGAAAAACATGTGCCGGCAAGGAATTCCACAACATGGAAGTCCTCGGGACAAAAGAGCGGGCATAACAAGATGTTCTATGTCTGGTGACCTGGACAGTAAAAGGGTGCATTCGCTCTGTTCCCCTGGTAGATCTGTTGGGGGCAGCATGTGGAGGAACTATGGAAGAAAGCTCCTCTGAGCAGTTCCCGTGCAGATATATATAAAAGAGAGAGAGGCCACCAACGGCACGTCGGTGGCCAAGTGATGACAGCCTTTGGGTAAGGGTAAGGTCACCGATCAGACGTACAGCTCTCTTTTGAATGGAGTCCAGGATAGCGAGTATAGAAGCGGCAGCGGCACCCCAGATATGGGAACAGTATTTGAGGTTTGGCTTTATTTGTGAAGTATATAAGGTATAGAGATTAGCTGGTGAAAAGTATTTGCGAGCCCGGAAGAGGAAACCTAATTTCTTAGCAGCCGCTTCTGCAAATTATGTGACATGTTGGTGCCAATTGAGATTTTGATTCACAGAAATGCTAACAAGTGAAAAGGACTCATTACTTTGAATAACTTGGTTGTTCATTGTGATGGCTCTAGGGCTGGTGTATCTCTTATGAGAAAGAAAGTAAGACTGAGTTTTGGTGGGGTTGAATTGTACAAGATTTCTACTTCCCCAGTCTAATATTTTTAGGAGATCCACGGAGACAGAACCCTCCATGAGTCTGCGATCCTCATCTAATATGGCTAAAGAGACAGGCTTAGAATATTGTATATTTGAGTGGAGGGTGCTGTCGTCCGCGTAATTGTGAACTGGGTTGGATGTGCTAGAGATGAGGTCACTGATGTGGAGAAGAAACAAAGTAGGGGCTAAAGCTGAACCTTGAGGAACTCCTGCATTAATTGGATAAAGTTCAGAGGAATGGCCATCCACGACAACAGAAATGCTCCGGCTGGAGAGGAAATTTGCTGCCCAGGTACAGAGTTTTGGTGGTAGGCCATAGGCCAGAAGTTTATTAAGCAGCGCTGTGTGCCAGACCTGTTCGAATGCTTTGGATATGTCTAGAGCGACAATCTGGGATTCACAGTGTAGTTCCATAGACTTGTTCCAAGAATGGGTGACAAAGGAAAGGAGGTCGGCAGTTGATCTGCGCTGACAGCATCCATACTGCCTGTCGTGGACTAGACTGTGTGTTTCAAGAAATTTTAGTAATTCGGTGGTTATATACTTTTTTATCACTTTAGAGACGACTGAAAGGAGAGTAATAGGCCTGTAGTTGCTAAGAAGCGCTTTGGATCCTTTCTTAGGGACGGGTTGTACTCGGGCAGTTTTTCAGTTACTAGGGAATATGCCTCTATTGTAAGATGTCTAAAACAGACGAGTCAGGACAGGAGCAAGTTCTGGTGCGCATTTTTTTGAGAACAATTGCTGGGATCTCGTCAAGGCCAGAGGCTTTCCTGGTATTAAGAGAAGAGAGCATCTTTCGTACCTTTTTAGTTTTAAAAATGATATCCGTCATTTTATGCGCGACATTGGGGACCGTTGGTGGTTGAACATTTGGAGGTGGGTTGAGAGTAGAATTGTCGGCGAACAACGAGGCAAAAAGTTCAGCCTTGCCCAGGGCGGTAGAAACAATTCCATCCCCTGAGACAAGAGCTCTTGCAGAAATAATTCCCAATAGATTTAGCAAGAGTCCAAAAGGGTTTGCTGCCGTTGGAGCTTAAAAGGACTTTGTTTTTGATGTGGTTATTAAACGAGTTTTTTTGCCTCAGAAAGAATGCGGGCATAGCGGTTTCTTGCGTCGTTAAATGCTTGACGGTTTTCTTGACTGGGATTGTGTAGAAGCGTTTTGTGAGCTTTGACCTTTTCAAGTCTGGCCTTGTCACAGGATTTAGAGAACCAGTGCGTTTGAGTGGCTGAAGTCCAGAATTAACAAGTGGCCCCTTTCCTCTTTGTCGACACCCACGGTACGATAGTATTTAGGCTGTAAGCAAGCCCTCGTGGCGTGTTGTTGAAATATATATATATATATATATATATATATATATATATATATATATATATATATATATATATATATATATATATATATATATATAAAGGAGACGTAAAGGAAAAGCACCGCCAATAAAGTTCAAGGTCTGTCAGTCGACAAAAAAGTGATGGCTCGGATTTTTTGGGATTGTGAGGATATTCTTCTCATATACTTTAAAGACCGCAACAGCACAGTCAATGGGCCATATTATGCAATACTCATGCATAAGTTACGACAAAATCTTCGGGAGAAAAGACGTAGAAAACTGACCAGAGGCGTGTGTTTTCTCCATGACAATGCACCCGTGCATACTGCTGGAATCGCACAAGCCGCAATTCGTGACTTCGGTTTCGAAAAAATTGCTCACGCTCCGTGTAGTTCAAATATGATTCCCAATGACTACTACCAATTGGGGAATTTGTAAAAGAACTTACTTTGGCGGCATTTCAGTGACGACGAAGCGGGGAAAGCTGCAGTTTGGGCAGATTTTAAGGACAAACCGAAAGAATATTTTTAGGGGTATCGAATTGTGAATCGAACTGAAACGAAGTAATAAGTGCGTTGATGTTACGGGGGACTATGTTGAAAAATAAAATTTAATTGTAAGTCTACGCAGTTTATTTCACAGCCAGGGCTGAAAATTTTGGCGTTTACCTCGTATCTACTGTATGCATGCCTCTTCGTTCTTAATCGTTCTTAATAGTTCTCCACCTGTTACACTTTTTTATTAACAAAGAAGTTAAAATGGACATCCAATCGAACGTATTTTTATAGCACCTACATATCTACCCACATTAAAAAAACTGAAGGTAAAAATGTCTCGCGATATAAATATACGTAGCTATTAATAATAATTAAGCCATATTACTATGTCATTATAAAAATACACCCGCACGTCGTCTCCAATTAAACGGATGGTCTTTACATTTCTTAGTAGGAAGGAAATAATTCAACGGGTCGACGTACCGTGAAGAACAGTTTAGGTTTATTGTTTTTTTGTGTGTATATTCCTTGTCGCTTTACCGGGAGCTCAGAGTTGCATGCGAAATTAGCGCTTGTCATGAGAAAGAGCGCTCTTTAATTAGTAACATATTCATCACCGCTTCCAAATTATAAGAGTTGTTACAGTAGAGGAAACGCAAGACGTTGTGTGTGTGTGTGTCTGTGTGTGTGTGTGTGTGTGTGTGTGTGTGTGTGTGTGTGTGTGTGTGTGTGTGTGTTTTCTTTCTTTAACGTCTGCCTCTTTCCGCGACTATGGCCAATCACCGACGCCAGGGAGCAGTTTCACCTCACTATCCTGGAAATTTTGCCGAACCCCTGCCTTTCTGTAAGGATGGTAGGGATCTTTAACGTGCCCAACATCGCATGGACACAGGACAGACCGCTTTACGCCCCCTCCGAAGGGCGGAACGTGCAGGCATTCAACTTGCTCAAATATAATGCCAAAACCTCGGTTGATGTTAATGTTACAGTTTGTACTGAAAAAGTGAAAGGAGAACCCTGTGATCGAACCCAGTACCCTTCGGTTCAGAGGCACAAGTTCTTACCTTTGAACCACCGAGGCTCTACGCAAGGCGTTGTTTATACACTGTCTATAAAGTAACGCATAAGTTCAATAAAATTAAAAGTGATCATTATTAAGGAAAATTCAAAAACAGGTCGACTTTTATTGCCAACAACTAACTTTTTGATATAAAAATCTCACCCCTATCGTCACACCTCTTCAAAGGGTAGCTACCCTTTCGAAATTTTGAAATTGGATGATGGGTAGTGTGATACATTTTTTGAAGCTAATCTAGTTCTCTATCCAGCAACACCATTTTTTTGTAGGAATAAAATAAATTGAATAATGACATTTTAGCGAATTTTCATTAAAAAATCTCGCTAATAGAGAAGGCACGATGAAAAGCTTTTGAAAAAATTTCTTCAGATGAGGGAGAATTTGGGTCCCTAGAACCCAAAACGAAGGTTCGTTATATTTATTTATTTATTTATCATTACATTACCCAACAGGACACGCCCAATTATTGGGTAGGAAATACAGAACTGACCAACAAAAAAAAAAAAACAAAAAAAAAACCCAACTACGTTAACTTTACAATAAAGCAGAAAAAATAAAATACAAACTCTTATGTGCAATAGGGAGCAACAGGATTAAAATTAAAACTAAAAATAAGCATTTTAAACCATAATATACAACTAGATAACCGGATGTAACTAAAACAGAAAAATATAAAATCTTACAACAATAAATAAAAATTAAAAAATAATTAGAAATACAAATCAGTCCTCTATAACTGTGAGTTTGCTAACCTTCTGAGCAACCTTGGATCCGACATAAAGATATCAATGGAAGACGCGTGCCTGTTGGCAACCAAACACAATCTATAAAGTGGCGAGAATTTCACAAAATAAGTTCGCGGCGTAGGTAACCAAAAGTTGACCGAAATACGCGAAGACATTCTCGGAACATTAAAGTTAAGTTGCTTAAGTATACGAGAGCTGTCACAGGATCCCCTTACTTAAGCATTTAAAAAAATTAGTGCAGCTTGTTCCCTTCTAGATTCTAGACTTGATAGCAAGAAGTCCCGCTGCATATACTCCGAAGGGTAACCCACAGAGAGATATATACCATTGAGGCGGAAGTAAATATATTTCAGAATGCGTCTTTGGATATTTTCTAACTGGAGAATATGGTTCTGGTAACAAGGAGACCATACAATTGAAGCATACTCAGGTCTACTACGGATAAAAGTACAAAAAAGCACTTTAAATGTGTTAATATTACTAAACCCGCGGCAATTCCTAGTAATAAAGCCCATTGGTTTAAATGCACTAGATACAACATTCTCAATATGAGATAAGAAAGACAATTTTCTATCAAATGTTACGCCCAGATCACGGATAGATACCGGCCTAGCCAGAGACACATTAACAAGAAAATAATCGAATTGTATGGACACCAGCGTAAGAGTAAAGGAAAGACAACTACATTTAGCAATATTTAGAGAAAGATTATTTATATTACACCACTCCTCCACATCCTCTAATGCTAATTGAAGTCGAATACAATCATCCACCGACTTCACCTCACAGAAAATTTTGATGTCATCGGCATACAGGAGACATTAAACCCTCAAACCACCAACGAGATCGTTAATGAAAATATTAAAGAACAAAGGACCCAAAATCGACCCCTGAAGGATCCCTGATGGCTGAAATATATTTTGATCTGCAGCCATCCACAACCACATATTGCTTCCTGTCCATAAGGTAATTCGCAATCAGTTTTCGGAGTGATTCAGATAAGCCAAATGCTTCTAATTTACGTAACAGAAAAGCATGATCAATGCGGTCAAATGTCTTTGACATATCTATGTAAATGTATATGTATATGTATATATATATATATATATATATATATATATATATATATATATATATATATATATATATATATATATATATGCGTGTGTGTGTGTACCCGAGCGATAACTGAAAAAATACTAAACTGATTTCGAAACTTGCCAAATTTATTGTTTGGGCGAAAACCGAGGTCGAGTTTGTTAATCAGCCTTTAAGCTTAACTTTTTCTGGTGGAAAATCGGAGAGAACATTTTGAAAACGCTATATTTTTGTAAGTATCAGAGTAACTGGAATGAGACTACATGTGGCTTTAAATAGTGCAAAGAAACCTATGTTGTAGATTTTAAGTAATTTGGTACTAATAGTTAGAGTTGTTTTCAAATTAAAAATAAAATCTCAAAGACATGCGTTGAGACTACTTAGATGTTGAAGTCTAATGCCTGACAGACAAAGTAGTTAACTGCCACGCGTAGCTTGATTCATACAACAGGTATAAACCATACATCAACGGTAACCAAACTAAATATATACCAGGCATAAAACATACTACCCGAACCAACAATCGTGAAATCTCGGCCGCAATTATGGAAAATGACAGACGACATAAAATTAAAAATTTGCTAAGTGATTGTTATTTAACTGGGGGGCTCAATCAATTATTAAAATACACTATATTTGTAGCTTTATTAACGGCCCCAAATACAGTTTTAGCGCAGCATATATATATTATGCTGCCGCATAATATAACAGAAAGCTAAAGAAAATCAAGCGAAGTCTCTATAACAATGATTCTAAAATAGGTTCTTCTATCTTTAAATTTAAACACAAGACGTCATATAAGACCGAAACAGTCATGGGATGTGTTTCAATGGTAATTCTACTAATTCTGTAATTAATTGTTACGTATACTTTGAATATAATATCCCGGGCATGAAGTCGATCTAAAGTATCACGCAAATTAAACGTTAGTTGTCGTGTGCCTAGATGGCGCAGGGGGCATCGCACTTGCCCCATAAGCAGACGGTTACGCGATCGAATACAGCTCAATGAATTTATGTTTTATTTTGACATTTGGAGAAACAATAGTGCACAGATTTCATACGTTTTGAATAAGATCTTATTTTTGTTTAAAACGCTTAAATAAGTTTGTCACCTTTGAGTCTGAAATTATAATTTTGTTATTGTTGATATTGCAAAACCCGGTTTGATTAGGTTGACTAAAACGAAATCATACTGACAATTAATAACGAAAAATAACTGCTATGTTTATAATTTGGCAGATGCTTTACTTTTCTAAATATGAATTAAGTTTCCTTCTGGCAATCTTCTCTATAACTTTAATGAAATTTATAATATAAGTTTCTTTTAAAGATACTTACACTATCTACAGATATAGCAAAATTTAATTCTCTAGCTTCATAGAAAATTGTGTTTTGGGCATTTTTCTCAAAAGGAGTTAAAACGCAAGATTTTTTTGATAATAGAGAGATATCGATGGTAACACTTTCGAAAAAATTCTTCAAATGTGCGTGTACTAGGACCTCTAAAATCGATCTTCAAGGTCTGTTAAGTTGAAAGTATTAACTTTACTAATATGCCGTATAAAAATAGTGTACAATTCTTATGAAAATTCGCTGTTGTAATGCACTTGCTGCGTCTCGAAATTTTGATTTTGTAAAGACTGAGCTGAATTCTAAACTAAGAAATAATAATAATAATAATAATAATAATAATAATAATAATAATCATAATAATCGAGCAACTGGGACTTATTTAAGAGTCAATTACAACGAAGTAGAAAATATGAAGCAAACACTTACCTGCTATTGTGTTCAAAAACATTAAGTACTCGAAGTTGGAAATCTCTCTTCTCTGCCATTTTTGTGTCATATTTGAGTTTCGCATTAGCTGTTTTGGAGTCATCATACTTGCACGTCTGTAAAGCAAGAACAGTAATATTTATGACAATTTTCCAATGGTTATTTAACATGAATTAATTTGCAAACTCAAAATTTACAAATAGGATAATTTGGGTAGATTTTAGTACATTTTTAGAGATCACAGTTATCACTAACTTATTAAAATCGTTATTGACGTAAATTATTAATAACCTTTTGTATAAAAACCGTAAAAATTAAATTCGTTACACACTGTTTCTGTATATCTCAAACAAATAACAAACTTTTTGACAAATAAACGAATATATGGTGAACATAAAAATGATATAAGATAAAAACAACTAAGTACCTGGTTTGAGGAATTCCATATTTGATACCAACGCCAACTCTGGGTAATGCTTTGATGACCTTCTTCACGGTGGCTTGGTCAGGAAAGGCAAACATAATGGATGCTGAAACAAAGAAGTTGATATTTGATACCACATATTCTTACCAAATAAAACCAAGAAACAGTGCTGCTATTTATAAAACACCTATAAATACATACTTATACAGGCTGCTTCACGGTGTGTGCCCTATTAGATGTTTCTGGAGAACTACACGTATTTAAATTCTGAAAATTGGTATCCGCACGTTTTTGATGCTGATCTTTCTAACTAAAATATTTTCAATTAGCCTGCACTTCCGGTTATACCAAAAGTCGACTCAAACATTGTTTATTTAAAATGGAACACCCTGTATATTAGCTTTGAATGCTCTCTTCTCTTAATACCAGGAAAGCCTTTGGCCTTGACAAGATCCCAGCAATTGTTCTCAAAAAATGCGCACCAGAACTTCCTCCTGTCCTGACTCGTCTGTTTCAGACATCTTACAATAGAGGCATATTCCCTAGTAACTGGAAAACTGCTCGAGTACAACCCATCCCCAAGAAAGGACCCAAAGCGCTTCCTAGCAACTACAGGCCTATTTCTCTCCTTTCAGTCGTCTCTAAAGTGATGGAAAAGTATATAAACACCGAATTACTAAAATTTCTTGAAAAACGCAGTCTAATCCACGACAGGCAGTATGGATTGCGTCAGCGCAGATCAACTGCCGACCTCCTTTCCTTTGTCATCCATTCTTGGAACAAGTCTAAGGAACTACACGGTGAATCCCAGATTGTCGCTCTAGACATATCCAAAGCATTCGAGCAGGTCTGGCACGCAGCGCTGCTTAATAAACTTCCGGCCTATGGCCTACCACCAAAACTCTGTACCTGGAGAGCAAATTTCCTCTCCAACTGGAGCATTTCTGTTGTCGTGGATGGCCATTCCTCTAAACTGTATCCAATTAACGCAGGAGTCCTTCAAGGTTCATCTTTGGCCCCTACTTTGTTTCTTCTCCTGATCAATGACCTCCTCTCTAGCATATCCAACCCAATTCACAGTTAGCCATACGACAGCAACCTTCACTCAAATATACAATATTCTAAGCCCCTCTCTTCAGCCCAATTAGATGAGGATCGCAGACTCGTGGAGGGTTCTGTCTCTGTGGATCTCCAAAAAATATTAGACTGGGAAGTAGAAATCTTGTACAATTCAACTCCACCAAATCCCAGTCTTGCTTTCTATCTCATAAGAGATATACCAGCCCTAGATCCATCACAACGAACAACCAAGTTATTCAAAGTAATGAGTCCTTTTCACTTGTTGGCATTTCTATGGATCGAAATCTCAATTGGCACCAACATGTCACATCAATTGCAGAAGCGGCTGCTAAGAAATTAGGTTTCCTCTTCCGGGCTCGCAAATACTTTTCACCGGCTAATCTATATACCTTATATACTTCACAAATAAGGCCAAACCTCGAATACTGCTCCCACATCTAGGGTGCCGCTGCCGCTTCTACACTCGCTATCCTGGACTCCATTCAGAAGAGAGCTATACGTCTCATCGGTCACCCTTCCCTCACCCAAAGGCTGCCATCCCTTGCCCACCGACCTGCCGTTGGTGACCCCCCGCCCCCTCTCTCTTTTATAGATATCTGCACGGGCACTGCTCATAGGAGCTTTCTTCCAAGTTTCTCGACCTGCTGCCCCAACAGATCTACCAGGGGAACAAAGCGAATGAACCCTTTTACTGTCCAGGTCACCAGATATAGAACATCTTGTTATCCCTGCTCTTTTGTCCCGAGGACTTCCAAGTTGTGGAATTCATTGCCGGCACATGTTTTCCCTTCTCCTCCAAACCTTCAAGTCCAGAATTAACAAGTTGCCTCTTTCCTCCTTGTCGACACCCACGGTACGATAGTATTTAGGCTGTGAGCCCTCGTGGTGTGTAGTTGAAAAAAAAATCATCTAAAGACAAAAAAGATAGGTGTCAAAGATTTAGTTTGAAAACATTTACGAAATTTTAAACTGCGGTGCAAATACAAAGGTAGTTTTCAAATATTACAACACGACGCGTCATTTATGATTTGCCCCGAAAGAAAAATCATATTTTTTGACAAAAACTGGAATCTCTAAATTAGCTTGTATACTTTGTACCGCAGTCTACACCCGTGAAACTTCTACCAGTTTTAACACCCGATACAAATAACACATTTCTGCACTTATAATTAACCATCCTAAAAAAATCTAATGGCGTGCGAGCGTGTGTATGTCTTCAAATTTACATGGCTGCGGCGTTAATGCCATTTGCATATTTTCAAAGCGATTGCCAATCTACATTTGCTAAACAAATTATCGATATTCAACATAGGCCCACAGTAAATAACCTCATAGAGCCACTACATTTTTGTAATAACAAGCGCAAACTTGACTTTTTTAATGCTTTAGAAATAAAAACATGACATAACTACCTTGTTTTAAACGATCAAAATGACTTTGCGTTTTATTTACCCAACATAGGAGTTAAAATTGTGTTTTCTTTACAACCACTGGCGTAATCACTTATTGGTAAAACACATTGTAAAATTATGATAACAAATATTACTATGCTATACTACACTGCAATGCAATTTACGCATAACATCTTTGTATGGAGAGGGGGTTATAACTATCGAAGCGCAACCCTTTCTTCCTCAATTGGTAGTTTTATTTCTTGTAACAGGCACTGGAGAAATATGAAATCGCGATACAATCGTGCTTTTTGGAGAAGAAGTGCTCTGAATCTTAATATCCATTTCCAAGTCTTCGTTACTAGAACCATGGGGGAATCTTCCATGAGATAAGAGAAGTAAGAGATCATAGTTGCTCACTACTTAAAGGTCCACAGATTTCATTGACGACTCAAGACGTATTTCATAGTAATGATGATCAGGCTCTTTCGAGCAACCAGACCTTGGCTCAGTGTGAGCTTCCGTTGATAAATCACCATTTGGTTCATAAGAAAGCTCATTCTCCTCTGCAGAGCAAGGTTTGGTTCCACCTGAATCTGATGAGCAACCAGGTGTTGGTTCTATAGGGGTTGCTTGTCTTTCACTGCACGACTTCTTCGCCTCCATTTCTGCAGCTATGTAGTCGGCATCCGTGAATATTGCTTAATTCAGAGGATATATTTCGGTAGCTCTAAAACCGTGTAACGCTATTTTACCTGTCTGGCACTTCAAACAGGGTTTTCCAAATAGTTCTCCAATGTAGTATGGTGATAATGCACGATTATTATGACGAATCCATGTCCTTATTTCTTCGTTGTAGTAACACTTCAATGCACCCATAAATGTTTTGTCGCGTGATTGAAGTTTTTCGGTTAAATAGGGTGGAAATGAGATGACTGATATAGTTTTATCTCGCAGGTAAAATGAATGCAAGATTTCTGGTGACTGTAGTGCCCGTCTGGTATCAACAAGACAGGCGAGTATGCAGTTGTTTTAGTAATCTTAATGAAGTGCTCAATCCACCTTGTGAATACATTTGCTTGCACCTATCCACTTGGGTGCACCTCTCCAATAGAACCTGGAGAAGTGCCACCCATTAGTTGTGTGTTTCTCCGTGAAAAAATCAACTCCGACGGGACAAAGTCTCCTTCCGCGCTCACGCAGGCTATGACCGCAATCAGGGTCCTCGTTCTGCAGAAGTTAGTGACGCAATTTGCCGCTTCCCTTGGACCTATGACTGATGTGAGCTTGCTCTGCACAACAGTTAGCTCCGTCTCATCAACACTGTATACGCGGTTTGGTGGATAGTTATGCTTATTGTAGGCAGCTTCTAAATTTGCAGGGAACTGATCAACATTACTCTTGTTGAAACGTCATGCCCGGGCAAAAGCGGTGCGATTGGTTTTCTTACAGACAGTGTGTATTTACGCCAACCAGTCCCTTCCAGCTTGCAGTGACTTTCAAAAAGGATGCCTTCTCTCGTTGCCATATGCCAAACTGTAATCAATACGCTTTAGGTCACTGCGACTCAATCCATAAAATTTAGATTCCATTAGAAGAATATATCTGACTAATTCCTCTTCTGGCGGATCACCGAGGACTGTCTTTCTACCTTGCTTAATTCTGGCAACCTCCTCTGGACTCAGATAACTCATTTTAGCACAACGTTGAACGGTAGCTCGTGGGACATTGAATGGGCGTCCATCAGTGTGCCCATTCTTTTCTCTCGAACAGCTTATACCGCTCGTGTCATATCAGCGTTCCATGTTTTTCTTTTATTCTTAATCTTACATATTTTAGCCGCTCGAGACATTCTCAAAGAAAAGAACGTATTTTGTAAGCAAAATTTCATTTCGGTTCGAATACATGCGTGTAATTTGGGCCAGCCCATATTTATAGCTCGCTACTAGCCCATATTGGAACAATATTCTAGAAATGTTTGTGACAACACAACTTCTTATTCAGAAAAATACCAAAACTAATTATTGTACATGAAGATCTTACATATTCATTTCAACACACCGAAAGCGTAATATCTAAAAGTATTAAATTTTTGTTAAAATCTTATGTTAATTAAATACTTGCAAAACTTTTGCATTCACGTTGTAAACTAGCGCGACTGGAAACCCTTTTGAGAGTGCAGCAGTGGCGGCATCTATATATGCATGTGTCATATATATTGTAATAGTAGTAAGTACATACAGTCACTAACAGGTGGCAATGTTTATACCTGAAATAACATGATAGCCCATAATAAATGCCTAGCCCATATTTGTACAAGTTACTTTATTGTTTGGGCATCTCTTGACTATTGGAAATTCTCCATTATTAGAGCTACTACGATTTGGTAAAAAATCTAATCGGATCACGGGATGGGAAAATATTCAGAGTCAAAATTTGGGGAATGTTCAGGTTATGCGTTAATTTTGCGGTGCAGTGTATTTGATGGATTCCTCTTCCTTTAAAACTCATCTTCTTGATTAAATATATCAAACAGAATGCATCTAGCAGAATAAAAAATAGTCTCAATAATGTAATCAGTTGATGTATGGCGATATTTTCATTATACAGAACCTGCTTCTATTATTGTTTTTGTTAATTAGTTATTTTATTAATATCCTTGTTACTCTGCTTTCTATGTTAAATATTGAGATACATGTATCGCATATACATTTTGAGCACGTCGCCTATCATTTTTATTTTATTTATGGTGTGATGGGTGCGCATAAATAAATTCATTTTTCCCTGTCTGGCGATGCCGTTAAAGGCGAAACCGGTTGCAAGGAAAAAAACAAGCACTTATGAGGACAAAGAAGAAGTCTCTACATCTCTATTTACTTTTATACTTACTTCTGCTGGCAAGGAATATTTCAACAGCAACATTTTGCAGCAAGTATTTCCTTGAAAATATTGCTCTAACTTCTGAAAAGTACCATTTTCCATGAAGATGGTCACAATATTTCAGCACCTGAAACAATGGAATACATGTTAGAACGGTCAGCATTACGACAATAATGCTTTTACTCCTAACTCTTTAATTTTATTAACCTCTTTAATTTTATCAATAAATTCAAGTCAATTTGTTACTAAAAAACTTTTTCGTTTGACGGGCAAGCTTTTAAAGTCATTTGGCAACCACTTAGCTAAATTGTATGTCGGGGAATCTATAGCCGAAACAATGGGTCTCATTTATTTTCCCGGTTTATGAACTTTTGGGAGACCGTACTTTTTGCGGGCTTTAGGAATTGCTACGAAACTATTTTTAACGTCTGAAATATTTTTTGGTAGCATTTTTTAAATGTGTTGTGGTGATTTGGGTTCTCCAAGTGTGCTTATCAGTGCTCATCACAGGTCACAATCTTCGATTAATGAGCACCTATCTATGTAGTTTCTAATTTAAATAAAAACCAAGGTGTGTGTTCCTTATTGACTCATGAAGTCATTAGAAAACGTTGAAATGGCAGTTAAATTATGAATGCCCTCTATATTATTGAATTAAAATGTAACACATTCTGAAAGCCTATCTGAGCGTATAATATTTAAACATACAGTGTGTAAAAGCCAAATGGAATAAATTCATTATTTCGGTTACTGTAGAATGTACAGTAACCGAAATAATGAATTTATTCCATTTGGCTTTTACACACTGTATGTTTAAATTTTTAAAAAATCCCGAAACACGTCAAATTTAGATTATAAATTGACATTTTTCAACGTGAAAATCCAGTCCCTACCTTCATCCCCCTTCGAATGACAGGTACAATTCCAATTTTTTTAAGGGGAAGTATAGGCTTGTGATATGCCGTTTGAAAGGTCTGTTCATTCTCCATTCAAAAATGTTATCGTTTTCAAGTTTATTGCAACAAATAAGATAGAATAAAATAAAATCATGTGGTTACCGAAATTCGCTATAAAATACCCAACACTTATTACAATATTGTAATTATTATACTCAAAACTTATTTCCCGTTTAGGTATTGAAGATAAGAAAGTAATAAAAAAATAGAGTAATGTGCTTTTTACATCGTATCCATTAAAAATACATTAAAGAGTTTCCGAGGCAATGTTAGTTTGTTTAAAACGCCTAAGCAAATTATTTTATAATTATCAGTTGTCATTTAAAATGCGAGTATTATAATTTTAGTTTGAATTTCGTTAACTTCAATTCTGAAAAATTGTTAGATTAACGGAAATTCATAAAATAACAGTTACACAAATGATTGGTTACGGAGATAAAACCCGAACACAACATGAAGTAACTCGCCTATTTCATGAGAAATTTCCTGATTTACCGCCTATATCCCAAGGAACAATTAGTAAAATAGAGAAGCAGTTTCGCGAGTTTGGTGATGTAAGGCAGATAAAAAAGCAGAAATCAAATTAGATGTGATGGTTGAATTTGTGGAAAACCCACATACATCGGCTAGACAGGCACCCACTACATTTAATGTTAGCCATGCATCGATAGTTAACATATAAAAAGAAAATAAAATGCATCCCTATAAAATGATACCTACTCACGATCTCATGGAAGACGATTTTGATAGAACTTATTTTTGTGAACGAATGATGGACATGTTGGATAATAATATTATCCAATTATAAGACGTTGTGTTTTCTGATGAGTGCACTTTTTCACTTAACGGTCATGCTAATCGGCAAAATTATCGTTACTGGGCAACGACAAATCCTCACTGGATGGGAGAAGAACACACTCAATACCCTCAGAAGGTTAATGTTTGGACAGGGATTGTTGGAAACCATATCATTGGTACCTTTTTCATTGAGGGCGATTTGAATGGCGATATTTATTTGGCACTACTTCAAAATGATGTCATTCCAACTTTGGCAAATTTAGATCCTGATCCAGGAAACCCTCAAGGTCCAGTGAATACGATATGGTTTCAGCAGGATGAAGCACCACCACATTAACAACTCAATGTCCGGCAGTACCTAGATGTAATATTTCCCAATCGGTGGATAGGGAGGCAAGGATCGATAGAATGGCCAGCGCGATCACCTGATCTTACCTTATTAGATTTCTTTTTATGGGGATATGTGAAGAGCATTGTGTACAAAACTAAACCTTTTGATTTAAATTACTTAAAAGAACGAATAACGCTTGCGATTAGGTCGATCGCGCCTGATATGTTAAATAATGTTAGAAGACAGTTTTATTTAAGATTAGGGTGTTGCCAAGAAGTTCGCGGTGAACATTTTGAACATCTACTTCATTGACATTCATAGTTCTTTTTAGTATCTTACATTTTATTACATTTTGCATTACATTCAAGTTTTTTATTGTACTGTAGCGAATTTCGGTAACCACGCGATTTTATTTTATTCTATCTTAACTGTTGCAATAACCTTGAAAACGATACCATTTTTGAATAGAGAATGAACAGACCTTTCAAACGACATATCACAAGCCTATACTTCCCCTTTAAAAAATTGGGGGTTGTACCTGTCATTCGAATGGGGTTGAAGGTAGGGATCGCATTTTCACGTTGAAAAATGTCAATTTATAATTTAAATTTGACGTGTTTTGGGATTTTTTTATAAGACTCTACAGTAACCGAAAAAATGAATTTATTCCATTTGGCTTTTACACACTGTATACCTACCTAACGGTAGGCGTGTTTAAAAATCATTAAAGTAGAAATATTTTTGTACATCTACCCATCATCAAAGATGTAGAAATTAAGAATTAAAAATAAAAATTGGAATCGCTAACTTCCAGTAGATGAAAAGTACCAGAAAATAAAGATAAGGAACATACCTACGTAGACAGGCGAACAAATGCCATTGGCAATTTAATTCTTAGAATTCCGTTCTACGAATTCGCTCAAAATAATATAATGAATTAAACCACGTTTAATACAAGAAACTCTTCAAATGAAAATTTTGTTATTTTCAAATTCAGTATTAAGATGGCTGCCGGTATGTATTGGTGTTTTAACATGCAAGGGAGGGGCTTCTGAATAGTGAGACCATCAGATAACAGTGATTGTATCGATCCGTGCCTCCGCGAATCACTTCGCGGTCTCGCCGAGACTGCGCCTTCCTTTGTGCTCTAGGTAGTATGTTATGTACCTTATTACCTAACAATTAACGATATTTTCATTACAAATAAACGACCTCCTTGCGAAAAGCAGCCAGGAAAGTCTATACAGGATGGTGCAAAAGGATGGCGCATCTTCTTGACACAGAAAGATACGGTAACAAATGGAATTTATACGTTCACAAAAATAAATTTAGAAACTTTATTTACGCCGTATAAGTGTTTGAAAGACCTCTAATTTCAAATAAAGTGGATATCAAATCAAAATTTCAAACGTTATTTCAAGAAGACTATTGGAGAAACAGGACGTCACCACAATTATTTGAAATTATTCTTTGGAAATAAACAATTTTCAATGGCATGCAAAAGAAATACTTATTTCTAGGTTTGATTGCCCCTACAGCATTCAACTGATAAAACCTCACATCATCACACCCATCTTTACAAACATACCAGAGATAAACACTTGCATATTGAAACAAGCGTTACAATTATTATTAAAGAAGCTGTCAAAATTTATAATGATTGGTCAATAATTCAAGATTTAGCGGGTTGTGCACTGTATATTAAACAATTGGACCATGTTGTTCTATTTACTTTGCCAGAGTTTTCTTCAATTTATACTGCAGAAGCTGTTGCCATACAAAAATCTTTAGTACTAGCCCGTAACCAAAATACGAGTGAGTAGCTTTGTAGTCTTGACCGATTCGCTTTCAGTGTTAAAATCTCTATCAGATCTTCAAAATGCTATATATCGGTCCAAGCTTATTTGTTACATTGCTTATCAATTGAAAGTCAGAACAAAAGAGTAACTTTTATATGGGTAAAAGGGCATTCAATGCTTGAGGGCAATGAGAAGGCTGACTATTTTGCTAAAAAAAGCAACAAAAACAGGTTGTAAACATGACTTTTACAGTAACTGCGATCATTTTCCACAAGTAAAGCATGTTTGTAATGTAAGATGGCAATGGTAGACTGAAGATCAACCCAGGCTTCAGGGGCCACTGCAAAATTCAGGAGATCGTGAAGGAGCCCATGCTTGAAATGAGGTCAGACTTCGCGAGCCCGCGAATGTGCAGGGAAAAGAACTTTACAGTGGAAATCCCCGACCGCGAGGCATGGCGGGAGGAGAGGCCGGGAATACCACGGGACGCGCCTGTCTGGTTCACAGACGGATCCGGCGGGGAGCGTGGGACGGGGGCAGGTGTTTACTCGGAAGGACCGATGGTAAGTCATAGTATTATTTTCCTCGGAGTCCATGCAACGGTCTTTCAGGCCGAAATGTACGCCATCCTGCACTGTGTGCGGGAGAACAAGAGGATGGGCTACACCAACAAGCAGATCCTCATAGCCACAGACAGCCAGGCAGCTCTTAAGGCACTAAGTAGCCCACGGGTAAATTCTTGGCTGGTGAGTGAGTGCCGAGACTAGACAAGCGACCTGGCTGGGCAGAATGAGTTGACCCTCATCTGGGTGCCGGGTCACTCGGGGGTCAAAGGCAATGAAGAAACTGACTGTCAACAGAACCATTTATGGGACCAGAACCGGCTCTGGGCGTGACAAAGAGCACTGCCAGGGGAACCATTAGGTCCTGGGTCAGAAACCATCACAAGGTGTACTGGGCGGACTGTCCAGGGCTCAGACATGGGAAGTCAATAATTGACGGACCCAGTTCAAAGAGAGCTGTGGAGCTCCTAAATCTTAGCAGAGGACAGTTCAGAAACACAACAGGTCTCTTGACGAGACACATGGCCGTCAAGAAACACCTCAAGACAACTGATCTACGGTCAGTCTAGACCGGAGACAGAGCAATATAAAACTTCACCCTACCAATCGCTGTGCAGACTAGTTCAAGGCATAGTGTTTTTGGAATGAGTGGAGTAAGACTAAGGGTATGCACAATCAACTAAAAGTTGCAGTGCCATCGGGGCGGCAAGGCCGCGGGCGAGCCCTGAGTGAAAAAAGGCTAAGTTTGATAAATACTATGGGGACTCTGCACCATCAACTTCCATAGTAAAAAAGTGGTTTACTGAATTTCGTTGCGGTCGTACAAGCACAAATGCCGCCGAACGTTCTGGACGCCCAGTTGAGGTCACTACACCCAAAACAATTGAAAAAATTTACGATATGGTGTTGGCCGATCGGAGATTGAAAGTGCGGGAGATTGAAAGTGCGGAAGATTGTGGGAGTCATAGTCACCACATGGCTCAGTGGTTTCGATTTTACATGATCACTCGGGTATGGGAAAGCTATACTAAAGATGGGTGCCGCGTTTGCTCACAATCGACTACAAACGCAATCGTGTGACAACTTCGAAGGAGTGCTTGGCGTTGTTAAACCCCAATAGGGACAAGTTTTTGCGTCGTTTCGTAACCGTGGGCGAAACATGGATTCACCACAACACACCAGAGACCAAGCAGCAGTCAAAACAGTGGGTTTCTCCATGCGCACCGGCGCCGAAGAAAGCCAAGGTGGGTTTGTCAGCCAATAAAGTCATGGCGACCGTTTTTCGGGATGCACGCGGTATAATCCACATTGCTTACCTTCAAAGGAAAGAACAGTCAATGGAGAATATTATACCAACTTATTGTACCGATTCAATTACGATTTGAAGAAAAAACGACCGTATTTGGCCAAGAAAAAAGTTCTTTTCCACCAAACAAATGCAAGGGTGCACATATGTGTAGTCTCCATGGCGAAATTGCATAAATTGGGCTACGAATTGCTCCCTCATCCGCTCTATTCTCCGGATTTAGCCCCGAATGACTATTTCTTGTTTTCAAACTTAAAGAAATGGCTGGGCGGAGAGATTTGACTCCAATGATGAAATCATCTCACAAACAAATACCTGTGTTGAGGACCTCGATAAATTTTATTTTTTGGAAGGGATAAAAAATTAGAGAAATGTTGGATGAAGTGTATAGAGCTCAAAGGAGACTATGTTGTGTAATACAATGTTTTTTTGTCAAAAAACCCGTGTTTCATTCAAAAATCACGGACTTATTGACCCGACGTCGTATCTACCACAATATGCACCGAAAAAAGTGAGATGATGCAATATTTCAATATGTAGATGAATCCCGTAGAAAAACTGTTACTAAATCTGGATAAATTTAGAAGCAATACGCATTGCATTACAAGAAGAGCTGCATAATATGATGGCCTGAGCTAGAGGATTTAGAGATTTGTTAAGCCTTGAAAAGCATCAGCCTGAGAGGCAGCAAGCAGAAGGTAGTAAGTGGGAATGTGGCATGTGCTACAAATAATGCCTATTACTCACATCTCGACAAGGGGTGGACCGCTAATCCTGAAGGTGTTTCCAGGTGTTAATGTACACAATAATTTATCATAATGAACCTAAATTAACCATGACGAAAATCATAAATTCTAATTCAAATGTAAAGTTGTCGAAGTTTATGTCTGCAGTAGCATTGAGTACTGAAATATTTTAAAAATAAATCAATCAATTTAGCTACTTTACTTTTTAGTGAATTATCTTAAAAAAAAATTCACTAATGGGATCCCGACTTTTGAATTTTGAAAAAATGTCTTCAAATGAGGGCTAAATATTTATGTTTATACATTTATGTGTCACACCGCTAATTGAAAAAATAATGCGTCGATTTTGATAAAATTTGGTGAGTACCTTCCTTTCGCAAGTCGCTTAGATAAGTTCGTTAGCCAGGAAAATCGGACTAGTTTTTCCCGAAAAATTTTGCGTTTGCTTTCGGAAAATTGTTATATCTCCGGAAATAACAAAGTTACTATATTTGGTGTGAAGGTTTACATCATAAAAAGAAAACCATGCACCAAAATTTGAATCTCTACGCTAAAATAAAAAAAAGTTATAAGCTTTTAAGTTTTTATTCTTAAAACGTCAAAAAAGTCGCGATTCTAAACGTCAAAATTGACATGTTCTAGATAGAGAACCTACATGAACGGCTATACAGCGTAAATGTCATAAAATAAGTTAAAAAGCCTTAAGTTTCAGCTACAATCTTCGTTGTTCTTTATTTTATTAAATTATTTGCAGAAAATTAATTTAAAATAGACCCTTTATGTGATGCTTTGGTAGCAGTTTCAGTTATTTATTTGATTTTAAGGAATCATATTACGCTTATTATGTAGCGTTTTTTTTTTTCTTCAATTGTGCAATGTGGAAGTTTTTTATGGAGAACGGTGTTGGTAAGTAGTTTCTCATTTCTATGGACTTCTGCAAGGTTAGTTTTTTACAGTTTGCATTTCTAGCTCCGTTGTAGCCCAGAACCTCAAATTGACTTTAGGTCTCTTAACTGTATTGTGAAGTTGAGATCACAGCATTTGTCTGATGGTTAATGCATACAGGAGTTCCTCTAAGCATGTTTCTGATTCTTTTTTTTACAAAAAACGAACAATACGCTAATCTGCTAATTTACCTATAAATGTTATTAATATTTAAAAAAATGGAAACAACGCTCGTGCCTGAAATAAAGTTCTTTTCCTCATTTTAACTTTAAATGAAATTTCCTTCTCCCGTTTCGCATCCGTTCAACACATTGGGCACAGAAAATATAGGAATTAACTTAAAATTATCATTTATAATTAAAGAAAAATACAATTTGTTCTAGGTATGCAACGAAAAAATTCACACAACATAGAATAACTTCTAGATTCTAAAACCTACTGTGACGCTATTAGGAAACAACGTTAAATGAAACGAAAACCATTTCAGGTTAAGGGATGGAAAAATGATTTTACAGTAAAATAAGCTTTCGTACTCCAAAAAAACAACAAGATTCTTATAAGGCGTAATACAATAGTGCATAATGATAGTCCATGGCAACAGTACATGTCATATTCAACTGACAAATTATTTTGATAAATGTCAGATCTACTTTCAAAGTGACATGTAAATAAGTATTTTGTTTTCTGACATTTGTAATACAAATGTAGACATGCTCTTCTTCTTACAATCATATTTATTTTTGGCTATCACAATTTTACTCATAGAGTCGGATACAATTTTAGTGACTTTTGAATTTTTAAAAGATTTCATTAAATGAGCGCGAAGTAGACCCCATAAAACCCATATCCGGTTTAGTTTCAGTTTTTATCTGTTTCCATATATACAGGGTGACGCATTTCTAGGGTAAAGCTCAAAATATCCATTATTATACAAGATATGATAAAAAAATTTATATGTTAATTATACGATGTCTGGAGCTGCATCTTATAAAATTATTTTTACAGTCACAGGTAGCCCATAAGTCGCTGCTGATGCAATTTTTTTCCTAATCGATCACGCCTTATAGTATTACAATTTTTGCATTTTCCACCGAAAGATAATGCATGTCTGTAAGAAAATAAATTCGGGACTCAGCAACTGCGTTATGGTAGCGACTTTTCATAAAATGTTTCTTTCGATAGCTTAATTTACTATTAACCTAAGGTTCGTTGGCCAGGAAACCAGCTTTTTGGGCACATTTTAGGTTTATTTTCGGAAGATTTTTGTATATTGTCAAACAATAAACTTATTTTGATGAAATATGTTACATTGTTTCTCCTATATAGGTTATACTGGTAACCAAATTTGATGCAAGCTTTCTTAAAAAATATATATTTCCTATTAAAAACATTTTTATGAAAATTCATTACCATAACGCCCTTGCTGCGTCCAGAGATTTTTTTGTATTGTATTTTAATGAAGAAAAAGTTTGAACGCAGCAAGTGCGTTATGGGAGTGAATTTTCGTTAAAAATGTTTTTAATGACAAATATGTATGTTTTTAAAAGAAGGACATTTGGTTAGCAGTATAGTCTATACAGTCTGTCCCACGTAGACCTTCCATTAGCCGTTTCTGGAGTACGGGTCACAATTGATTTCTGAAAATTCACGCAAGTGGGTTTCTCAAAATTTACAGTTCACTGAAAATATTGACGTTAGTATGGGACTTCCGGTTATACCGGAAGTAGACATCAACTTTCTTATTTAAAATGGAATATGGTGTTTTTTTATTACGGATCTAGATTGCTCGTCAAGTTTTATGGTAGGCTTCACTAACATGTTATGTCGTTTTTCTCAACCATTTTCGAGATATTTGACTTTTTCAAAAATTTCTTAAAAAACATTTGTCACATTTACACACCTGTATCTCTCTTATTTTTCAACCTGAAGAGTTAAAATTTTAAAGTGCAAATTCTAAAATTCCACAAAATATTTGGAATTTACTAAAGCTAGTATAAGTTAAACAGGGTGTCCGAAATAGACCGGTCAATCTTGACAACTTTAAAACCTAAAAACTCTCTTATTTCAAATAGAACACCCTATATTTTATAACGTTGGTTAATGTACTTTTTATTGTTCGTTCGATTGGTATCAGCATTCCCTATACCTAAGTCCCACCGATTTGAAGATATTTAAACATTACTTGCGATAAGAAAATAAGATCAGTCAGTTTATCAGGTTGCCTAGGAGATGAAAATTTTAAACGTCATCTTCCGACAGTAAACTTAATGGTTGTACTGTCAAGTACGTTTGTCAATTGTATTTTAATAAAAGAGAGTATTTTCCACAATAATGGCACACTTCAATTACTCAAACGATGACTTTTTGAATTTAATTATTATTTACGGGGAGTGTAATCGAATTGTTAGCAGAACATGTCATGTGTTTGCAGAGTGATTTCCAGATAGACATAGACCAACTCCTGGCATGATCAGAAGACTATTCAAAAATTGTTCTGAGAATGGAACGTTTCGTTCAGAAGGTAATAAAAAAACCGCTATTGGACATGAAGAGGCACAAATAAATGTTTTGGCATTTTTTACTGCTTATCCGCATGCGTCAATCAGAGACCGCAGTAGAAATTTGCATCTCTCAAGAGGAACTATTCACAGAATTCTAAAAATTAACAAATGGACATCATTTTCGTTCACTTTAATACACCATTTCGAACCTGTGGATTTTTTTCGGCGTGTAGAATTCTGTGAATGGTATCTTTTGAAAACTCAAGATGAAAATTTCTCAAGAAAAATTATATGGTGTGATGAGTCAATATTTTCAAAGAGGGGCATGTTCAATCTTCACAACAGTCACTATTGGTCGAACGAAAATCGTCACATTACTAGAGAACAAAATTTCCAGGACTGTTGGAGTTTCAATGTATTTTGCGCAGTAAAATACAATAGAATTATTGCCCTTAACATTTATGATAAGAACTTAACAGGTTGGTACCAATAATATTAAGCAATACTGAATTTCATTCACAACCTATTCTCTCATTAACCTAAAATAAAAATAAATTGATATGACATATGACGCTGCATAAACTGCGCCATTTGCTATAAGAATGCAAATAACAGAACAAACCAATAGCAATTTAATTTCTGACCACGTGACCAAGAATTGTGTTGGTCATTTCAGAATGCCAAATATATAGATAAATCTCCCTACACTAAATTCACAAAAAAATGTTATAGTTGTAAAAGGTTTATTCAACTTATAAGGTTTTTATTTAGTTATTGTTTGGATCACAACTTAAAATGAGGCTTAAACCCTTTAGCTGCCGATTTTACCATATATCTTTTTGAATAACATATCAATTCTAGAAATAAATATTACCGTTAATTTTTCAAGGGAAACTTCCCAACTTTGTGTAATAAAATTTTGAAACTGAAAACCCTGACTGTTTCAATTTATTAGGCAGATTTTGTAGCTTCCCAACATTCAAACAAGACAAACTAAGACATCCGTTATTATAACCTCTCCGACACACATTACACAACGCCTCAATACATTTCTGGGAGCGTGTCGTAGGTTTTACATTTCTTTAATTCAGGACAACTTAAATTTGTGTTGAGAGAAACGTATCAAAATTAATATATGAGAAGATCTTTGAATGCTCTATCTATGTGAAAAAGTCCACTCCACTCACTTTAATAATTTAAAGAATATAGCGTTTTCAAAAAGTTTTCCCCGATTTTCCATCAGAAAAACTTGAGTATAAAGGCTGACTAACGAGCTCGACCTCGGTTTTCGCCCAAACAAGATTTTTGCCAAGTTTGATTGAAATCAGTTTAGTATTTTTTGACTTATTGCTCGGATACATACATACATACATACATACATATTATATATATATATATATATATATATATATATATATATATATATATATATATATATATATATATATATATATATATACAAACATATAAAAATTTTAACGGACCTTCGTTTTGGGTTTTAGGGACCCAAATTCGCGCTCATCTAGAGAAATTTTTTCAAAAGCTTTTCATCGTGACCTCTCTATTAGTTAGTTTTTATAAATTTTCAAGGCATACTTGACTTTTGGAAATTAAACTTATGAAAAATTATTTTCTATTCTAGCAAGGCTTATGTGTCCCCGGATCGATATATATATAAATATATAAATATATATATATATATATATATATATATATATATATATATATATATATATATATATATATATATATATAATGTGTCCCCGGATCGACGCATGAATAGGTGAAAAAGGCTGTAATTTTTTGAGTTACTCTTCATTTTCTGAGAATAAGCCTTGCTAGAATAGAAAATAATTTGTCATAAGTTTAATTTCCAAAAGTCAAGTATTTATAAAATAAACGTATTTAAAATTTATATTCAAAAACAATTAATAACATTTTCAGTAAACTCAAAAGTCAGGATGAAATTTCCAAAGTGTCTGGAGTGGTATATTGTATTCCGTGTAATAATTGTAGTTTAAGATACATTGTCCTTAAAGATAGGTTAACACGGCACAAAAGTGACATACGCTTAAAAAAAAGAACTTGCGCTCTGTCAGAACATAATCTCGACACTGGCCACAACATAAATTTTAGTAATGTTTTTATTTTACAATGTAAAACCTTAAGTAATAAAAGAATTACTTTTAACGACAATTTATTAAACTTAAAGAAACATAATAATTTCAGAAATCACTACCCCTATTTATATTTCCTAGACAAAAACAAAAAACAAATTCAATTAGACAATAGTTAGCTTTATATGTCAGTTTGGCACTTTTCGACTCCACTCAAATTGATAAAAAGGTTTTTTCATTTTTATTATTGAATAATTAGTTTACTAAAACTCACGTTAGTTGTAAGTATTTTAAACTTTTATATTTTCCCCATGTAAATTGTAAACTCTTTTCTTTCCATGTTGTAGCCTTGAGAATGGAATAAATTTTTTCCGAAAGCCCGCGCATATAATAAAGAGTTTTATTTTGCAACTGACGGATTTCCCACAATTTTTTGATATATATATATATATATATATATATATATATATGTATCACACCGATAACTCAAAAAATGTTGGGCCGATTTTCATAAAATTTGGCATGCACCTTCCTTTTGTAAATGGCTTGGATAAGTTCGTTAGTCAGGAAAATCAGATGAGGTTTTTTGAGAAAATTTTGAGTTTTTACTCGAAAAAATTTTTTATCTCAAAAAATAAAAAAGCTATGATAACCAAATTTGGTAGGTAGGTTTATGATATAAAAAGTAAAATATATACCAAAATTTAGAGTTCTATGTTGCAAGAAAAAAAAGTTATATTAGAATATTTTGTGCCAGATCATTTCTATGAAAATTCACTACCATAACGCACTTGCTGCGTCCAGGCTTTTAATCAGAATTATATTGAAAGGTGACATTGGTGATCTCGTGGAACGCACATTTTGTTTTACGAAAATTCGTATGGAGATAAGTCAATCACGACTGTAATGAACATATTTTCGCTAAAATTTTAGGTAGGTTTTATTATTTTAACTATATATTACACTATTTACTTACGTAAGAACAAAACTAATAACATAACATTCACTTAACCAACTCCTACCCACCCTTTTATAATATCTTCACTATCAACAAGCATTGTCAATGTCATCTCGATGCACAATCCTATTGACAGGCAGCCCACTACGATGTACCCACCGGCAATATCACGGTATCAAAGCAACACACCGCAACAACTCTCATCGCAAACAATGAGTGACAAATGAAGGTGTTGTGTAACAACGGAACAAAAGAGAGTGCTAGGGCATTGTTTGTCTGTCCGCACTCTACAAGAACAGAAAAACATCGGGCCACGGTTTATCTAACCCCTCTATTGTCGTCTACCGGTATAATCTCATCTCCCCCGGCGAATTAGAGTACATTAAGGGGTTGGGGGGCGAGTCAAGGAGGATGATGACCGTCAATGAGGTTCCCCGGAGGATAGAGAAATGCCAGATTAAAAACATGCAATTACTGTGCTGTGCTGAAATTACATGTTGCTCTAGAGTGACAGCAAAATATCCCTTGTGACATCTATTGAGGAAATAATGCATAATATTACATGTAATAACGGCTCCGGCATACATTTTAAATATGTTCGTACTGCCATATAGATTTTGGAGACTTATCTCGACCGCACTCACCAAATCAGTGCATCTAAGTGCAATCAAATCGGCTATATAATTTGTGTTTCAGAAAGTCAATTTGATTAAAACACACTTTAAATTTAGATTTCGATAAAAAAATTAATTTTGTTATATTTCTTGGAACGTGAGTTTGGATAATGTGCTTTTGGCACTTCAAAACAAAAAAACTTTATTTCTAAATTACAAGTTTAATTATAATTCTAAAACAAAGGAGAAATACACGATGTTTAATGTTGAAACACTCGTAATATATTCTAACATAATATTGTATCTTACTTGTATACATAAACTCGTAAATGCTTAGCTAACATTATAAAATAAAACAACTTAAACCAAATAATTATGTTGACTATAATTAATCAGCAGTTTTCTTATTTCCGCGGTGAACGACTGCTTCCATCCTATTACTATACTAACACGAGATATCAGTACATCATTATACAGGGAGCTGTAACTCATCCCTTGTCAGATGAGATTTAGGGTACCTAAATCTTGAAATTGATGTCCTCCAGGGGAACTTCGTGGGTCTTCTTAAGTTCGTTGATGATTTTGGACTCGGCTGCGGAACTGGTTATTCTGCCTTTAAATTTCCAAAAACAGAAACATGCTACTGTTAATAAAATAACACAAACAGTTTAAAGTAAAAACACTTATCGAAGTATGAATTACAGAAACACTTA
Organism: Tillus elongatus; assembly: GCA_964006375.1. Classification (NCBI taxonomy): domain Eukaryota; kingdom Metazoa; phylum Arthropoda; class Insecta; order Coleoptera; family Cleridae; genus Tillus; species Tillus elongatus. The sequence continues at coordinate 12,668,898 of OZ023267.1, read as the reverse complement.
TTGTTTGTAGTAACTCCTTCTGATGCTGTAGTTGGGATTTCACTAAATTCAATTCATCTAAATGTATAGATTCTAGATGTAAAGGCACAATGTCAAGTTTTGAGTTCATAGACAGTTCACTAAATTTATGTTCGGGCAACGGCACATAGAAAAGTTTTTTAATTTCAGATTGATGAGAACTTACGGTTTGTCTTTTGATTTTTACTTCACAGCCTTCTTCTACTTTTACCAGATAACTACCATCTATGGCCATGATTTTACGGTCATCGGTGCATCTGTAGTTGACTATAATTTCTACTGGAGAGATGATGATCCATTTACTTTCGCTGATCTTCTGAATCTTCACATCTTTTATTAAAATTTGTTGATGCTCACAATTGTTATAATGGGCGGAGAACTTTATTAATTGTATTTCACAAGGGCTGTTTGGACTGATGTGATTCATTGTTTGAGCTTGACACAGGAATTCAGTTGGTCGGACTTCTCGACATGGTACAGCATTATACCGGGTGCTGTAACTGGTGCTATAATGTGTGGAATAAAATATCACTCAAATGTCATCTAGGAGAGTTCTTGCTGAACTACATTCTTTGTAATTTTCGGTTATTTTCTAGCACATTTCGGGCTGTAATTCATTCGGTCCTAACTTGACAGATGTTGGTTTTCAAATGATCTAAAGTTTGTGTATTAATATCAGAGTAAACCCGATCTTTCGCGTAGCCCCGCAGCAAAAGGTCAACGGCGTCACATCGCATGATCTTGAAGGTTAATCGACATCACCAAATCTCGAAATTACGCGCCTTGAAAACTTTTCGTGCAATAACGCCAAAATTGGTAATGCTGTGTGGCTGGAAGCGCCGGCTTGTTGAAACCATATATGATCTAGATCAAAATCTTCAAGTTTACGTAGGGACCATGCTACCAAATTGTCCTTAAGGTGTGCTCCAACCAAAGAACTGTTAAATATTTAATAACATTTGAAAACACTGGTAGGCACATAAAGCTTTGTCAACAAAGTCCCAAGTAAGTCCTCACTCATGCACAATAGGCCAAGGACTGCAGTTATATGGGGGCGGCAAAGCCGCGGACGAGCTCTGAGGAGAGGTAAAGTCCTCACTTGGGTATTCATTTTTGGACTCGCAAAAAAGGTCTATTTCAAATACATTTCCTCCAAATATTTTAGGCCAGCCAAAGAAAGTAAGAATTAAAACAGAAAATTGAAAAGTGGCAGAACACATTTCATGCAATATTGGTTGTCGATAAAACACAATCTTTTCAGAATTTTCGTTTGTAACTCATGAAACGTTACATTTATCTTTGTTACAGCCGGTCACCCATCCAGGGATTAACTAGAACTGATGGCAAAACATCAAAAATAAAATATATTTCATGCATTTTCTGCAAATATTTTATTCAAATGAAAAAGAGTTACATTTAAACAGACATTTCAGATCTCGCTAAAAACATTTCATGCAATATTTGTTTTCCATAAACTGTATTAGTTCCAGAATCTTTGTTCAAAAACCACCGATTTACACGTTTATGTATGACAAAACAAGTGCTTCTTGCCTCGTGAGTCATCCAGACCTCTCGAATCACATTATATTCTAAATTTAAAAAAATATATTTCGTATTGACAATCTTGTAAACTTTTGTTTGCAAATAATGCAGTACAGAACATTTTTTACAGGAAGATTTGATAAAAAGATTTTTGCCATGAAAATTCGCCAGGAAAGTTTTATTCAAAAAAATTAATTATACATGTTTCCATGAAAATTTGGCAGATAACACGAAAATTCGAACAAAATTAGCAAAAAAATGTCAATGAAATAACTCTTTCATGAAAATCCGCTAAAAAGGTTTTTACGAACATTTCTTTGAATTGTTTCCTACGAAAATTTTATAAAACAAATTTTCTGCGATAATTAACAATTTTTTTTTCACAAAAATTTCTCATGCGATAAATTTAAAAAATATACCTGATCTGTTAATAACAGTGCTCTAAATGGAATCATAACTTCCACATAGCTGTGACAATCTACTCTCCACAGAAAGGCATTCTCACGAAATGAATTTAGGGTCCATGACTTGAGCACAAAGAGAATATTCGTATTCCTGTACCCATACTCGAGTTTTAACGAAAAAATAACAAACTTTCACCAAATCACCTCTCATTTATCCCCTACCCCATGAAGCAATCTTACCCAAAAACAATTAGAAACGCTCCATTGTCGGGTGCTAACTTGATACCAAATTTGAAGATGATATCTTAATTCGTGCGAAAGTTCTTGCGTCCACTAATAGACAAGCCGAGAGATTAAAAAAATCGTTCCAGAATCAAGTTTTCAATATGTTTGAGACTTTTTACGCCGTTTTAACAAAGAAAAAAGTTCGAACTTTCTATCACCGATATTCCACCCCCACTCCCACACATTCAGCCCTTAATTTAAATTCAACACAGAATACTAGATGTTCGATCAAGTTGGATCTCCAAAAAATATTAGACTGGGGAAGTAGAAATCTTGTACAATTCAACCCCACCAAATCTCAGTCTTTCTTTCTTTCTCATAAGAGATTCAACACCTAATTTAATGTCAGCACCGAATATCAGACGTTTGATGAAATTAAAAGTTTTTTAATAACTAAACCCTAAAACGTTCTATTACTCGAGTTTTAACGAAAAATCGTAAATTTTCATCAAACCATCCCCCATTCATCGCCTACCCCCTGAAACGATTTTACCCAAAAACGATCCGAACCGTTCGTTTGTTGAGTGCTAACTGTATACCAAATTTGAAGACGATATCTCAATTCATTCTAAAGTTATCGTGGCTACAAACAGACAAATGTACAGACCGACAAACCGACAGACACAAAACATTTTCGTTCCCAAATCATGTTTTCTATATCTTTTGACACTTCTTACGAAGTTTAAGCGAATTTTTTTAAATGTTTGTCGCCGATGCCACACACGTATTGATGATGTGGAAGTTAAACTGGATAAAAAAAATTGAGAAAGGAACAAAGGTTTGAACCGGTGAAAGTAAAAAAAGTGCTGCAAATTGAATCACAACTTTCACATAGCTGTGATAATTTATTTTCTTCAGAAATACATTCTCATGGAATGAATTTAGGGCCCATGACTTGACCACAAAGAAAATATTTGTATTCCTGTACCCATAAACTTTTGAAACGTTATATTACTAGAGTTTTATTGAAAAAATATCAATTTACACCAAATCTCCCCTTCTTTATCCCCTACCCCCTGAAGCGTTCCTTTGTCGGGTGCTAACTGGATACCAAATTTGAAAATTGTATCTCAATTAGTTCGAAAGTTATTGCGTCTATAAACAAACAGGCGTACATGTCGACAGACCGACAGACAAAAAATTTCGTTCCAGAATCAAGTTTTCTATATGTTTTGAGGCGTTTTATGCCGTTTCAGCAAAAAAAAAAGTCGAAATTTTTGTCAACAATATTCCACCCCCACACATTCAACCCCTAATTTAATCTCAGCGCAGAATACCAGATGTTTGATGAAATAAAAAGTGTTCTAATAAATAAACGCTAAAATGTTATGTTATTCGAGTTTTAATGAAAAAATGTCAATTTTCACCAAAACCCCCCATTCATCCCCTCCCCTTGAAGCGATTTTATCCTAAAACAATCCAAACCGTTCGTTTGTCCGGTGCTACCTGTGTAACAAATATAAGACGATATCTCAATTCGTTCTGAAGTTATCGTGGTTACAAACAGCCAGATATACACAGACTGACAAACCGACAGACAAAAAATTTTCGTTCTTAAATCATGTTTTCTATATGGTGGTGGTGGTTGTGAGCTAGCCTCGAAAGTTTCCTTCCATTAGTCACAGATTGTTGTTAATAAAAAAGTCCTTAAACGGCCACAATACCTGCTTCGCCCCCCCCCATTACAATACTTCTGTTTTTTTAACTTTGTTACAAATGGTAGTTCGCCGTGGAAGTAAAAATAAATAAAAATCTCGGGACGCAGCAAGTGCGTTATGGTAGTGAATTTTCATAAAAATGTTTTTATTGCAAATATGTGTGTTTTCTTTTTAAGAAAGCAGACATCAATTTTGGTTACCAGTATAACCTATATAGAAAAAGCAGGCATCAAATTTGATTACCAGTATAACATATATAGTAAAAACAATGTGCCATGTTACATCAAAATAACTTGATTGTTTGAAAACGTACAGAAATTTCCAAAAGTCAACCAAAAGTGTTACTGAAAAAATCCGTTTCCTGGTCAACCTTATAGGTTAATAGCAAATTGAGCTTTTCAAATATGAAGCATTTAATCAAAATTCGCAACCACAACGCACTTGCTGCCTCCAGAATTTCTTAACTTACAAACATGCATTATATTTCGATGGAAAATGCAAAAAAATAAGGCGTTTTCGACAAAAAAAAATTATTTGTATCACCAACGACTTATGGGCCACCCTGTGATTGTCGCAATAATTTTTTAAGATGTAGCTCAAAACACCGTATAATTAATGTATACAATATTTTTTCATATCTTGTATAATAACGAATATATTGAGCTTTATTGATTTTTTACGAAAATTCGACAAAAATTATATACCATTAAACAATAAACTCTATAGCTAAGGCTACTGCCAAGCATCAGAGAAAGGGTCTATTAGAAATGAATTTTCTGGAAATATTTTAGTAAAATGAAGGACAATGACGGTTGAAACTAAGAGTTCGGTGTATGTAAAACATTCTTCTTGAGACATTTTCTTTCCATAGATCGTATTAGATTCAAGTTATTTGCCTAAATGTTGCGAATTTTGACGTTTTCAATTGTCACTTTGACGTTTTGAGGAAACCCCCAATTTATTTTTCTTTAAATGCTCATAACTTTTTTGTCTTTTGACCTACAGAGCTAAATTTTGGTAGGTGGCACACCCATAACGATATAAACCAGCTTACCAAATTTGGTTGCCCTTACTTTGTTAATTGTGGAGATATAAATATTTTGCGAAAGAAAACACAAATTTTTCCAGGAAAACCTCGGCGGATTTTCCTGGCTAACAAAATTATCCAAGCGACTTGCGAAAGGAATGTACTCACCAATTTTGACGTTTAAAATCGCAATTTTGACGTTTTGAGGAAAATCCAAATTTATTTTTCTTTGAATGCCTGTAACTTTTTTATCCTTTAACCTACAAAGCTAAATTTTGGTAGGTAACTTGCCTATAACGAAATAAATCCGCGTATGAAATTTGGTTGCCCTTACTTTGTTAATTCCGGAGATATAAATTTTTTCCGAAAGAAAACACAAAATTTTCCGGGAAAACCTGGACCGATTTTCCTGGCTAACGAACTTATCCAAGCCATTTGTAAAAGAAATTTATTCACCAAATTTAATCAAAATCGGCCCATTATTTTTTGAGTTATCGGTGTGATACATATATATATATATATATATATATATATATATATATATATATATATATATATATATATATATATATATATATATATATATATATAAACATATAAAAATTTAAACCGACCCCGGATATGTGTTCTGGGGGGCCTAATTAGCGCTCATTTGAAGAAATTTTTTCAAAATTCAAAAGTCGGGATCTCCTCATTAGTGAATTTTTTTTAAGAAAATTCACTAAAAGAAGGATTGTGAGAATTGAACGAAACTTGACTGACCTGTCAAAAATGACATGTGACATGTAGTTTCCTTTCAAAAATAAGAATTCAAGCCTTTTCCGACAAAACTGGAAGTCTGTCATTTTAGCGAATTTTTATTATAAAAACTTCGCTAACAGAGCGGTATCGATGGTGAGGCTTTGCAAACATTCTTTCAAATGGGAGCGAATTTGGGCCGCTAAAACCCGAAACCAAGGTCTGTTTGAGTTTATATATATATATATATATATATATATATATATATATATATATATATATATATATATATATATATATATATATATATATATATATATATATATATATATATATCTATCTTCACGATAACTCAAAAAGTTATAAACCGATTTTAATGAAACTCGGTAAGAATCTTTCTTTTATTAATGGCTTAGATGAGTTCGTTAGCCAGCCCTATCGGACCAGTTTTTATTATTAAAAAAAAAAAAATTCCGAAAAAAAATTTGTATCTCAAAAAATAACAATGCAATTTCGATGAAATCTGGTTGGTATGCTGCCCTCGCAAATGCCTTACTACATACCAAAACTCAACTTGCAAAATGGTTAAGGAAAAAAACAGTATTCATTTACAAGTTCGGTTTAGTTATGTCAGTTAGATACTGTCATTTAGTTCCTGTTTAAAATTTAAAAATGTTGTATTTAATAAGGAATGGTTAGAACAGATTTTTATCCGAAGAGAATATTGATATGGTTGGAAGCTGTTATTAATGTAGGCAATGATTGAAACATTAGATGGGAGAAGAAGGTAATTAAATGTTCGTACGTTAAAATCTGAAGTTAATAACTTTTGGAAAGCATACGTCAAACACATTTGGGCCAAAATGATTTAAATTATGTCAAACAATATATGTACAAGTCTCTGACTTCTTTATATGGACATGATGTATTATTATATACCAATAAAGCATTAATAATAATAATTTAATAATTAATAACATATGTATTATGTACTGCCTACAGCCTACATTATATTATGTACTCCTTTTTACATACTATCTAGGTTTATAGAAAATTGATTTTGATGCCGTTCAACTGCAAATTTTTCATAATATCAGAATCTTAAATTTTGTCGAGATCAGTCGACGGGGATTTTTGGGATACCTAAATCCGTAGATAAGAAGATAAAACGTGAGACCGAGCTTGGAATGAGCTTCTAGGGGACCTAATTCGCAATTATTTGAAGAAAATTTTCGGAAGGTTTGGTGATAGTGAAGTTTTTCCATGAAAACTCTCCAAAATGGATGGTACACTGATAGACAGACGAATCAAAGTGTGCTGGGAGAAGTAATAGAAGAAAGCTGTTTGCCAAAAGAAATAGAGAGGATGATTGCAAAATTTATTGAACACAAAAATGTAAGCAGTAGATCAAGGGTGAAACTTTGCAAAACGTGATACAATTGATGAAGGACAGAAGCGTCAAAGACGATGCGACATCGCTTTTAAAATATGACGAGTTCTATAATTATGTTACCTTTGGCTTTACGAATTACATTCTTCTTTAAAATTTAGCTATTCAAATGTTTTGAATTTTTCAGAACAAAATAAAGTATTTATAAAATGTTCTTTATCTTAAAAATGTAGGGTCATTAATAAAACGACAGAATTTCTGCATTTTCGGACTAATTTATGAATTTGTTTTCTCAGTTAACAAGGGTTTCTGCTATAAAAAGAACAAGACAAGACAGACTTAGTTGCAGTCTGAAAAGCTGAAAGGTGCGTCCTGGAATCGTCTGATTGGGGTATGAAGGGGAAACAGGAGACTACGGGCTACGGTGACTGCGTCTCTACCTAGTTTATTTATCGACGACAGTCAACTGTCACACAAACCACAGTTTATGTGGACCTGTGTTCTGATCGGAATGTTCAGATAACACTTTATATTCTACGGCCCATTGTTTTATCTTCTTCTTCGTGACTCTACATCTCGTTTATAACTTTGTTCTCCACACACCATTGGCATAGTTTACTTTTATACCATTTGTATTTTCAACAACTCCAAATGCCTATCAAAGAAATTAAATAATAAGCTTACCGAAAAAACAATATTATAAGTTAAATACGACTTTCATAAAATAGATCGTATCCATCTTATGTTTACTGGCGCCTTCGTAATGCAGGTTGCTAGGTGAAAGCCTGCAAAGCAAGAGGCCCCAGGTTTTATTCCCTGACGGGCCAACGAAGTGTTAACCTTGTCTGAAAATTTGTAAAATATTTAAATAAAGATCCAATAATTGCGCTATTATTGGCCTGAGATGCTACAGCCAATGATATAAATTTAAAATAAATATGTTTATATAATACGTATGTGTCTATGATTTATAAAAAAGTCTGGACGCAGCAAGTACGTTATGGAGGTGAATTTTCATTAAAAAAATTAATAGCCAATATGTCTCTCTAGTGCAAGCAGGCATCAGTCTAGTTACTGATATAACCTTTATAGTAGAAACAGTGTACAACAGTTTATCAAAATTGTTTGAAAATGTCCAAAAATTTTCCGAAAATAAATTTAATATGTTTCCGAAAAAACTGGTTTCCTAGCCAAAAAGTCTTAGGTTAATAGCAAATTGACTTACTGAAATTTGAAGCATCTAATGAAAATTCGCTACCAAAACGCACTTACTGCATCTTGATTTTTGTTTTTACAAACATGCATAATATTTCGATTAAAAAAAATGCAATAATATAAGGGTGTTCGAAAACAAATAATTGTAGGTATTACCAACGACTTATGGGCCAGCCTGTGATTGTCAAACTAATTTTATAAGATGCAGCTCAAGACACCCTACAATTCATGTATACAACTTTTTCTCGTACCTTGTATGATAACAATTATATTGAGCTTTACCGTAGAAATGCGGCGCCCTGTGTATACGTAAACAGATAAAAACTGAAACTAACCCGGATATGGATTCTAGGGTGCCTTCTTTTTAAAATTCAGAAGTCGCGTTCTCCTCTTTAACGATTTTTTCCACGAAAATTAGGTAAAAATTATAGACCGTTAAACCATAAACTTAACTAAAACTACCGCCAAAGCATCAGAGAAAGGGTCTATTTGAAATGAAATTTCTGGAAATATTTTACTCAAATGAAGGACAATGATGGTTGAAGCTGAATCTTAAGGGTTTGCAGAACACTCTTCTTGAGACATTATCTTTACATAATCCTTAATTGTTTCAGGTTTTTTCCTAAATGTTGCCAATTTTGACGTTTCATATCGCGTCTTTGACGTTTTGAGGAAAACCCCAATTTTTTTCTTTTAAATACCTATAACTTTTTTGCCTTTAAACTTGCAAAACTTTTGGCACATGGTTCACTCTTTATAATACAAAGACGCGTACCAAATAATTGAATCATAACTTCCACAACGCTGTGATAATTTACTCTCCTCAGAAAGACATTCTGATGAAATGAATTTAGGGTCCATGACTTGACCAGAAAGAAAATCTTCGTATTATTATACCGATAAAATTCTGAAATGTTATATTACTCGAGTTTATACGAAATAATTTCAGTTTTCACAAAATCATACATAATTTGTCATCAACAGGCCGAATAGCTCAGTTCGTAAGGTGAGTAACTTCTAGTGTTGGACTAGGAGGTCGCGGGTTCGAGTCCCGTATGTGGAGCTTTTGGAGTAGGTTATTTAAAAAATAAAGAAAATTTGAAAATCGTGTGACCCCTTATGAAATAATGTATTGTCGCCACTTAAAGTGAAACAAACTATATTTATATATATATATATATATATATATATATATATATATATATATATATATATATATATATATATATATATATATATATATATATATATATATATATATATATATATATATATATATATATATATATATATATATATATATATATATATATATATATATATATATATATATATATATATATATATATATATATATATAAATTCAAGCGGACCTTGGTTTCGTGTTCTAGGGACCCAGATTCGCGCTCATTTGAAAAAAATAGAACATCTGTACCTTATATTCCAGCAGTAACAGGCATACTATCTGCTTCAAGTTTTGTATAACACTACCTACACTTAAAGTTTCTAGTTTTGGAAATATTTACATACCTATTTATAATCGCATACCATAACATCCAAGAATTTTAACTGAACCTTGTTTCCAGAGTCTCTACTTCGTAAGTTATGAAAGTTTCACCCCATCGATACCACTCTATTAGCGATTTTTTTAAAAGAAAAAATTCGCAAATTTTTTAAAGAAAAAAAAACCCTATTTCTTAAAATAAAAATTCGTTAAAAAGCGAGGTTGTCATTTTTAAAAAATGTTACTGACGTTACATTTCAAAAACAAGAGCGGGAGAAACGTAAATTTTATGAAAAATGTGTATTTTTGAAAACTAGAGTTGACGTGGCTGAACATTTCATCAAAACACAAATCGCTCAAATTTTAATGAATTTATTACATCACTGTGTGTGCGTATATATATATATATATATATATATATATATATATATATATATATATATATATATATATATATATATATATATATATATATATATATATTGCTTTAAAAAATTTGCCACTGGTATATAAAATAACAAGGGATACCATAAACATTTTTAAAACAGATTAATATTGTTAAAAACATATAAACAGTAAATTAAATCTTTTGCATTAAAAATATTACTGCAGCAGCAGGTTAACTTAATTTTGTTTCTACCTGAAGGATAGGACTGGTACATAATGAAATTAAGTTAATTGGTCAGTTGTTCGTGTTAACTATAAAGTAAATGGCATATACTAAAATCTTTTTATCTACAGCAACCCAATGAAAATTAATTGACAGTTGAAATGTATGGGATATAAAATTGTAGGAATGTCTGTTGAAGAACTTTATCTATGCAAATTTCAGTGTTTCTGACAGGTGATGCTGGGAAACTGGTTACCTGCTAATGATATACAGCTCAAGAAAACTGCATTCTATGTTTTTCTGCATACAGAGGTACAGGCTGATCGCTGAGAAACGCTCATGTGATTTGAGAGCTGGAAAATTGTATTCAGGCATTATACGATATTCTCATTCAGATTAAAATCTTGGTACTTGTCTAGCACTCACACCAGTTATACCGGAAGTCGCCATCAACTTGGTTATTTTAAATGAAATCCTGTATATTTTTGCATTTGCAGAATGGCGATTCAATTTGGGATAGATTTTACTTTGTACTCTCTACACCCAGCGTTGACAGTTTTTGAAATATTGACAAATTTCGAAAAATATTCGTTATCGCAGCTTTTTAGTGAATTTTCTTAGAAGAAATTCACGATCCCGACTTTTTAATTTTGAAAATATTTCTTTAAATGAGCGCGAACTAGGACCCTTAGAACCCGTATCCGGGGTAAGTTTGAATTATATATATATATATATATATATATATATATATATATATATATATATATATATATATATATATATATATAAATATATTTATATATATAAATATATATATATATATATATATATATATATATATATATATATATATATATATATATATATATATATATGTATCACACCGATAACTCAAAAAAGAATGGTCAGATTCTGATAAAATTTGGCACGTAATATCCTTTTGTAAATGGCTTGGATAAGCTCGTTAGCCAGGAAAATTGAGCCAGGTTTTCCAGGAAAATTTTGGGTTTTCCTTCCGAAAAAAATTTTAACTCAAAAAATAGAAAAACTGGTAACCAAATTTGGTACGTGAGTATACGATATTAAAAGGAAACTATATGTTTCTACGTTACAAGAAAAACAGTTATAAAAAATATTTGGTTCTAGATTATTGCTATGAAAATTCACCACCATAACGCACTTGCTGCGTCCAGACTTTTTATACTGTGATGTATCTTTGTTAAGTGTGAATCTACAAATTCGGTTTTTGGGCAACAGTTTGCTGGCAATCATGTTCTGGAAAATCATTGGAATGAAAATCTGTTTTTTACACAAGATATGCTGAATTTTTGTCTTTTCACACTATCGATAATTCTTAATAAATTTCTCTAGCGAAACAACAGAGCTTCCGTATATGAAAGACGCTCACTAGATAGCAATCTGGATATGTATGGACACTGAGAAGATTTAATTGCATCAGAATTTTCAGAAGCTTTCCTTCTATTTTGTCTACCCCAAGAGTTTTCCTAATTAAATCATATTCAATAAATTTTCGTAGCAAACGTACATTTAGTATAAACATATACATTATGAGTGAAGGGGAATGCAGAAATTACATCTACAACCTTTCCCTTCCGTGCTCTATCACATTCGAATAGACACAAGCACCAGCAGCAACAATATCAGCAGGATAACAGAATCGTAAATCATCTATAATCGAGTTGGTATGGCCCTGCATCGAACCCTGCGAGGGCTGCTAAGCTTCCCAAATAATTCATAACAACGTTCAACTTTATGTGTGTTCACCACGATATGTTTAGGTGACTGCTGCCTGCAGTATTTGTATTATTTAATCGTTGCCTCGGTTTCAGTTTTTCAATGTATAAGAGTGTTTTCCACTTATTGAGCGTGGAAAAAGCTTAGACAATGAAACACTTCTAATAAAAGTCTGGACGCAGCAAGTGCGTTATGAAAGTGAATTTTCATAAAAGTGTTTTTAATAGCAAATGCGAGCAGTGATCAGTCTGATTACCGGTATAGCCTATGTAGTAGAAACAATGTACTATATTTTATCAAAATTACTTTCCGAAACTAAACTTAAATGTTGGTTTCCTAGCCAACAAACTTGACGTTAATAGCAAATTGAGTTATCAAATTTGAAGGATTTAATGAAAATTCGCTACCAAAACGCACTTACTGCGTCCAGATTTTGTTCTTACAAACATGCATCATATTTCGATAAAAAATGCAAAAATGCATTAACGAACTTGTTCTACGAAAATTAACTGAAAATTATAGACCGTTAAACCATAAACTTTACTAAACCTACAGCGAAAGCATCAACTTAACCGACAGCCAAAGCATCAGAGAAAGGGTCTATTTGAAATGAATTTTCGGTAAATATTTTAGTAAAATGAAGGGTAATGACGGTTGAAGCTGAAACTTAAGGGTTTGCAGAACACTCGTCTTGCAACATTTTCTTTTCACAATCCGTATTTGTTTCACGTTGTTTGCCTAAACATTCCCAATTTTGACGTTTCAAATTGCGACTTTGATGTTTTAAGGAAAACTCAATTTTTCTTTTCTTTAACTGCCCATAACTGTTATGTTCGACCATAAGAGTAATATGTGTTTTACATTGACATGAATATATTACCCGTCAGACTGGGAATCAATCCTACTCTCTAGACGAGCGTCTCGCGACAGTAAAAACTTTGATGAGTTTTTTGTTGTTTTAACGATATAAAAGACCTCCCTAACGTGATGTTACATAAAATCCTACCAACTGACTTTTCTGACCTGCCCTGACCACAGTTTGCCCAATTAAAAGCTAAAAGGAGAAAGAAAATCAACCCTGCCATGATATCAAGGTTCTGTGAGCATAATGAACTTTTCCTTTGCCTTTTAACTTCTTTTAGCTTTTGATTAGGTAAATTGATGTCAGGGCAGGGCAGGAAGGTCAGTTGGGAGGATTGTGTGTACACAGCACAGTCAGGGAGGTCCTTTATTTCGTTACAACGACAAAAAACTCAGCAAAGCTTTTACTGTCGCGAGACTCTCGTCTAATTAGAAGAAAGCAATGTTTAATCTATTAATCACATATTATACATACATTTTATCTTTCTGCTCTCCTTGTTTATATGCACTTTAACTATGCCAAATTTCACAGTGCTTCCTGGGCGCAATGTGCTTAACAAGGGGTAGGTACAAAGTATTACAACCCTATAGTTGAAACCACAGCTAAAGCATCAGAAAAGGGGTCTATTTGAAATTCATTTTCTGCAAATATTTAAGTAAAATGAAGGATTATGTTGGCTGAAGCTGAAACTTAAGGCTTTATAGAACACACTTCTTACAAAATTTCTGCTACATCGCCCGTAATGTTAGTTTCAAGTTCTTTATTTAGAACGTGTCAATTTTGACGTTTTGAATTACGACTTTTTGACGTTTTAAGAAGAAAAACTTAAAAGATTATAACTTTGTTTTATTTTAACGTAGCGATTCAAATTTTGGTGCATGGTTTTCTTTTTATGATATAATAATAATAATAATAATAATAATAATAATAATAATAATAATAATAATAATAATAATAATAATAATAATAATAATAATAATAATAATAATAATAATAATAATAATAATAATAATAATAATAATAATAATAATAATAATAATAATAATAATAATAATAATAATAATAATAATAATCTTTATTGACTACAATCATACAGCATGTCTATGCAGATAAGTCTTATGACTTGTAAAGTGTTTAGACATAATTTAGTTAAAGGTCAACCTAAAAATGTTTTGACAGCTATTTACCAAACATTATACTTCAAATTTTGACACATTAAAAATCTGGAATTTATATCTTCCGTGTCCATTCTCCATCCCAAAAATGCTTCCAAAACTTTCGCTAATTGATTTCCCTTTCTACTTAGTAATGCTCCACAACAAGAATCGTTCTTTTCTGCTTCATATTTTTGCCCAAAATACAAATTTTGTAATGAGACAACTTACATTGACTTTTTTTCAATGTTAAAAAAAATCCTTGAATCCTTGTACCCAATATGGTTGCCCTAACTTTGTTATTTCCGGAGATATAAAAATTTTCCGTAAGAAAACGCAAAATTTTCCGGGAAAAACTAGTCCGATTTTCCTAGCTAACGAAATTATCCAAGCCACATCAAGCCACTTGCGAAAGGAAGGTACTTACCAAGTTTTATCAAAAACGGTCCATTATTTTTTGAGTTAGCGGTGTGACATAAATATATAAATAAATATATAAACTAAATATATATATATATATATATATATATATATATATATATATATATATATATATATATATATATATATATATATATATATATATATATATATATATATATATATATATATATATATATATATGATTTACTCATATACAGATTTCCTATTTTACGCAAAATTGTATTGTTTTAAGTCATTACCTCACAATTTTTATTTATAAGCATCGTCCAATATTTATTTTCAACATTTACATCCATGTTTTAAATATGTTAGGTTAATTAAAAGTCAGTTGTAAAATATCAAACGTTGTACACGTCTCCATCTATAACATTTTGTGTTAACTAGACCTATCATGACAACATATTACCTGGTTCTGCACCGAGATGGCGTACATCTCTCAATGATCTACATGCTGACATGTTGCAATAATGTAACTTCCATTGATATATATCTACGATTTATTTAAATAAAATAGCAGGACAGGTAAATGGGTTTCAGGAGCCCTAATTCGTGCTCATTTGAAGAAATTTTTCGAAAGTCTCAGCGTCGATAACTCTTTATTAGTGAATTTTCTTAATACAAATTCACTAATAAATTTTCTGCACCAAGTATTCCAAAAATTAAATTTATATTACAAGAACTATCAAAGTGTTTAAGGTGCAAATAATTTGTCATTATTAATTACACTAAATTTTGAAATAAAATAAATAAATATGCAACTTCTGTCTTATGGTATGTATGTAATTTAATATGTTTGCTCTTTGTAACTGTAGTAATTTCGTTCATCTGTGTTTATAAACTGCCAAATGTATATATTTCTTATTATTCACGATATTAAGTTTCAGCCTAGGTTAAAGCAGGACGTCTCAGTTTCTGGTTTATTACAGGTATTGCATACCTGGCTTCAGTTACTTGGAAACAATGTTGACACTCGTCCGATGTTTCATACGATAGCCCTACTCGATGATCGATGGGCAGTCCCTTTTATCTGGACATGGGTCTAACAGACCCATGAATCAAAATGATATCTCCAAGAACGTATCGAATGCGACTTATCGTAAATATCATCGTCAGTTGAATTTCTGATAATTAAGTGACATTTTTGAGGTTTCATAATGAGCAGGTTGACTTTAAAAGGATTGTATAATTAAAATTGATATAGCTTGAGATGTGACAGCAATTTGGAAACAACATTTTACTTTCTTTTGAATCTATTACACCATTAACGTATTCCAATTCTTTGTTACATCTATCTTTATTTAATAACAACGGACTGGCATTGATTATGAACGCAGCTAAATATAAAACTCGGGACGCAGCAAGTGCGTTATGGTAGTGAATTTTCTTAAATATGTTTTTATTGCAAATATGTCTGTTTTCTTTTTATTTAAGAAAGCAGGCATCAATTTTGGTTACCAGTATAATCTATATAGTAAAAAGAATGTGCCATGTTTCATAAAAATAACTTTATTGTGTGAAAATGTACAAAAATTTCCAAAAGTAAACCTAAAGTGTTCCCACAAAAACTCGTTTCTTGGTCAACCTTATAGGTTAATAGCAAATTGGGATATTCAAATATTAAGCATTTGATCAAAATTCGTTACCATAACGCACTTGCTTACAAAGATGCATTATATTTCGATGGAAAATGCAAAAATGCAATAACATAAGGCGTGTTTGATTAAAAAAATACGAAAATTTGTATCACCAACGACTTATGGGCCACCCTATGATTGTAGAAATATTTTTTTTAATGTAGCTCAAGACACCCTATAATTAATATATATAAAAAAAATTTCATATCTTGTATAATAACGGATATATTGAGCTTTATTGATTTTTTACGAAAATTCTACAAAAATTATATACCATTAAACGATAAATTCTATAGCTAAGACTACTGCCAAGCATCAGAGAAAGGGTCTATTTGAAATGAATTTTCTGGAAACATTTTAGTAAAATGAAGGACAATGACGGTTGAAACTAAGACTTCAGGGTTTATAAAACATTCTGCTTGAGACATTTTCTTTCCATAGCCCGTACTAGATTCAAGTTCTTTGCCTGAATGATGCCAATTTTTGACATTTTAAATCGCAACTTTGACATTTTGAGGAAAATCCCAATAAATTTTTATTTAAATACCTATAACTTTTTTGTCTTTTCATCTACAGAGCTAAATTTTTGTAGGCAGCTTACGTATGATGATATAAACCCGCGTACCAAATTTGGTTGCCCTTACTTTGTTAATTTTGGAGATATAAATTTTTTACAATTTTTTTCGAAAGAAAACTCAAAATTTTCTGGGAAAACCTGGGCTGATTTTCCTGGCTAACGAACTTATCCAAGCCATTTGTAAAAGGAAGGTACTTACCAAATTTAATCAAAATCGGCCCATAATTTTTTGAGTTATCGGTGTGATACATATATATATATATATATATATATATATATATATATATATATATATATATATATATATATATATATATATATAAACATATAAAAATTGAAACTGACCCCGGATATGTGTTCTGGGGGGCCTAATTAGCGCTCATTTGAAGAAATTTTTTCAAAATTCAAAAGTCGGGATCTCCTCATTAGTGAATTTTTTTTAAGAAAATTCACTAATAGTTACGCTGTTTGCTCGATAGAAAAGTTAGCCAATAAACATGATAAAGTCGGGATGCAGCAAGTGCGTTATGGAAGTGAATTTTCATTTAAATGTTTTTTTTTTTTGCAAGCAGGCATCAAGTTGGGTACCGGTATAAATAACGTATATAGGAGAAACAATGTACCATATTATATGAAAATAACTTATTGTTTAAAAAGGAAAAAAAAATCCAAAAAATAAACCTAAAATGCTTCCGAGAAAACTGGTTTCCTAGCCAATGAACCTCAGGTTAATAGTTAACATTTAATGAAAATTCGCTACCAAAAGGAACTTGCTGCGTCTAGATATTTTTTCCTACAAACATCCATCATATTTTGATTTTAATATAAGGGATGCTCGAAAAAAAATCTGTAGGTATCACCAACGACTTATGGGCCAGTCTGTGATTGTCAAAATAATTTTATAAGATGCAGCTCAAGACACATATAATTAACGTATATAATTTTTTCTTGTATCTTGTATAATAAGAATTATATTGAGGTTTACCGTAGAAATGCATTACCCTGTATATATGTAAACAGAAAAAAAAACTGAAACTAAACCCGGATATGGATTTTAGGGGGCCTAGTTTGCACTCATTTGAAGAAATCTTTTTAAAATTCAAAACTCTCCTCAAGACGAATTTTTTGTACGAAAATTACCCAAACGTGATAGACCGTTAAACCGCAAACTTAACTAAAACTGCTGCCAAAGCATCAGAGAAAGTGTCTATTTGAAATGAATTTTCTGGAAATATTTTAGTAAAATGAATGACAATGACGGTTGAGGTTGAAACTTAAGAGTTTGTAGAAAACTCTTCTTGCGACATTTTCTATACATAAACCGTATTCGTTTCAGGTTCTCTGCCTAAATGTTGCCAATTTGCACGTTTCAAATCGCGACTTTGACGTTTTGAGGAAAACCCCCTTTTTTCTTTTCTTTAAATGCCTATAACTTTTTTGCGTTTGAACTTACAGACCTAAATATTGGTACATCGTTCACTTGTTATAATATAAAAACGCGTCCCAAATTTGGTTGCCGAAAGAAAACACAAAATTTCCCTGGAAAACCTTGCACGATTTTCCTGGCTAACGAACTTATCCAAGCCACTTGCAATTTGATCAGAATCGGCCCATTATTTTTTCAGTTATCGGTGTGATTATATATATATATATATATATATATATATATATATATATATATATATATATATATATATATATATATATATATATATATATAGATGAGGCTTGTTCACTTGAAACCCATCTTCGGTTAGGTCAGCCTTGGAAACAGTTGTAATCACTCAACTGAGGTTTGGCAATGTTAGTTGTACGACTCACTTGCATCTCTCTATAATAACAACAACAATAATAATTTATTGAACAATATATATTTCTCACAAAACAATTTACAAAACTAATCAAGAGTCTGGTTGTTCAATAACGTTAAAAGTCACCAAAGTCGAAGACTTGTTGGTGATACTTGTAACATCATTCTCTCTAAAAATAGCTAGTGCACACACTCTGACATTGTAAAGAAATACAAACAAATACCAAAACTGCAGACGAACTCCAGGGATTCGCGGAAAATATAAAAAAGTATAATTATCCTTTTTCGACTATAGATAAAATTTCTTTTCCCAAATGTTTTAAGCCACACTATGGGTAACCTACACACACTTACACATGCGCGGGCCCACCGGCCAGACTCCAGGCACAAGAAACACAAAATATAAAGGAAAGACCACTACACCAGCATATTAACTTCTATGATCCTGTTGATTACTTCACGATCTACTCCAACTATCCACTTTTTTAAACCGATGTTAAAATCTCGAAGCCCATGCTGCTGGCGAATTTGGGCTGGTATAGAATTATATATTCTTACGCAAAGGTAAGGATAGGAACGCTGTGCAATAGTCTTCTTAGCTCTTTCCGTTGTGTTTGTAAACATCACACTGATCAGTTCCTATCATTTGTATTTGACAGCGATTTTAAGTATTGTGACTTTAAAATAAGCCGTCCAAATATAATCAGTGTGCGGTCATTCAATTTTTGTGTGCTGAAGGTTTGCAACCATTGCAAATTCATCCGCGAATGCAAGGAGTGTATGGAAACGCATGTTTTGGGTATCCAACTGTCAATGAATGGCGTCGAAAATTTAAGAGTACAAGAAAGGAGACGAATGATAAGGTGCATTGAGTACTGCATCAACAGCATGAATGTGGCATGTGTAGAAGGCCTGATTAGAGAAAATCGTCGAATGTCAATCAGAGCAATTTCAGAAAATGTTGGTGTGAGTATAGGATCTGTCCATAGTATCGTACACAAACTGGGTTACAGCAAAAGGCGCTAAAATGTAATCGTTTTCAGTCGGACGAGGAAGTACAAAATGCCGTAAAAGAATTCTTCGAGCAGCAGCCACGAGAATTCTTTAAGCAGGGTATACATCGGTTGGTGAAACAATGGGATATGTGTCTTAGTAATAGTGGTAATTATTTGTAAATATATTTGCCAAAATGTTTTTCTGAACCAAAGATGGGTTTCAGTTGAACAAGCCTCGTATATATATATATATATATATATATATATATATATATATATATATATATATATATATATATGTCAGTCAAGCAAAATGTCAACATTTCTTGTAGTAAGTGAGAAACAATAATTGGTTATTTATTATAAATAATAAAAGAGGAAAGAGTTTTATAAAGAATGAACACTGGTTTGCAAAGAGTGTCAAAAAATATTGATGAGAGAATAGTGGCTTTTAGGGCCCTGGTACTGAAAAAATGGAAGTGACAGTACAACGACACTTAGACATTTATTTGGACATGTAACGTTTTAAATTGTATTACTTCCATCCGCAAGCTGAAGCTTCTTGTAAGATGCACTGTAAAATTGAGAAACGAATATATCATAATATATATATATATATATATATATATATATATATATATATATATATATATATATATATATATATATAAATTAAAACTGACCCCGGATATGGTTTCCAGGAGACCCACTTTGCGCTCATTTGAAGAAATTTTTTCAAAATTTAAAAGACGCGATCTCCTCATTAGTGAGTTTTTAAAGTAGAATTCACTAAAGCGAAGAAAATGTTATCGGAATCTACGACTTTCGGAAAAAAGAAAACAAATCACCTCTTTAGAGAATGTTTTCTACGAAAATTTGCTAAAACGAATAATTGGGTGATGTACGCTTTTTAGGTCTCTAGATTTATCCTACCACATAAGAAAAGCTATGGAGACTAAGAAATGCAAATTATAGAAAAATACTTTTTCTGCGTGTAGTAGGTAGCGAATGATGACTTGGCAATTAGATTCAGCAAATGCAGAATGAGAGCAGTGTACCATGAAGCACGACTAACGAGGTTATAGGATGCCTAATGTCTCACTACTTGACAGTAATTTTGTTTATCGTCGACCCCCTCTCTCTTTTAATTCAATCAACGCACTTAATACGATTTGTACCCATTACTGGATGCATTTGTACCCTCTTGACCCTTCCACATCCCTCTTCTTTTCAGAACTGAAAGCTAAACAGTATATCCAACGCACAGTATGTTGTGTCTGCTATATTGTATGAGATCATGGCAATTAAAAAAGGGTTAAACAAAGAAAAATTTTGTTTGTTAAAAAATTGAGTGGTTTAATTCAGAATATGCACACAGTACGAGTTTGTAACTTGAAATAAATTAAGTTAATAAAACACAGATATTTTTCAAAAATCCTCAAATTCAAAAAATAACTAACCGGTTTTAATTAAACTTTGCAAGCGTGTTCCTTTGGTAAAGCACTTGGGCAAGTTCGTTAGCCAGGAAAATCCGACTAGCTTTTTCAGGAAAATATTTGGTTTTCTTGCGGAAAATCTCTGTTGTATTGTATTTTCGAAAATAGCAAAGATATTGTAATCCAATTTGGTATACAAGTTGCTCTTACATAGCGTATACTATGTACCACAAAAAGTTTTCTAACTTTAAAGAAGAAAAGTCTGGACGCAGCAAGTGCGTTATGGTAGTGAATTTTCATAAAAATGTTTTTAATAGCAAATATGTATCTTTAATGCAAGCAGGCACCAATCTGGTTACCGGTATAACCTATATAGGAGAAACAATGTACCATATTAAATAACTTATTGTTTGAAAATGTACACACATTTTCTGAAAATTAATTTAAAATGTTTCCGAGCAAACTGGTTTCGTTGCCAACGAACCTTAGGTTAATAGCAAATTGAGTTATTGAAATTTGAAGCATTTAATGAAAATATGCTACCAAAACGCACATACTGCGCCTAATTTTTTTTTAATAACAAACATGCACCATATTTCGATAAAAAAAATGCAAAAATGCAATAAGGCATGTTCGAAAAAAATTTGTAATTATCACCAACGATTTAAAGGCCACCCTGTGATTGTCAAAATAATTTTATAAAATGCAGCTCAAAACACCTTATCATTAAAGTATACAGTTTTTTCTCGTATCTTGTATAATAACAACTATATTCAGCTTTACCGTAAAAATGCCTTACCCTGTATAGATGTAAACAGTTACAAATTGAACCTAAACCCGGGTGTGGGTTCTAGGAGGCCTACTTTTCACTCATTTGAAGGAATTTTTTTAAAATTCAAAAGTCGCGGTCTCGTCATTAACGAATTTTTTCTACGAAAATTAACTAAAAAGTATAGACCGTTAAACCATAAACTTAACTAAAACTACTGCCAAAGCATCAGAGAAAGGGTCTATTTGAAATGCATTTCTGGAAATATTTTAGTAAAATGAAGGACAATGATGGTTGAAGCTGAAACTTAAGGGTTTGCAGAACACTCTTCTTGCGACATTTTATTTACATAACCCGTATTGGTTTCAGGTTCTTTGCCTAAATATTGACAATTATGACGTTTCAAATAGCGACTTTGCGTTTTGAGGAAAATACCGATTTTTTGTTTGTTTAAATACCTAAATTTTGGTACGTGGCTCACTCTTTATAATACAAACACGCTTACCAAATTTGGTTGCCCTCACTTTGTTATTTCCCGAGATATACATTTTTTGCGAAAGAAAACGCAAAATTTTCCGGGAAAACCTGGGCCGATTTTCCTCGCTAACCTATCCAAGCCATTTGCAAAAGGAAGGTACGTACTAAATTTGATCAAAATCGACTCCTGATTTTTTAGTTATCGGGGTGATTGATACACACACACACACACAAATATATATATATATATATATATATATATATATATATATATATATATATATATATATATATTGTTACAAAGCACTTCAATAGACGTAGGTGCGGTGTTGCCACATCTCCAGAATTTCCCCAACATCTGGGAATTTTTGCACAGTCTGGCAACACCGCCTCCCCACCCCCCTGGGGGTGCCTGGGGTGACCCCCCTCAGGCGAAGTCTCAACCCTCTAGGACCAGAAATAACGAAGTTACTAACTTGTACCCCGTCGGAACGGATAACTGAGGTCTGCACATTCCGAACACCCTGTATATACACCCTGTATACGCAGAGAACCCTTACACCCTGTATACGCAGAGAGATCTTATAGTTCGAGAAACACCTCTTGTGTAACATAGGAGTGGTGACCACATTTGGATCATCCTGTATATACATCCCCCTGTATACACACGGGACCGATCTGTATTCACAGAACTTTCTAGTGAAAGAAGGTCCTGGAACGTTCTGGAATGGAATGCTCTAGAAAGGAGGGGAAGGTACGGCGAGTATATAAAAGCGAAAGCAAGCCAGCCCGAGTTCAGTTCAGTAAGAGAATGTGGTAGTGACTTGAAGAAGCAGTGTAAAGTGTTAAGAGGGTAGTGACTGTAGTACCAGATTAGTGACTTTTGTTGAGAGTAGTAATTGTAAGGCCAGTAAATGAAGTGTTTTGTGAGAGAGACATTCTAGAAATATTATTGTACCCATATTTAGAGTGTAAATAAAGTTGTTTTGTTAAAATTTAAAGTCTCACTTATCCAGAACCCGGAGAAAACGTAACAATTTGGTGTCAGAAGTGTGGGATAAGTGAGTGAAGAAGTGGACAACTAAGCTAGCTGTAAATGGTAAACACTAGATCGACTGACTACGACAAGATGGCTGAAATCAAAGAGTTGATGGACTTACTGAAAAAGCAACGCGAAGAAGACGAACAACGACGACAAGAAGAAGAAAGAAGACGGCGCGAAGAAGAGGAACGACGGCGGCAAGAAGATAAAGAAGACCTCAAGAGGCAACGCGAAGAAGACGAACGACGGCGGCAAGAAGATAAAGAAGACCTCAAGAGGCAACGCGAAGAAGACGAACAACGGCGACAAGAAGATGAAAGAAGACGGCGCGAAGAAGACGAGAGAAGACGACAAGAGGAGGAACAGAGGCGTCTTGAAGATAAAGAAGAACTCAAGAAGCAACGCGAAGAAGACAAAGAAGACCTCCGAAGTATGTTCCACAATATGAGAGTTGATGTAAAAGAAGAAATTGAACAGATCAACGAACAAATAGAAAATGTGGACAAGAAAGTAGAACATGTGGACAATAAAATAGAAAGTGTGGACAAGAAAGTAGAAAATGTGAACAGTAAAGTAGAAAATGTAACAGAAAATGTAAAGGATTGGAACAAACGATGGGAAGAAGTTGAAGGGTTGAAAGAACAAATGAAGATGATCATGAAAGGCACAGAAATCACACATAGAGAACTGACAGAGCAAGTGATGGGCCAGACTGACAGAACTCAACCAAGAGGAGTTACTGGAATGTCCCCAGTTCAAAATCGGCCGGAAGAAGATATGCCAATCGTGCAGCAGCCTCATGGAACCTTGAAGCCGCCGACTTTTGACGGAGAAACATCGTGGCCCATGTACAGGAGGCAGTTTGAGGCGGCAGCTCTCAGCAATGGGTGGAGCGAACAACAGGCAGCAACTGCTCTAATTCTCTCGCTTCGAGGTAAAGCCCTAGAAATCCTCCAGAACATCCCGGAGTCGAAACAGCAAAACTACTTAACAGTGATACAGGCCCTAGATTTGAGATATGGTAACAAGTACATGAGCCAGGTCTACCAGACACAACTAAAGTCAAGGGTCCAGAAGCCAAATGAGACGCTGCAAGAATTTAGTGCCGAAGTGGAGAAACTTGTGCGACTGGCATATCCCCAAGCCCCAGAAGAATTTGTCAACCAGATAACCGTCCAGACCTTCATCGATGGGGTACTTGATAATGAAATGCAACAAGCTTTAAGGCTCGGAAGGTTGAAAACACTTACGGACTGTGTAATTTATGGCTTGGAATTTGAAGCAGCGAAGAATGCATCTCAACCTCGACGCAACAGGCTGCGCGAGGTGAAGGAGATAGAGGACTTTGCAGACACGACAGCGGAACTAAGGCAAGAAATGAAAATGATAAAAGAAGCCATAAGCAAGCTCACTGCACCGGTTGGGGCACGTAGGATGAAAGCAGATTGGTCAGACATAGAATGCTACAAGTGTGGTAGGAAAGGGCACATAAGTAGGCAGTGCTCACAAACCCAACAGGTGGCTCGCAGAAGACAAGAATACACCAACAGGGAGCGCCATCAGGGAAAACGACTTGACGCCAGTGTAGGTGGGCGACACGTGGCATGCGAGACCCAGGGCCCCAAAGTCAGGGTCTCCACTATCAGACGCTACCGCGAGAGCCTCGTTGTACCTGGTAGCATAGACGGGAGACAATGTAGTTTCACCATCGATACTGGCGCCACTAGATCCGTTGTACGCCCAGACATGTTGCCAAACAAGTCGGCACTCACTACCAACAAACAGCCTGTGTTGCAGACGGCAAAAGGGGATAGAATACTCGTGCATGGAGAGGCCACTGTTTACATTAGGTTGGGCAGTACTGAGCTACAGGTAAGGGCTGTCGTCGCAGAAATCGTCGACGAATTTATTCTGGGCCTGGATTTAATGGAAGATTTCGATGTCCTATCAGTAGACTTCCAGAATAAGATCTTGAAAATCGGTAACGAAGAGTTGTATTTATCTCCAACAGCAGGCGAAGCTAATCCCAGGGTGAGGCTTATTGTCGACGAGGATACACGGATTCCTGGTAACAGTGAGAAGATTGTCAGAGCCAGACTAGAGAAGAAACTTGATGGTATGTCTGCTCTCATAGCGGAGCCCCTAAAAGATAGACATGATGGTGCCCTCGTCGCACGATGCTTAGTAGACCCGAAGAGGACAATACCCATAAGAGTGGCTAACGTGCAAACTAACAGGGTCACATTGAAGAAAGGTGAGGTTATCGCCACTTGCGAGCCCATTGACCGAGTGACGTTGTCAAGAAAGGTTACACCCACAGCATTAGACAGAAGACTGCCAGTAGAAATGGTAGAGCGGTTCAAGAATTCTTGGGGCCAATTGAACGACATGGAGATGGAAATGGCCCTGAAGTTCGTATTGGAGGAGGCCGATATTTTCGCTCAAGATAAAATCACAGGTCGTACGAGTCTAGTGCAACACAGAATTAATACTGGCGACGCAAGACCAATTAGACAGCCGCCGAGAAGACTGCCTTTTGCCAAGCAATCAGGAATCAAGGCGATGGTTAACGAAATGCTGGAAGATGGTGTGATTGAGGAGTCTAATAGTCCTTGGTCGTCCCCAGTAGTTTTGGTCACCAAGAAAGACGGCACTATGAGATTTTGCGTGGACTATAGGAAGCTGAATGATGTCACCAAGAAAGACAGTTATCCCCTGCCCCGGATCGACGACACTTTGAACACTTTGGCCGGATCAAATTGGTTCTCTACATTAGACCTGAAAAGTGGCTACTGGCAAGTAGAACTCCATAAAGACGATAAGGAGAAGACTGCTTTTTCAACCGGGAATGGGTTGTACCAATTCAAGGTCATGCCATTCGGCTTATGTAATGCTCCTGCCACCTTCGAGCGACTAATGGAGTTAGTGCTGAGAGGACTTACATGGGAAACATGCCTGGTGTATCTCGACGATGTCATGGTGATTGGAAGGACTTTCGATGAACACCTGTCGAATCTGAAGCAGGTTTTCTCCAGGCTGAGAGGTGCCAATCTGCAACTCAATCCCAAGAAATGCGTCCTCTTCCAGAAGAAAGTGAGTTTCCTCGGACATGTCGTTTCTGAGAAAGGGATAGAAACTGATCCAGAGAAAATAAAGGCAGTAAGAGACTGGCCTGTGCCGAAGAACAAACATGAGGTCAGAAGTTTTCTGGGACTTTGCAGCTACTACCGACGCTTTGTGAAGTACTTCAGCAGCATTGCGAAACCTCTGCATAGCCTGACTGAAAATAAGGTTGAGTTCATCTGGTCACCAGATTGCCAAGAGTCTTTTAGAGAACTCAAACATCGTCTTCTCACTGCTCCTATACTGGCTTATCCTCGGGACGAAGGACTGTTCATACTGGACACCGATGCTTCCCAGTATGGCATTGGGGCAGTACTCTCACAGCTCCAAGCCGGAGAAGAAGTTGTGATAGGCTACTTCAGCAAAACGTTCGGAAAAGCAGAAAGAAATTACTGTGTAACCCGGAAAGAACTGCTGGCAGTTGTAAGATCCATCGAACATTTCCACAGCTTCCTGTACGGAAGAACGTTCCGCGTGAGGTCAGATCACTCTGCTCTGCAATGGCTTCTGAACTTTAGAAATCCCGAAGGACAGATAGCACGATGGATAGAGAAACTGCAGAGCTACGACTTCCGGATTGAACATCGAAGAGGAAGAAGTCACGCCAATGCAGACAGCCTGTCAAGAAGACCATGTTCAGTGCATGAATGTAAATTTTGCGAGCGACAAGAGAACAAAGAGATCGACAAAGTAACTCATCAGATCAAACAACTGGTGGCAGGACAGGAGAATAACACCGATCTAGACGTAAATCTTGAATACATCAGAGACGCACAGAAGACAGATCCAGACTTGAAAAATATTAGAGAATGGCTACAAAAGGGGAAAAGACCTGAGTGGCACGATGTGTCCCGGTTTGGGGCGGAGGTTAAAGGCTACTGGCTACAATGGGACTCATTGTGTCTAAAGAATGACATGATCACTCGAAAATGGGAAACTGCCGATGGTAGAGACTGTATATACCAGACCGTTGTGCCAAGTGAGTGCATAAGCAGTGTTCTTCAAGAGTTACACAATAGTAGAAGTGGAGGCCACTTTGGGGTCAACAGGACTCTTGCCAGAGTGAGAGACCGCTTCTATTGGATAAACTGCCGAAGAAGCGTGGAAGAATGGTGCAAAAGGTGTGACCAATGTGCTTCAAAGAAAGGACCAAAGACCCGATCCAGAGGAAAAATGATGCAGTACATCTCAGGTACACCGTGGGAGAGAGTTGCCGTAGACATCGCAGGACCTTTTCCCATCACAGAGACTGGGAACAGATACATAATGGTGGCGATGGACTACTTCTCGAAATGGCCTGAAGTTGCGCCGATCCCCAACCAAGAGGCAACGACCGTAGCAGAAGCCCTGATGAAAAATGTCATATCACGGCATGGCGTACCCTTGGAGATTCACACCGACCAGGGCCGGAATTTCGAATCAGAGGTCTGGAAGAGCCTAATGGACTTGCTAGGCATAAAGAAAACGAGAACAACGCCACTCCACCCTCAATCAGACGGCATGGTAGAACGGCATAACAGGACCATCAATCAGTATCTTGCTATGTTTGTCGACGAGAATCAGAGAACCTGGGACAAGCTGATACCTCTGTTCCTCCTAGCTTACAGAAGCTCTCAGCATGAATCTACCGGCTACACTCCATCCATGATGTTGACCGGCAGAGAGATGCGGTTACCAATCGACATGACGAGACCACCACCGAACGAGGACATAGCGGACCTAGCTACATTACCTGAGTATGTCGCCGACCTAGAAGGGAAACTGCGCACTATACACAGATGTGTCAGAGATAGGCTCCTCTTAAGCAGTGACCGGATGAAGATGCGCTTGGATCGCAGAGCAACACCCCATACATTCAAGGAAGGTGATGCAGTGTGGCTGTACCAACCAACAAGGAGAAAGGGCCTCAGTCCCAAACTTCAGAAACCATGGGAAGGGCCATACTTGGTGACTAAGAAAATTAACGACCTAGTCTACAGAATCCAGCTGTCTCCAAGAACTAAACCCAAAGTTGTTCACATAGAGAGGTTGAGTCGCTATTGGGGCAATGAACCCCAAGTTGGCGGCCGGTAAATACTGTTCGGGACGAACAGTCTTAAGGAGGGGGGCAGTGTTACAAAGCACTTCAATAGACGTAGGTGCGGTGTTGCCACATCTCCAGAATTTCCCCAACATCTGGGAATTTTTGCACAGTCTGGCAACACCGCCTCCCCACCCCCCTGGGGGTGCCTGGGGTGACCCCCCTCAGGCGAAGTCTCAACCCTCTAGGACCAGAAATAACGAAGTTACTAACTTGTACCCCGTCGGAACGGATAACTGAGGTCTGCACATTCCGAACACCCTGTATATACACCCTGTATACGCAGAGAACCCTTACACCCTGTATACGCAGAGAGATCTTATAGTTCGAGAAACACCTCTTGTGTAACATAGGAGTGGTGACCACATTTGGATCATCCTGTATATACATCCCCCTGTATACACACGGGACCGATCTGTATTCACAGAACTTTCTAGTGAAAGAAGGTCCTGGAACGTTCTGGAATGGAATGCTCTAGAAAGGAGGGGAAGGTACGGCGAGTATATAAAAGCGAAAGCAAGCCAGCCCGAGTTCAGTTCAGTAAGAGAATGTGGTAGTGACTTGAAGAAGCAGTGTAAAGTGTTAAGAGGGTAGTGACTGTAGTACCAGATTAGTGACTTTTGTTGAGAGTAGTAATTGTAAGGCCAGTAAATGAAGTGTTTTGTGAGAGAGACATTCTAGAAATATTATTGTACCCATATTTAGAGTGTAAATAAAGTTGTTTTGTTAAAATTTAAAGTCTCACTTATCCAGAACCCGGAGAAAACGTAACAATATATATATATATATATATATATATATATATATATATATATATATATATATATATATATATATATATATATAAATGGAAACTGACCCTGGATATGGGTTCTATGGGGCCTAGTTCGCGCTAATTTGAAGAATTTTTTTCAAAATTTAAAAATTGGAATCTCCTCATTAGTTTTTTAAGAAATTTCACTAACAGTTATCAACATTTGTCGAAAAAAAAAATAGGTCGCACTGGAAATCAAAATACCAAAATAATATATATGATTAACAGAATGTATTGCATATTACACACCAAGATTGATTTTGTTTGGCGAAAAGAGCTCAAAAGTAGCACAAAAAAATACTTTCAAAACTTTATGAAATTTCTTCTGGAAACGTCAAACTTGTGATTTGAAATGTCCAGTTTGGTGATTTCATTCTAAAACGAAGACGGATTTTGGACAATAAATATTTGCAGAAAATTGATTTGAAATAGAACCTTTCTGCGATTTTATTTAAGTTTTATTACAGAGTTTTTGATTTAAATGCATTATAATTTTGTTTTAACAAAATTATTTTGAAACGATTCCTATCCCTTGGAAAAATAAACCAAGCAAAACCAATTTATTTACATTAGTGTAAAGTTTTGCTCATAAATTTAAATTAATTGGCGTTAACTGGTACATTAACTGAACGCTTTTAAGCATATAAAGTTAGTTAAGGCGAGTAACCATAGAAACGGGTAAACTACAACTCCAATCGTACCTGTTTGTTCGATATCTAATTCTAATCTCCAAGTTTAACGTAATTAAGTGAAACTGATGTTGGACCATGTCCACATTACATTTATTTATGCTTATGACTCTCGAGCTCGTGTAAGACACAAGCCTAATCTCAAATCAAATTAACCAGAAAGACCATTTCCCTTGTATTAAACAATCTGACTATCAACAAGCTCTATGTTACTTATCTTTACAATATAATATTCGAACCCAAGTTAAATGTGAATTGAACCATTACACCCACAGAGTGTTTGAAGAATATTTATTCAACTTAGTGGGATAACATTGTTTAAAGCGTGTGTTGTAGTAAGAGGTTATTTTCAAGACTTTTTGCTGACACCAAAAACCGTCAGAATTTTTAACGTGCTGGCTTAAAAACTTAGTTTGACTTATTATAAGGCTAGACGTATTTTCGCCATAATTAGAAATGCAGACCGGTTTCTCTCTAAGTAGAGCCCATAACTAGGGTATATTAATTACAGCGAGAACACACCTATAAAGTAATACGGCTATTGTAGCCAGCCTCCTAGAACATGGTGAGATGTACGACAGGGTCGCAATCTCGGTGCTGAATCAGGTAATATGTTGTCACGACAGTTCCAAATAACACAACAATTTCAAGCATTTAATGAAAATTTGCTACCAAAACGCACTTACTGCGTCTCGATTTTTTTCCTAAAAACAAATTTCGATAAAAAATGTAATAAAATAACGGTGTTCGAAAAAAATTGTAGGGATCCCCAACGACTTATGGACCAGCCTGTGATTTTCAAAATAATTTTATAAGATGCAGCTCAAGACAGCCTATAATTAACTTACACAATTTGTTCTCCTCTCTTGTATCATAATAATTATATTGAGCTTTACCGTGGAAATGCGTCACCCTGTATATATGTAAACAGATAAAAACTGAACGTAAACCCGGATATGGATTCTAGAGGGCCTAGTTTGCGCTCATTTGAAGAAATCTTTTTTAAATTCTAAAGTCGCGGTCTCCTCATTGCCGAATTTTTTGTACGAAAATTAGCTAAAAATTATGGACCGTTAAACCATAAACTTAACTAAAACTACCGCCAAAGCATCAGAGAGAAAATAACTAACCTGTTGCATATTAGCCCTTTTTGTAAAACTTCGATCCTTTATATCGTCGGTCCCGTGTCCCTGCGAGGTTGGGCACGTTAAAGATATCTACCCACCTTACAGCACCTTTCAATGGACTGCCACAGAGAGTTAGATCATGCAGGAACCTGTCAGTTTCTAAAAAATAACTTAACTGAACTTTTATTGGATAAATGTTTTTATAGCTTGGACGAATTTATGTCACGACAACATATATGTAGTGACATGTTTGTTTTTTAAATGCTTGCCTGATTGGTGTTTATATTTGCGTTTATTTTATTTATATATTGTTTTATCTTTTGTTCATAAATTTTTGTTAAATTTAGCATCGCCATCGCAATTATTTCAGAATCTTTGTCTAGCGATCACCAATTCTGACGTTTCATATCGCCGGTCTGTGCCTGCCTTAAATATTTAATTTACTTTTTTTGATATTTCTTGACTTTTTGCACATAAAAAAACTTAACCTTTGTAACGTTAATAGATTTTGTTCCCGACAATTAATATTTTGGTCTTGCGCCCTCCTTTGATCGTCAGACCAACCCAACATTTTTTTCTTTAAATACTTATAACTTTTTTATACACTCGCATGCATATAGCTATTATATAGGGTGTGGCGCCAAGACCTTTAGTTAGCCGTTTCTCAATAACTACTCCGATTTGAAATTTGAAAATTTACACACATACGATTGAGACAAATTCCAGTTAGTTAAGTGAAAATAGTTTACTTTATGTCAGACTTCCGGTTTAACCGGAAGTGACCATCAACTTACTTATTTTAAATACAACATGGCGATTTTCATTATATTTTTGAATTCTACATTGAATTTGAGATAAATTATTACTAATATACCATATGTGAAAAATCAACCGTTTTCGAAATTTTTCGATTTTTTTTTAATTCTCGCGAAAACCAAGGTTAACATGGCACGGTATCTCTCTGTGGAAATACAACTGAGAAGACTCAGTTTTCACAGCCTGTACATACATATATATATATATATATATATATATATATATATATATATATATATATATATATATATATATATATATATATATATATATATATATATATATATATATATATATATATATATATATATATATATATATATATTATTACGGTATAAATATATAGTGTTTTTCTAATTTATTAAGGTATTTTGTTTCTCAGAGGGGGTTCTGGCACTATGAAAACTTGTCAACGAAGTTGACAAAAATTTAAATTAAATAATTTATTTCTTTAAAGAAAAGGATTCATCAATTAATTAAGAACTGGACAAATGAAATGAAACCAAAATTTTCAAAATACTGAGTATAATAGCTAAATGAATTATGAATACAATAAAAGAAATGAAAATGAGAACAATTAAACACAAAGCTGTCTAAAACGATACACCATTCTACTAATCTCTCTAGCTAAATTGTACTTGTGAATTTATTTTAATTTAAAAAGGAATGTTTTTGTTTCTGTAGTATTCTTGTTTTATGTATAATTACCACATTAACTGCTTATAATATTTGGAAGAAACAATACAAATTCTTATGAATGTCTCACCACAATTTTTCCTTGATGATATTGATAACTTCGAACACTTTGTTTATCTCATTCTTCGGCCTTAATACTTATATCTATAATCAAACTTTTTGCCCGATTCGTTAATGTCTCCCAGTTCCCTGTACATCTTGATGTTATGTCTGTGATGATGTCAACGCCTTACTTATGTCTTTATGTCTTTAGTGATGTTCTCCAATTTTTTTCGCTCTCTAAATTCTGTGTTTCTGCTTTCTGACGATGTGATGTATGGATAAATGCCTTTTTTGGCTGACATTTTACTTCAAAACAATCTTCTAACTTTCTTTTCCTACTGACAACTTGTCATTCTCCCCACTTGATTTTTTTTTCCTACTACTAAGTCTTATTGCTATGGATACATAGTTGGTTAAAACGTTTTGCTTTCATTTCGTATGATAAATATGGGAATTGCCAATTGAAAACTATATTGAACTTTTTTTATAAAACTGGTTTTTTTCCAAATCTAAACGCTCGCAAATTTACCTATGGATTCATATTCTATAATTTTAAAAATGATTCCATTTGTGTGTATTTAAAAATTTATATTATTGTTACTTGTCGTCTAGCAACAGACTCTACCTCAACAAATTTATTTAACCAGGTATAATTCCCCTTACATCCACCAAAATTCGTTTTTTATATTATTTGTTTGTTTTTACTTTCCTGAGAATGAATTATCGACGAATATTTTTCAAAAACTATGATATCATAGCAATATATATATATATATATATATATATATATATATATATATATATATATATATATATATATATATTGAAATTGGGCTTAGATGTCGACGCTCGTGCTGATTTAAATCATTTTTTCGGAAGTCTCTCAGTCATAATCTTATCAACCCGAATTTTTGCTACGAAAAGTAGCTAAAAATTAAAGATTAGTTTTAATATAAACGTTACTTCTAAGATGATTGTAAATTTTGTATTTTTTGGCAAATATAAGAGAAAATTTTACAGTATAAATGATTTTAATTTTGTTAAAGAACCGCAATGTTCTAATGATAATTAGATACCGTAGGGTGTTTATTGCTCTGTTGCAGTGCTATTGGGGCGGCAAAGCCGCGGACGAGCCCTGAGGGAGGAAAAAAAGGTGTTTATTGCTTAGCGACTCTTTTTCTCTCAATTGTTAGAGTATAATTATGATTACAAGAAACATCTCTCAACAAAGCGCACTGCTGCATATTTTAAACCTATATTATCCAGTGCTTATTCCACATTTTCAGTGAATTTATTCAAAATGGCAGGCACTGAACAGAAGAATTGAACCGTCATTGTTTATTTTTACGTTCAGCTAAGACATTTCCAAAATGAATGCTGACATGCGAGATTCATAGTTCCATTTGCATGCAAAGGCATTCTGCATCCAGGAGACTGTCGGACATTTGAATAAACTACACTTGACCGAAACGAAGCAGCTGAGACCAAATCTTAAAATTTAAAGTGACGTGTCTTGAAAAAATGTACCGAATAATAATGTTCCCGAGCATTTTAGCATCTGTCTATAGCTTTAAAATTAAACTATATTGTTGATGTAAAGCACCTGAAGCAACAATGTCTGTATATTCTTCTAGACATAATTTTCACTTTAAACGTAGAATTGATACTTTTGTGACAATGCTAGTAAACAATGCGTTCCTAGGCTTCAATATAGTGGCGAAGAACAAGTCCAGAAAGTCTATAAAATGATACAAGCTTGAAAATGGAATAATCTTAGAAAACGGAACGTTCGGTTTAGTTGCTTAGATAACATTTATGCAATTCAAACTTTAAGTTAACTTTATTTACACCGTTACATAGCAACCAAAGCACTTAATTTTCTCGGACGTAAGATCCTTTGGTTTTCATATGGCTGAGTGAAGTACGAGCTAAGCACCAAAATTTTCCGGCCTGACCAGGGGCGTGCGGTGACATTTCAAATAAGGGAAGCAATTCTCAGAAACTTACCTATTTGTAGTGTAACTCAATTCTTCTGTCGTTTTTGGCAAATTCGTTAATAATGTAATAAAACTGTGGATTCAGGGACATTTACTGGACGAGTTTATTTTCAACTGACAAAATTGAAATTTGGGAAAGTCTTTCCTGTCCTGTTGAATTCATAACAAAACTCTTGATACGTTTCAATGTAAAAAAAATTCGTTCTAAAGATGCACTAGTAGCAGGAATTGTTAAAACTAATTCACATAATTTGAACACTTTAGAATATGCATTTTCCAATTTTGATTGTTTTAAGAAAGTTAAAAGTTCACTCGCGTTAGTTTTTTTGTCAATAACATCGGTTTCATAAATGACTGTAAGTTCTGATCGTAATAAGGCTGTGTCAAAATAATGTCTATAGTGGTAAAATAATGATTTGAATGAATCTTCTGGGAAAGGTATCCCTTGAAATCCTCCACAATTACCCAATTCAACAAATTTCAGGTCACTGAGATGATCAAATCTTCAGTTTATTTGCTGCTGAATTTGATCAATGATTTCGTATAAAATGCGGCGGTAAGAAGTTTGAAGGTCTCCCACATTTTCCGTGCGCAGACGCTTTCTTCTTGGCTCCACTTCTCCTAATTCGATTGTTTTTTCCCAGAACTTATCAAATTTATTCTACTTAAGGTAGCAAAAAACAGCAGCCCTATCATAGCTTTGGGCAATTAATTTATTATCAGCCTCGTCAATATCTTTCATAATATTAAGTACAATTTTATATAGAGCGTTTGCGGTACGATCTTCTGTCACATTTTTAAAGCCTAAAAATCTTTCTTGTACACTCCCATCCATTTTTACGTAGCGTATGACTACAGATAGTTGACTTAAATTAGCTACATCGATTGTTTAATCTAGATAGATAGCAGATTGTTTAATCTAGATCGATAGCAATAAAACGAGTCTGTTTAATTCCAGATTCAATTCTGTTCAAAATAATAGTGGCAGCAGCCGAAATTAAGTTATTCTGAATGCGATTTTATGTCCCATGAAAAACGTTAGACTGTTCCAAGTGATTTTTTAAATAAATGTCGTATTGG
Source organism: Tillus elongatus (assembly GCA_964006375.1). NCBI lineage: Eukaryota > Metazoa > Arthropoda > Insecta > Coleoptera > Cleridae > Tillus > Tillus elongatus. The sequence goes on along the minus strand of OZ023267.1, from coordinate 12,633,088 downwards.
GCTATTAAAGAAACTAGGTCTTGAAAGTTTCCTATATTTGCAGATGTAGTTGTTTCGTCATGACCCCTGAAGCCCAATTCATGCTGACCAAGAAAACACACAACAACAATAAGTCATTTTAATATGTTTCTGTTTTTATCAACCAGTTCATTGTGTTGGCGATGACTAATTTCTATCTGCTTGTCAATGGCGTATTCAATTCGCGATTTTCCAAAAACACTTAATTTTAAAATGGTCTGTAAATGCGCTTTAGACATAACATGTCTTTTTACTACTTTATGTAGATTATTCAAGTCGGAACACCCACTTTTATTCCATACCCCCTTTTCAGTCACAAATAGACTACCAGGCCAACAAAACAGTTTATTCCTGTTTTCACAACCCGTTAACCATGCATATTGTTTATAAGTTTTTTTCCGCGTTGAAATGTCGAGTACATGTTTTAATTCTTGGATTTAAGTTTTTACAGCAGGTTTCGGCCTACCTTTATTAATAACAGCAAGTTTTTCAGCAAACTGTAGCGCTGAAAAACCTTTAGTTATCAAAAAACACACAATACAATCACAGTAATTGTTACCACTTGTTTGTTAAGTTTGTAAATCCCCGCCCCCACCGACGCCGCTGTTAAAAGCTGATCTACTTGCAGTCATATTAATAATCATAAAATGCCAATGTATTTAACTTAGTCAACTGCTTATATCTACGAAATAATCAGACATTCACTTTGTACGTGCACCGGGTCTTCCTAGTACCACACGTTCTAAAAATACGTGTACATCCCGTCGAGCTAGGGTGTCTTATAAAGTTCGCTGCTGACTACGTGTATTTAATCGAAGTCATTGCAACCTGCAACCACTCGTAGTATCAGGTTCATGCTGCTCGCTGGAGGTCGCATTTACTGGGACGATGTCCTTGTTAGGAGCCTATATAGAAATACAGTATGATGCATAATAAATAATTATGTGTGAGCTTGCGAAATAAAAATTGTAGTAATTAAATTAGTTTCAGAATTTGAAATTTAATATTTTAAATACAAAAGGCATTTTAAATAATGCGGTTTAGGTATGTAGTCGTTATTTTAAGGAAAGCAATGCTACAATGGACCGCACGCCACTAGGACTGATATATATATATATATATATATATATATATATATATATATATATATATATATATATATATATATATATATCTCAAGTGTGTCAATTATGATATTGATCCAAGTCATATTAGCCTTGGAAAAAACAAAAATAAATTTTATGCCAATTACTTTTCTTATCATAGACACTTCATTCATCACGATGTCACGAAAATTGAGTTAAATTCCTTACTCGGAAAGATGTTTCACCTCAAAGCATCAAAGATTGGCTATTGGCTGGATGGGGTGTACGTTATTCTGTAGTAAAAGATTGGTCAAAACGCTTTCGAATGGGACAGGAATCCTTGAAAGATGAAGCAAGAACAGGAAGGACAGTGTAAATGGTGACAGACAACACGATTGCCTTTGTTAAGGATCGAAGTTTGAAAGTAAAAGAATTATCAAAAATGTCGGGGCTTTGAGATACAAGGGTTCGCCGTATCCTCCACAATGGTTTTTCGGCTTTCTCTCTCCTTAAAGTCGTTGATTCCGCTGACACTTAGTTGTGTTATGGTGGTCAAAAAATGTGTTTGCTTTTTGACAAGGCGAAAGAGGTACACAAGACTAGAAGTTCTTGTATGATAGCCAAACAAAATTTATTAAATTTCATATAGCAAAATAAGGTTGTATTTGGAATTTAAAATTCTTACAATTTTGCGTTTTTTAGTTCCAGTGGTTAAAAAAATTTGAAACCATTAAAATCAGTTACGATATTGTTCCACAATATGTGAATATGCACAGAAAAGACATACGCGTTGACCGAAGAACTTCCTGCATTTAATGAAATCGGTTAAAAAATAGTGTAAGTAATATTTTATACTTGTTATACGGTCAATTAGCTACAACCGTCAAAATAAGCTTGTGTAAAAGAAAGATACCACGAAAAATAAATAATTTGGAGGATATTATTTGGCATGCTGTAAAACCAATAAAAATGTAGCTAAAAATGTCCGGTATATATTGTAAATATACCTTCCGAAAAAATGGCACGCACGCAGTTCTAATAAAAAACCGTTTGCAAATAAAATTACAATGATCTGCCTCGAGCCTTACCTACATAATTTTAATGGGTTTTTACTGTTTTGAATAAATTATATAAATTCAACCATCAGCTAAATATAATACATTTCATTATCTTTATAGTTTTAAGGTAGCAAAATGGCCGCGTTTCTAGAAACACAATCAAGATAAAGAATCTATTTGCATAATAGCGTGACAGTGCGTTTGTGACAAAGCACAACAATGTAAATACTTAAAAATTTTACCCAATAGTAAGTGACCGCGCGCCTTTCAAACCACTCCCTTTGTATATTCAGGTGTTATTCTACACCTATATACAGCATTAGGAACTGTTCCAGAAGTGTTTGTATCGTCTACAAACTGGATTCTTTCAAATAATAGTGAAGATTATTAACAGTTTGCTTACGGATAATCCAGATAGACCAGTGGTTAAATGAAAACACTGTAAGTAGTAGGCAATATGTAGTAATATTTATTCAGATAGACATGGTACTATTTGACAAATAAGTTGACAGCGTGTGCTTTACCAAGGCACAATTTTGATAGGTTTATCCAAATAGAGTAATCAAAACTAATCGCCCCATTATTTTATTTTCAGAAATTCACTTACTACAGCCAATTTACATCGTTTGGTATACCTTTCTATACCTTATATAGGCAACATAAACACTAAGTGAAGATGGTAAACTGTGATGAGCACTGATAAGCAGACATTTAAAAAAATGATGACGCTAACCGTCACTTCAGAAACTTTTAAATTCATGTTATCTATCATTCCAACGTCGTAATTGTTGACAAACGATTTAATCGGTTTTCCGAATTTTAGTGACTGAGATTTCTCGATTGCTAGTACGGGTAGTATGTTTTACGCGTGGTATTTGTATTGTTTGATTATCACTGAATTATGATGCCTGTAGTATCTATCAATACGTATGGCAGTTAACTACTCTGTCTTTGTCAAGCATTGAACTTTAACCACTTAAGTCGTTTCAATTCATGTCGTTCACGTGTTATCTTTAATTGAAAGAAAGTCCAACTTTTGTAAACCAAATTACTTAAAATTCACAACAGAGTTTTATTTATACTATTTCTAGCTATATATACAGTGTCATTCTAGTTACTCTAACGCTTTCAAAAATGTGTTTGTATATTTTTTGGGGAAACATGTCCATTATATGAATTTTTCTTGAGTTCCCTCTCGTATATATATATATATATATATATATATATATATATATATATATATATATATATATATATATATATATATATATATATATATATCACAACGATAACTCAAAAACTAATAGACCGATTTTGATAAAATTTGGTAGGTGCCTTCCTTTTGCAAGTGGCTTGGAGAAGTTCGTTAGGCAGAAAAATCGGAGGAGTTTTTCCTGGAACATTTTTGGTTTTCTTTCGGAAAGTTTTTGTATCTCCGAAAATAACAAAGCTATGGCAACCAAATTTGGTACTTAGGTTTACACTATTAAACTTACCCTATAGTCCAAAATTTAGATCTCCAAGTTGAAAGGAAAAAAAATTATAGGCATTTAAAAATATTTTTGGGTGCCACTGATGACCAGAGAAATGCACAAAAGCAAAATATTTAGTGTGGATAACAAGATTTTGTATATTACATACAAAGATTTCCTGACGCAAAAAGGTCAAGAAATAACAGAAAAATTACTTTGAAAATTTTATACTTTTTATTCTTAAAATGTCAGTCGCGATTTGAAACGTCAAAATTTGCAATTTTTAGACGGATAACCTGAAACAAACACCGGCTATGTAAAGCAAATGCCATAATAAATGTGTTTTACAAAGCCTTAAGTTACAGTTTCAACCCTCATTGTCCTTCATTTTACTAAAATATTTGCAAAAAATTCATTTCAGATAGACCCATTATCTGATGATTTGGCAGTAGTTTCAGTGATAGAGTTTGTGGTTTAATGGTCCATAATACTTTTTCGCGAATTTTTGTAGAAAAAATCGTTATTGAGAAGAACGCCACTTTAATTTTTTTAAATATTTCTTCAAGGAGTGTGAACTAGGAGCCTCCGAGCTCAATTTCAGTTTTACATGTTTAGATATATACAGGGTGGTGCATTTTTACTGTAAAGCTCCATATATTGGTTATTATACAAAATACAGCAAAATATTATAAATGTTCTTTACAGGGTATTTTGAGCTGCATCTTATAAAATTATGTTGACAATCACAGGATGGCCCATAAGTCGTTGGTGATACAAGGTTTCTTTTTTTTTTAATGGAACAGCCCATTTATCGTAGCATTATTGCGTTTTTCATCCAATTTTAATGCATGCTTGTAAGGAGAAAATATTTATATCGCCCATCGTTTCGGGTTATTTCAATTGTTTTTCAACTTTTTACATTTTGGAACATATCCAAAATTGTGATACAACGTTTTTACCAATGGAAATCGGAGTCTCATAAAAATAACACAAATTGGGAGGTTTTCAATTACATTTACCAATAGATAGGGAAATCTTTAAGGTTTTCGTTTAATATTATTTGTCGAAAAAATCGAGATGCTGTATACAGAACGCTCTCAAATAGTGACTGAATTTGGAAAAATTGGAACTGTCGTAACTCAATTTTTTCAAATTGAACGACTCCCTACACCTACAGTCTAGTTTTGGAAATATATTTTTGTGTTTTACTGATTTTTAAACTTAGTTACAGATTACGTATCTAATTTGAATGTTATGTATTCTTTAGGCAGATATTTTGCGAAAATTTTTTGTGTTTCCGTAGAAATCGTTGTTTGTAAGATTTTGTGACATTTTGGTAATAAACGTTTAATAAGTTATTGTAAAAAAATTATTTTCGGATTTACATTAAATACATATTTGCTATTAAAAACATTTAAATGGAAATTCACTATTAGAACGGACTTGCTGTGTCCAGACTTTTATGTATTGTATTTTGAAGATTTGTTGACTTGGCTCTTCAGCTTCAACAGTATGACTATGTACTTACATTTTTGTACCAACAGGAGTAATACAATTATTACAGTCACCATTTTTATTATTATTATTCAGTAGCTACAGCAATCAGCACGAATTAAAAAGAATATATATATATATATATATATATATATATATATATATATATATATATATATATATATATATATATATATATATATATATATATAACATATAATTAGTTTGCTTTACAAATGCTAATTACTGACATTACCAGCAGAATTATTTTTTCCAAAGAGAAATATGTTCGCCGATCACATGAATCTAGGATTATAATACGGGTATTTATGTCAGTATTGGTTAATTTATTACTCTATTAAATTAACCTACAAGCAAATACAATTTATTATCGATTGATGACCGGCATATTGTCTTTCTTTCAACAAGTCCTTTGGTTAATTAGCTGTAAAAAAAACTTAAATTATATCAGTGACTTTATAAGAAACTATAAACCCTCATCATGCTAATGTTAGAATATTATCAATTGTATATTTTACAACAATTCATGGAAAACTTACGTAGCATGTTGAAACATTTTAACAAAAGCCTTTGCACAGTATATACGTTTTGCTTAGAAATATTCAAATCTTAAACTTAAAAAAAGTCTGGACGCAGCAAGTGCGTTATGGTAGTGAATTTTCATAGAAATAATCTGGCACCAAACATTTTATTATAACTTTTTTTCTTGTAACATAGAAATCTCAATTTTCGTATATACTTAATTTTTTATATCATAAACGTACCTACCAAATTTGGTTATCGTAGCTTTTTTACTTTTTGAGATAAAATTTTTGTTCAAAAGGAAAATCAAAATTTTCCGGGAAAACCTCGTCCGATTTTCCTGGCTAACGAACTTATCCAAGCCATTTACAAAGGGAAGGTACATTTTTTTATTTATTTTATTTATTTATTTATTGTTATCCTAATTATACAGCATGTCTCACAAAAAAAAGCTTAGCTTGTGCTTGCAAATGACATAATTTTAAACTTCTTCCAATAATATCAAACTGTCAAACGGTTTTATTCTGTCACTTTCCAAATTTCCCCTGAACTTCTCTCCCCTTCAATCCCAAATATCACCAATATATCCACTTTAGCATTTTATATTTAAATTTACTTTGGTATAAAAATAATTACTTTTCTACAACCATATTTCTCCAAAAAATTTAATTCTTCTAGGACAACAATTTGACATTACATTTCTGACATTTTTACATTATTTGTTGAGTTATCAGTGTGATACATATATATATATATATATATATATATATATATATATATATATATATATATATATATATATATATATATATATATATATATATATATATATATATATATATATATATAAACATATAAAAATTGAAACTGACCCCGGATATGGGTTTTAGGGGCCCTAGATCGCGCTCATTTGAAGAAATTTTTTCAAAATTCAAAAGTCGGGATCTCCCCATTAGTGAATTTTTTCTAAGAAAATTCACTAAAAATTAAGTCAATCAGCTAATCGAATTTAAGTAAAGAATTACAAGTAGATATGGTCAAAGTTGACGTTGCCAAAAAATAATCATTAATAAAAAAAAGACATATCTGCATTTTGAAAAGTTGTGAGACTTTTCTGTAGATTATAATATTTTTAGGTTTTTACTTTGTTCTTCGACATTTTGTCAGTAAACTAAATATTTGAGAACCACCTTTAACAACCAATCCATTGACTTAACTCAATTTTTTTTAAGTTTATTTTTATGATTGTGCCATCTCAGGCCATTAGCACAATTCTCCCATTTTTATGATCATTTAACAAACTTCCAGACAAGGTCTACTTCTCCTAGGTCTGCCCAGGAATCGAACACGGGTGCTACTCTATTCAATGTAAAAATATTGCATTTGTGCAAACACAGGTTACAATTTATTACTACACTTTGACCTCCCAGCTCCAAACAACCAGTTATTCCCTTCAAAACAGTTAGGATTTCTTTCCAAAATTTTCCAACAAATTGAAACTGTTGAATTTAGGTATAGCATATATATATATATATATATATATATATATATATATATATATATATATATATATATATATATATATATATATATATTAAAGTTAACTTCAAAATCAGCGACAAATTCTAAATTGCAATAATATACAGTGTTGTTTTTTAATAACAAAGTTCATAGCAGAGAAATAATCTAACAGGCCACTCACCTTGAATGACATGGTATATATATATATATATATATATATATATATATATATATATATATATATATATATATATATATAAAGTCAACTCTCTCCAAGTGGAATTCCCAGCTGCCCACTCGAACTGTTTGAGTTAGAGAGAATTCAAGTTTAAAAAGAGATAAATATAGTACATACTTAAATTGCATATGTAATGAAAGCTGTTGCCAGAAAAATAATTCGAGTTACAAGGAAATTCGACTAAAAGGGATGCCGACGCTCTGTATATAATAATAATATATTTATCACAGTTGTACAATGCGTCATACAAATAAGCTTGGCTTGTGCTTGTAGAAGACACAATTTTTATAAATGATGCATTCTAAATAAAACTGTCAAAAATGATTAACCTTAACAGCCACTTTACAAATTTTGCTCAGATCTTGCTCTAATTTTATTTTTTTCCAACACCAGCATGTCTCCAACCTTTCTTCATTCTAAACTCAACTTCAAACTACAGTCCATCCCTATTTACTTCCAAAAAAACCTTTAAATGTTAAAATTCTTGCAACTATAATTTTGACATGTCGACATGACTTTATATATATATATATATATATATATATATATATATATATATATATATATATATATATATATATATATATATATACTTTATTTGTTTGCTGTACTTTTTCTGATTTTTTATTTGTTTACGTGGACTGCACTTTAGAACCTTCCTGGTTCATCATCGGCACGCTACTGACTCTGCTCGTTCCTGTGTGGGGTATGTCTGAAGTTGTACGTGACGCACGCGTGGTGAGCTTCTATTGGTAGGTTTACAGTTGTTTGATTGGTTGTGTCTTCGGGCTGTGTCGATTGTATCAGTTTCTTGTTGTCATTATTGTGGTATGAAAATTTGTCAATTTGTATGGCTTTGATTACGTTTTGTTTAGATGTTGTGTGTGTGTTTTGTTTCTTTAACGTCGGGCAATTTTCGCGACTATGGCCAATCACCGACGCTAGGGAGCAGTTTCACCTCACTATCCTGCAAATTTTGCCGAATCCCTGCCTTTCTGTAAGTAGGGGAGGGATCTTTAACGTGCCCAACATCGCATGGACACGGGACCGACGGCTTTACGCCCCCTCCGAAGGGTTGATCTTAATGTTACAGTTTGTACTGAAACAGTGGAAGGAGAACCCTGGGATCGAACCCAGTACCCTTCGGTTCTGAGGCACACGTTCTTGCCCCTGAACCACCGAGGCTCTGTTTAGATGTTTGTACTTGGATTTGTTCTGAGATTAATTGTTTGTTATTGTTTTTTTGTTGAATGTAGTATTGTTCCCAGATTTCCATTTTTTTTTTGGTCTTTAACATGTTTCATTAGTTTTAATTGGGTGATGTCTGGTTTTTGGTGTTTTGTGTCGTGAATGTGTGTAGCTACGTTTGATTTGTAGTTAGGTATGCGGATTTTATCTAATGCTGTTATATGTTCCTTGAATCTTGTCTCTATTGATTTTTTGTCATTCCTATATATTTTATTGCATGTGTTACATAAAAAAAAACTACATTCTGTTTGATATATTCCGTTTAATTTATGTGGGTTGTGTTCTTGTTTTTTATTTATTTTGTTTATTGTTTTGTTACTGGTTTTGTAGCTCATTTTTAAGTCATATTGTTTGAGTGTTTGTGTTAGTTTTTATGTGGTGGTTACAAGTGAATGTTGTGTATTTCGTGTTTGTTAAAAAAAGGAATCACATAAAATCAATAGAAACAAGATTCAAGGAACCTATAACAGCATTAGATAAAATCCACATACGTAGCAAAAAATCAAACGTAGCTACACACATTCACAACAGAAAACACCAAAAACCAGATATTAACCAATTACAACTAATAAAACGTATCAAAGACCACAAAAAATGGAAATCTGGGAACAATACTACATTCAACAAACAATTAATCCCAGAACAAAACCCAAGGACAAAAACTTAATAAAATCAGGCGGCACGTACAACTTCAGAAATAGACCATAGAGGAACGATGTGAGTCAGTAGCGTGCTGAAGATGAAACAGGAAGTTTGGAAACTGCAGTCCGTAAACAAATCCAAAATCACAAAAAGCACAGCAAACAAATAAAGTGTATATTTAAAAGTGATTACAGTGTAGTGCAATATTCCAAAAGATATATATATATATATATATATATATATATATATATATATATATATATATATATATATATATATATATTTTATTGGGTTTAGATTCGTGGAAACTTCTTCCTTTTTGAACAAAAATTAAAACAACATGAGGCGGCGAAAATCAAAAACACAAATGTTGTTTTAATTTTTGTCCAAAAATGTAGAAGTTTTCACGAATCTAACCCCAATAAATTATAACATAAATCTTCCCAAAAAAAAAAAAACGAACCACGAGTATATATATATATATATATATATATATATATATATATATATATATATATATATATATATATATATATATATATATATATATATTACCTGTATGATATTCTTCTTCATTTGCGTTAATATACATGGAGTCGCATTTTTGCTTTATCCGTTGGCAAAATATGGAAGTACAAAAAAAAAAGCAATTGCTAGAACGTCAAAATTGGTTATTTTTTAAACAAAGGGTTGTAATTCCGAAACTAGTTAAGTTAATATTTTCCTTAATTTGAAATATTTTTATAAAAATTAGTTACCATAATGCACTTGATACATCCAGACTTTGTCAATTTTCAGCGGCTACAAAATTAAAAGGAAGGGTTACTGGTTGGAGTAAGATAAGACAACGAAGAGTTTTTGGAAATTTAATTTTTCCATTAATTTTAACAGGAATGCAAATTTGACAAGCCAATTAAGCAACACTGCGGTCTACCGCAGCTGAAAATTTTCATGTCTCCTGAATTTATGAATTCCTTCTATGTCTGCGATATTCTGGAAGCGAGAGTAAAAGGGCATGCGGAACTCATAAATCTGTGCTAATAGTAGGAAGTAACCACTCGATGAGTTCCATACATGAGAATATGGTGTTTTTATGTTGGTGCCACTGTAAACGACCGGCGCCTCCGCCTCTACTCCACCTCTAATGAAGAACGTCACATACTACGTTTAGATTTTAGTGGATGATCCTAGTTTTGTCGTCGTCTTGTTATCGTCTACAAGATGTCATGTGTAGAATATTGTGTTTCACTTTTATAGTGTGAAAACTACACTAGATAACCTATTAAAATATTATTTCAGGGAAGACCACAACATGTTTTTGTATCAAAGACCGGATGGAAATTATATGCACATTTGCATAACACAAAATGTTGATAAAAGAATGTCAACATCAACTTTAGAGGCAACAAATATATTTGCTCTGTCAGTTTTTCTCTTTTACACATTCAATCCTAACAGAATGTAACAAATATGTCGTAAGCCTTTTGTGTATCTACATTTTTACATTGTTTATGGTGAACTAGTGTTTACCTATTGTAGTTCATAGTTCATAGTTCTTTACTTCACCATCAAAAGATACATGGTACGTCATACATTAAAACACATAAAAAATCATCCAACAAAATAAGTGGCTACGGAGGTTGACAACTGTTCATATATTCCTCAATCGTATAAAAAGTTTCAGTCATCAGGTACTTTTTGACACTCATTTTGAATTTATTCCTGTGTTTATCTGTCTCATATGCAGCGACATCTTGTATAACCTGATTCCTGCCTGGATGCTCTTATCTGGTGCAGTGGTGTTCATTTCAATGACGCGTGTTATAGTTATGATATTCGTTGTTCTTCGTTTTGTCCCCTTTGGTACCCTATATATGCAGAATACAGGAAGAATATATTCGCTTACTTCAGTCAGTACTTTCTGTTCCTTGAAAAGCACACTGCGGCTATCTAATGGACCAACGTCACTTAAAGCTCTCATAGCCTTTTTCTGCTCAAGACTCTGTGAAGCTCACTGGATGAACCCCAGACCAGAATCCCATAGACTGCAATAGAGTGGAAATTTGCAAAATATGCTACTCTAGCTGCCAGGTAAGTTGAATATAAACTTTCGAATTGCATATACCACCTTTGACAGTTTAGAACATAATTCGTCTACATGCTGAAGCCACTTGAGAGATTTGTCCATGATGACTCGCAGAAACGTCACAAACTCCAGCTGACCCTCATTTATTATGCTAATTATGCCCATTACTCTAGTCTTATCATCATTCAGATGCAGTGCATTGCCAGAAAACAATTTTTTGCTTGACAGATGGTATTAAAGTCTGTTCGTGGACTTCTTGGCCACTTCTAGCTCTGTTGATGAAGCTTGTATCATCTGCAAACATGTACGTTCCATATTTTTCAATACTTGGAAACAGATCATTGACATAAATTATAAAGATAATGGGAGCCAAGATAGATCCTTGCGGTACCCCAGCTTTCAAACACACACTACTGGACAATTTGTTATTCCACCTGACCACCTGCACTCTGTTATAGAGATACGACTTGCACAGATCATATACCAAACCCCTCACACCATAATAGTAAAGCGAAGGATACTGTGATCCACAGAATCAAAGGCTTTACTTAAGTCAGTAAATGTTATTTCTACTTTTTTTTTCAAAGCCATCTAGTATGCGTGTCACTATAAATATACTACCACTAATTCATCGGTATTGTTAGTAGCTTCACAGTTAGCCATCCCATTTGTAACGTTTCGCTTCAAATGTATTGCTAATCGTTAATTTTTATTCAACCCTCTTAAATTAATCTTAAAAATTGACTGATCAAATTGATGTTTGTAACCTTCCATGATCTTTTGATTGGCAGAAGGAAACAATTTTTTCACCAAGTTTTGGGGTTATATACGTAATTGTACAGGATGCATGCAACAGTTGCATTTCGCATACATTAAAAATATACAACTAGCATGTCAAATGTATTTCATTCGTGAAAATCGTCTCATGGTAGTATTTAGCCACACCAACAACAATGTGAATGACAATCTAATGATTTTGACAATTTCCTTATACATTTTGTCACTTTCATAGTATGCTTGATCTGTTCGAAATTCTGTTACACTGGGCTAGTTTTTTGTTACACATATTGGAATGAATTACTGAGTGGATATAGATTGACATTTTCATACCTATAAGTGGTAAAGGTTTTCTACTCAACTAGCTTCAATATTTTCAGGATAATTTATATCTAGAACTTGTGGAAAACTCAGTTGCTGTTGCTACCGTGTTATCAAGACGTGGTAATTCGTAGTTCCAACTTTGATCGCTAATATCCAAATCTAGAACAATGATATAGAACTGCGATTTTCACTGGTAGCTTCAGTCTTTTGTAGCCTATTCTAGTGTACTGTTATTGATATACCATTTCATTTGGTTTTCCTCAGAAAAAAACAGTATCATAACCTAATTTTTCAAAGAACGCCCTCTTTAGGTGTATGTAAGATTCAGAGGAAACCTGGAATTAGAGCAAAGCGTTGACCAAGAAAAATTATTTTCAATGAGTCCAAACTCATCAAGTCCTCAGTCGAAGTAACACGAAGTAAATAGCAATTGAAAAAATATTCATTCCACGTCCCCCTACTCCTTTTATTTTTGATATTATAAAAAAAATATGCCAGCAAGAAATAACATCTTTTTTGTCGACGGTTGTGTGTGGGTTTAAAAAATATATATTTATAACAACACACCACGAGGGCTTACAGCCTAAATACTATCGTACCGTGCGTGTCGACAAGGAGTAAATAGGCAACTTGTTAATTCTGGACTTGAATGTTTGGAGGTTCGGAGCAGAAGGAAAAACATGTGCCGGCAAGGAATTCTACAACTTGGAAGTCCTCGGGACAAAAGAGCGGGCATAACAAGATGTTCTATGTCTGGTGACCTGGACAGTAGAATGGTGCATTCGCTCTGTTTCCTTGGCAGATCTGTTGGGGTCAGCAGGTGGAGGAACTATGGAAGAAAGCTCCTCTGAGCAGTGCTAGTGCAGATATCTATAAAAGAGAGAGAGAGGTCACCAACGGCACGTCGGTGGGCAAGGGATGGCAGCCTTTGGGTGATGGTAGGGTCACCAATGAGACGTATAGCTCTCTTCTGAATGGAGTCCAGGATAGCGAGTGTAGAAGCGGCAGCGGCACCCCAGATGTGGGAGCAGTATTCGAGGTTTGGCTTTATTTGTGAAGAATATAAGTCATAGAGATTAGCTGGTGAAAAGTATTTGCGAGCCCGGAAGAGGAAACCTAATTTCTTAGCAGCAGCTTCTGCAACTGACGTGACATGTTGGTGCCAATTGAGATTTCGATGCCAACAAGTGAAAAGAACTCATTACTTTGAATAACTTGGTTGTTCACTGTAATGGGTCTAGCGCTGGTGTATCTCTTATGAGATAGAAAGCAAGACTGAGATTTGGTGGGGTTGCATTGTACAAGATTTCTACTTCCCCAGTCTAATATTTTTTGGAGATCGGGAGGGACAGAACCCTTCATAAGTATGCGATAGAGGAATGGCCATCCACGACAACAGAAATGCTCCAGTTGGAGAGGAAATTTGCTGTCCAGGTACAGAGTTTTGGTGGTAGGCCATAGGCCGGAAGTTTATTAAGCAGCGCTGCGTGCCAGACCTCGCCGGATACTTTGAGTATGTCTAGAGCGACAATCTGGGCTTCACCGTGTAGTTCCATGGACTTGTTCCAAGAATGGGTGACAAAGGAAAGGAGGTCGCTGACGGAATCCATACTGCCTGTCGTGGATTAAACTGCGTTTTCAAGAAATTTTAGTAATTCGGTGTCTATATACGTTTCCATCACTTTAGAGACGACTGAAAGGAGATAAATAGGCCTGTAGTTGCTAGGAAGCGCTTTGGATCCTTTCTTGGGGACGGGTTGTACTCGAGCAGTTTTTCAATTACTAGGGAATATGCCTCTATTGTAAGATGCCTGAAACAGACGAGTCGGGCAGGAGAAAAAAAAATTTTCGCTTAAACGTCGAAAAAAGGTCAAAACATATAGAAAACATCATTTGGGAACGATTTTTTTGTCTGTCGGTTTGTATGTCTGTAGCAACGATAAGTTTAAAACGAATTGAGATATTGTCGTCAAATTTGGTGTACAGTTAACACCCGACAAACTAACGATTCGGATTGTTTGCGGATAAAATCGCTCCAGAGGGTAGGGGAGTGATTTGGTGAAAATTGACATTTTTTTCGATAAACTCGAGTAATATAACGCTTTAGGGTTTGTTTATTAGAAAACATTCAATTTCATCAAACATCTGGTATTCTCTGCTGAAATTAAATTAGGGGTTAAATGTGTGGGTGTGGAATATCGGTGATAGAAATTTCGAAATTTTTTTGCTAAAACGGCGTAACAAGTCTCAAAAGCTATAGAAAACTTGATTCTGGAACAAACATTTTTTGTCTGTCGGTCCGTACGTCTGTTTGTTAGTACATACGCGTAATAATTTTCGAATTCAAATTTGGTATCGAACGAGCACCCGACAAAGGAACGCTTCCAATTGTTTTTGGGTAAGATCGCTTTAGGGGGTAGGGGATAAATGAGGGGTGATTTGGTGAATATTGACATTTTTTCCTTAAAACTCGAGTAAGATAACGTTTCAGAAGTTTATGGGTACAGCAACACGAATATTTTCTCTGTGGTCAAGTCATGGACCCTAAATTCGTTTCATGAAATGTCTTTCTGGGGAGTGTAGATTATCACAGCTATGTGGAAGTTATGATTCAACAATTTGCAGCACTATTTTAATTAGTGAACTTTCATAATTTGTTTCTGACATACAAAAACTTTTGATATTAGGGTCTCTTTTGGTCTCCCCAAGAAAAAAAAAGACATGCAAATTGTAAGTCCGCTTTCTGTAAAACTAGAAACTTAAAATTTGCTTTGTAGGTACTTGCTAAAAACACAACTAACGTTAAGAATTTTACCTAAATAACTTTTGTACTTTCGAATATAATTTTTTTTCCGGAAAAGTCTAATTTTCCCAAAAAAACTGTTTCGATTCTGATGGCTAACGAGTTTATCTAACCTATTTATAAAATGGAAGGCACCTGCCATTTCCTTTGTTAATGACTTAGATTCGTTAAACAACCCAATCAAACCGGTTTTTACAAAAAACATTTTTCTCGAACAAATTGTATTTCCGAAACTACTTATTTTATTGTCCACGATTAGAAATAATTTTATGCAACGAACATGTTGCATCCAAACTTTTCTCCATTGCCACATTTCAAGTGCTTCTATTCTCTCCGTGCTCTCCTTATCCAAAGTCTAGCTTTCCGTATACCTATATAAATATTATAGTATATTTTAAAGTGAAATTATTATGCTTATGAAAAAATCATTTTCCCAGATGTCTTCTGTTACAAAATGTTCGACAGTTAACGAAATATAAACTCAGTTAAAACAGTTTCCCATACTTTGGAAGCTACGGTATAAGAATATAAAACAGTGTTATAGACTCGGCAGCTAATAGACTCTTTAATCAAGTAGTCTGCCTAGATAAAAACAAGCAATAAAACAAATAGATCATTCATTGAGCTAACAGACTACACCCACTTGATGAGTGTGCTTGACGAGACGGGATCTGTGTTTTTGTGTGAACGGTGAATAGAGTGAGTGTGAACAAGTCATCTAATTATTTATGGAGCACTTTATGGAGATGAGAATCTTGAAGTAATAACACAGACACACTCACTTGTCGCGCTCTCTGCCTTTCATCGTCACATGTCAAGGAGATGCCGCTACACGGGACTCACTTTAATGAATTATTCTAATATTAGATTAAGAGAATCGCTTCATTAACACATCGGAGTGTGAATTTAATTGACCGGAACTTCCAGTTTTCTGACGCTTATGAAAAATCGCTCACTTATATACATGTTCTGAGGAATTTTCAGATAATTTCTAGCTAGATGTTTCTCCAGCAATCTTATTTAATGTCAAGAGGGCCAATTATTTAACTTTATTTCTGTTGATGCAATTATAACCAGCTAGTTTTGTGACATTTTTTGACGTCAGCTCTTTAAAAAATGTGTTGTGTTGATTTGGATTCTCCTAGTGAACTTATCAGTGCCTATCACAGGTTCTAATCTTCACCAAGGCAAAATTTTGCTTTATTGTTTTGTTGAGAAAAGAACATATCCGCCAATGTTTGGCTACTAATTTAACTCGCAATTACCAACCCAACTTTCGAAACTACAAACAGCGATCTATCTATTAGTACAGGCAATAGAGGAGCCCGTTACTCTTGTCCATAATGCACTAAATTACAGGAGTTTTTTTTTTTTGATACATAGGTTCAGAATGACGTACTGAATATAAAAACACAGAATCCTTACAAATTAGGAGGCCGGGAGTGCCGCCATTTTGAGAAAAACCGTTTCGGTCCATATCTCCGTAACCGTGCACTTTAGGTCAAAAATGGTAATGACCTTTATTGTAGATAATTACATTTGTCATCTTTTATGATAAATAATTTTTTTTTGTATCACTCACCGTTTACAACTTATACGACTATTATCATTCATTTATTGACTTTTTTACCTATATTCTTGTTAATAATTGTTTAAACAATAAAATGCTTAAACTTTTCAATCGACAAATTTCCTACAATTTTTACTAAAAACTTTTTTTTCTAAAATCAATATGTTCAAAGTTATAACGCGTTAAATGTGGCACTTTTCAATCGCAAAAATTTTTCTGGAAATATTTTAGTAAAATGAAGGACAATGACGGTTGAAGCTAAGACTTCAGGCTTTGTAAAACATTCTTCTTGAGACATTTTCTTTCCATAGCTTATATTAGTTTCAGGTTCTTTGCGTAAATGTTGCCAATTTTGACGTTTTAATTCGCGACTTTGCCGTTTTGAGGAAAACCCCAATTTATTTTTCTTCAAATGACAATAAGTTTTTTGTCTTTGAACCTACAGACCTAAATTTTGGTATGTAATTTACCTATAATGACGTAAAACCGTGTACCAAATTTAGTTGCCCTTACTTTGTTATTTCCGGAGATATGATTTTTTTTTTCGAAAGAAAACACAACATATTCCGGGAAAACCTGTGCCGATTTTCTTGGATAACGAACTTATCTAAGCCACTTACAAATGGAAGGTATTTACCAAATTTAATTAAAACCGGCCCATTCGTTTTTGAGTTATCGGTGTGTGATATATATATATATATATATATATATATATATATATATATATATATATATATATATATATATATATATATATATATATATATAAATTAAAACTGACCACGAGTATCCGTTCTAGCGGGCATAATTAGCGCCTATTTCAATTATTTTTTTCAAAATTCAAAACTCGGGGTCTCCTCATTAGTGAATTTTTTTTAAAGAAAATGCATTAATAATAATTTTTGAAAAAAAATTGTATGAAATTTGTCGATTGAAAAGTTAAGTTATAAGCATTTTATTTTTTAAACAATTATTAACAAAGATATAGGTAAAAAAGTCAATAAATGAATGCTAATAGTCGTATAAGTTGTAAACGGTGAGTGATACAAAAAAAATTAATCAACAAAAAACATGAGAAATGTAATTATCTACAATAAAGGTCATTACCATTTTTTGCCTAAAGTGCACAGTTACGGAGATATAGACCAAAACGGTTTTTCTCAAAATGGCGGCACTTTCGGCCTCTAATTTGTAAGGATTTTGTGTTTTTATATTCAGTACGTCATTCTGAACCTATGTATCAAAAAAAAAACTCCTGTAATTTAATGCAGAAACAAATTCTCTATTGCCTGTACTATATTCTCTATCTGCTATCTTGTGTTTTCATAAATGGCCGACGTTCACTCGCGTCTTGTGGTTTAATTACCGTTTTATATTGATTGGATTATACCATGAATCGATTTTCGGGCACATTCGGGTGTAGTGTTGTTTGACCTCTGGTACAATAGATGAAAATTTCAACCTTGTCAACCTGTGTATAGTTTTGAATCTAATTTTCAAGAATTAGAAAAAAAATTGCCTGAGGATGGCTACTGGATAGCCAAAACGCGTAGGGTTCTTTAACAATAAATTTTACTGTCTGGAGGAAGCCTTTTATTGAGTATTTTAATTATATCTATCCCAAACCATGTGACGTTCAGGAATGAATCTATCTATTCGACGAACAATTTAACAGAGACTATCTTCTCGTTCTTATCATCTCTCGGCTTTAATTTTTGTATAAACTAGAGTAAATGGACAACCGTCCCATTTCATAACGTACCTACTAATGGCAATGCTAATATAAAAAACGGCAACTATTTGGAAAATATACTGAGGATGCTGGCTGATCTGCTAAAAATATTCAAACTAAAAATCAATATGACGAAAAGAAAAAAATGGATGTTAAACTAATCGGCCAAAAATTTGAATAAGTAGAAATGTTCGCGTATCTTCGAGTATTGTTACCAGTAATAATAAATGTAATAAAGAAATGACAACGAGGATTTTCACTAATAAGCATTTCAACTTGGTCCTCACGAAGAGGTTCATCAAGTCATAGGTGTGAACTTCAAGCAAGCAGTATATAAAAAGACTGAAGGGTTCTAAAAGTGGCTAGGTATTTAGCAAAAAAAAGTCCGGCGCCAGCAAGTGGGTGATGATGGCGAATTTTCATAGAAATAAGGCATTTCACCGTTCAATTGTGAGCTCAAATTACACAAGACTGTGTCAATAGTTTTAAAAAAATACTCCTAAGAAAATACTGTTTTTTTCGATATTTGTGTCACTTTGATGGTGGATAATCCTCCTATAAATCGCGTTTTGTTCCTAATTTTTTTTAGGAAAAAATGTAAGCCCCCAAATCAACTGATCCTTGATAGAGGTCTATACCTATAACGGAAGCCGAGTTATGAATTTTTTAGTCTGACAAGGTCGGTTTTTTTGATCGGTCAAACTTTACGTGCGCATATTTCGCTTGATAATTAACCAAGGTGGAATCCGAGGTGACCGTTGGATTCGTGAGTTCAAATTACGTAAGACTGCGTCGATAGTTTAAAAAATACGGTTCGTACGAGAAGTATTTGTTTTTCAAAATTTGTTTCACTTTGATGATGGATAATGGCTCTGGTTTTTATACCGCGTTTTGTTAGTAATGTTTCAGTGATGAAGTGGATGTCCTAAATCGACTGATCTTTACTAGAGGTCTCTGGCTACAACACTGGTGAATTTTTTCATCAAATTCGTAAAATTTTTTACGGTAATTACATCATCTGATTAAATAACGTTAAAATTGAATGAAAGACTAAACTTTTTTTCAATTCAGCCACTGCTTAGATTTGAACCAGCTTTAGAAAGCAATTAGTAACTGATATACTTACTTTACCTTTACCACTTGAATACAGAGAAGACGCAAAATAGAGTATAATGTGAGATAATTTCCCAATCATAATCACATACGATCCTATGTGAATTTTCTACCGTCTTGTGTTATTTGTAACAATATATGCAATAAATTGACTAAATAGCACAGCATTAATATATGTAATTTCTAAACGTCAGTCGGTCTGGTTTTGACATGATTAAAGGAACACTAAGTGAGTGGTAAGACACGAAGCAACGTGACGCCACCTAGTTGCGAAACCAGGTACTATGTTGTCACGCCAGCTCCAAATAACAGAAAGTTCTAATTGTTGTGAGAATGCATCTAGCTTTACATACTTTGTCCCTATATTAGGGTAGAAATGGGCCAGGGCTGATAATTTACTAAATTGTTAGTTGGTTGTATACAGTCTCTATTTTTTAACACTTTGTGTTATTGGGAGCTGGCGTGACAACATACTACTTAGTTCCGCAACTAGGTGGAGGCACGTTGCTTTGTGTCTTACCACCCACTTAGTGTTGGAAGGCTGGCTACCATAGCCGTATTACTTTATAGCTGTACTTTCGCTACAATTAGTATGCCGTACTGCCGAGCTCTAATTAGAGCGAAACCGGTCTACGGTTCTAATTGTGGTGAGAATGCATCTAGCCTTCCATGATTAAAGGACAAAAAAATTACTCCCATACAGTACCTTATTAAAACCCGGGTCTAAAAAATAAAAGTCTGGACGCAGCAAGTGCGTCATGACTCTATAACTGAAACTACTGTCAAAGCATCAGAGAAAGGGTCTATTTGAAATTAATTTTGTTGCAAATAGTTTAGTTAAATAAGAACAATAAAGGTTGAATCTGAAACTTGAGGCTTTCTAAAACACACTTCTTACGACATTTCTTCCACATAAACCGTATTCGATCCGGTTCTTTGCCTTAAACATGTCAATTTTGACGTTTCAAATCGCGAGCTTGACGTTTTAAGAGGGAAAACTATAATATTCTAAAAGCTTGTAACCTTTTTCTTTGAAGTTAGAGATTAAAATTTTGTTACATACTTTACTTTTAGCGAATTTTCTTTAAAAAAATTCACTAATAAGGAGATCCCCACTTCTGAATTTTGAAAAAATGTATTCAAATGAACGCTAATTAGGCCCCCTCGAACACATATCCGGGGTCAGTTTCGATTTTTATATGTTTATATCATTATAGGTAAATTACCTACCAAAATTTAGCTCTGTAGGTTGAAAGACAAAAGAGTTATAGGCATTAAAAAAAGGGGTTTCCCTCAAAATGTCAAAGTCGCGATTTAAAACGTCAAAATTGGCAACATTTAGGCAAAAACCTGAAACTTATACGACCTGTGGAAACAAAATGTCTCAAGAAGAATGTTTTAAAAAGCCTGAAGTCTTAGCTTCAACGTCATTGTCGTTCATTTTACTAAAATGTTTTCAGAAAATTCATTTCAAATAGACCCTTTCTCTGATGATTTGGCAGTAGTCTTACATACAGAGTTTATTGTTTAATGATATATAATTTTTATCGAATTTTCGTAAAAAATCAATAAAGCTCAATATATCCGTTATTATACAAGATACAAAAAAATTGTATACATTAATTATAGGGTGTCTTGAGCTACATCTTATAAAATATTTTTACAATCACAGGCTGGTGCTTAAGTTGTAGGTGATACATTTTCTTTTTTTTTTCAATTGAACACGCCTAATGCATATCTGCATTTTCCATCGAAATATAATGTGTGTTTGTAAGAAAAAAAATTCGGGACGTAGCAAGTGCGTCATGGTAGCGAATTTTAATTGAATGCTTCAAATTTGAATAGCTCAATTTGCTATTAACCTATAAGATTGACCAAGAAACCAGTTTTTTCCGGAACACTTTAAGAAATTTTTGTACATTTTCTAACAATAAAGTTATTTTGATGAAACATGGAACCTTGTTTCTACTATATAGGTTATACTGGTAACCAAATTTGATGCCTGCTTTCGTTAAATAAAAAAACACACATATTTGCTGTTAAAAATATTTTAACGAAAATGCACTAGCATAACGCACTTGCTGCGTCTAGACTTTTTATCATATTAACCCGTCATCTAAATTTGGTTGCATTTACTTTGTTATTTCCGGTGATATATTTTTTTTACTAAAGAATACTTAATATTGGTCCAATTGTCCTGGCTAACGAACTTGTCCAAGTCATTTGCAAAAGGAAGCTACTCACCAAATTTGATCAAAATCCCCACATTTTTTGAGTTATCGCTGTGATACATACATTTATATATATATATATATATATATATATATATATATATATATATATATATATATATATATATATATATATATATATATATATATATATATATATATACTAAGTGAAGATTGGAACCTGTGATGAGCACTGATAAGTACACTTGGAGAGCCCAAATCACCACAACACATTTTAAAAAAACCTGACGATCGTTTCACTAACCAAGTTAGCGTCATCAGAGGATGAAACATTCTGAATGTTTCATCCTCTGATGACGCTAACTTGGTTAGTGAAACGATCGTCAGGTTTTTTTAAAATGTGTTGTGGTGATTTGGGCTCTCCAAGTGTACTTATATATATATATATATATATATATATATATATATATATATATATATATATATATATATATATATATATATATATATATATATATATATATATATATATATATATACAAACATGTAAGAATAAAAACTGACCCTGGATATGGGTTCTAGAGGTCCTAGTTCGCGCTCATTTGAAGACATTTTTTCAAAATTCTAAAGTTGAAATCTTGAAGCCTTTAACTTTATCCTTTAATCACGCATTAATATATATTTTAAAATCTTAAAATTCCTTTTTTACGTCTGTCGTAACACGTAAAATATTTGCCTGACCAAAAATTTTATTTATGTAGAAATCAAAGCAATATATATGTAAATGTAGGTGTAAATGATTGATGAACGGAAACGTTGGTGGTCACCGAAAGTAATGGACTCGATTATAAATAATAGAAGGAGCTGAGAAGATATACATTATGGGTGTTTTATTCTCTTGGGGGTGTCAAAATTAATTTGTGAAACTGTCATGTCCTTTCAGTGTGTTCATGATGTGAAAACTTATCCAAATTGTGTTAAATGTACTAACACAAGTTTTCAGGTTACTTGCACTTATACGTTGTTAAACTCTTACAAAATAAATAAAATAGATAAAAATCTCTGGACGCAGCAAATGCGTTATGGTAGCGAATTTTCTTTAAAATATTTTTAATAGCAAATGTCTTTCTTTGATGAAAGCAGGCATCAAACTTGGTTGCCTATATAGTAGAAACAATGTACCATATTTCATCAAAATAAATTTATTGTTTGAAAATATATAAACATTTTTCACAAGTCTGAATGCAGCAAATGTGTTATGGAAGTGAATTTCAATTAAAATGTTTTTAATAGCAAATGCGAGCAGGCATCAATCTGATCACCGGTATAGCCTATGTGGTAGAAACAATGTACTATATTTTATCAAAATTACTTATGGTTTGAAAATATACAAAAAACGTTGGGGAGCTAAACTGCAAATTTACCGAAAATTCGCAGATTTTTTTCTTACACAAACGCATCATATTTCGATAAAAAAATGCAAAAATGCATTAACGAATTTGTTCTACGAAAATTAGCTTAAAAAAATACACTTCTACTCACTCCTGGTCCCGTAACTTCCTTGGGGAGTGTGAACAAAAAATGTTCCTTGGGGTTTGTGGATCCAGGGGGGTGGGGGCCTAGGCAGGTTTCTGAAAACAGCGTTCGGGAGCTAAACTGCAAATTTACCGAAAATTCGCTACCAAAACGCACTTACTGAGTTCAGATTTTTTCTTACAAACGCATGATATTTCGACAAAAAATGCAAAAATGCATTAACGAATTTTTCTATATTTTCTAATTCTATGAAATTTATCTAAAAAAACATTATGTACCCCTACTCACTCCTGGTCCCATAACTTCCTTTTGGGGTGTGAACAAGAAATTTTTCTTGGGGTTTGTGGATCCAGGGAAAGCCCTAGGCAGGTTTCTGAAAACAGTTTTTTTTTTGGAAAAGCGTTCGGGAGCTAAACTGCAAATTTACCGAAAATTGGCTACCAAAACGTACTTACTGCGCAGATTTTTTTCTTACAAACGCATCATATTTCGATAAAATTCAAAAATGCATTAACGAATATGTTCTACAAAAATTACTTTAAAAAATTTATACACCCCTACTCACTCCTGGTCCCGTAACTTCCTTGGGGGGTGCGAACAAGAATTTTTTCTTGGGGTTTGTGGATCCAGGGGAAGCCCTAGGCAGGTTTCTGAAAACAGTTTTTTGAAAAGCGTTCGGGAGCTAAACTGCAAATTTACCGAGATTTCGCTACCAAAACGCACTTACTGTATCCAGATTTTTTCTTACAAACGCTTCATATTTCGATAAAAAATGCAAAAATGCATTAACAAATTTGTTCTACGATAATTAGCTAAAAGAAATTATAGACCGTTAAACCATAAACTTCACAAAACCTACAAACAAATATCCAAAAAGCCACCAAACTTAACTAAACTGACAGCCAAAGCATCAGAGAAACTGTCTATTTGAAATGGATATTTTGTCAATATTTTAGTAAAATGAAGGGCAATGACGGTTGAATCTGAAACTTGAAGGTTCGCAGAACACTCTTCTTGCACCATTTTCTTTTCACAAACGGTATTTGTTTCACATTCGTTGCCTAAACATTTGCCAATTTTGACGTTTAAAATTGCGAGTTTGACGTTTTGAGGAAAACTCCAAAATTTGTTGCTTTAACTGCCCATAACTTCTTTGTCTTTAAAGCTAGGGAGCTAAATTTTGGTACAAAATTCACTCTTTATAATACAAACACGCGTACCAAATTTGGTTGCTCTTACTTTGTTATTTCCGGAGATATGAATTTTTTATAAAGAAAACACAAAATTTTCCGGGAAAACCTAGTCCGATTTTCCTGGCTAACGAACTTATCCAAGCCACTTGCAAAAGGAAGGTACTCTGCAACTTTTATCAATATCGGTCCATTATTTTTTGAGTTATCAGTCGTATATATATATATATATATATATATATATATATATATATATATATATATATATATATATATATATATATATATATATATATATTTAAAAAAAAATTCGCTAAAAATGTAGATTATTAATTTAATTTAATAATGAAGTGATACGGTGGGAGGTCTGTTTGGAATAAGCAGAATGCCTTTTGCACGGTTGTCTTGTTAGGTGGATATGAGTTAGCATAGTTTTCGTGATCGACGGGGAGGACTGCATGCTTGTAGTGTCTGGACCACCTCTGGGGCACACGTGGGGCGCCCACCACCCCGGATACGGATACACGATCTGCTGCAGTAATTAACTGGTTTAAATTCATGTAAGCGCCAGTCTGACGTTCTTGTTACCTATCTTTATCACACTGGTTGTGGTTTAAGCCGCCTTATTAAGTGTTAATTTTATGTGGGGAGCTTGGGAAGACTTAAAGTTGTGATTCAAGAAATTCATTTTGATCATAGGTGCTTTAAATTGTTTTAAAACCAATTCAATATAAAAATAAATGTAAAGTGCGTTATGGTATTGATATTTCATAAAAATGTTTTTAACAGCAAATATGTGTGTTTTTTTTCAGAAAGCAGGCATCAAATTTAATTACCAGTATAACATATATAGTAAAAACAATGTGCCATGTTTCATCAAAATAACTTTATTGTTTGAAAACGTACAAAAATTTCCGAAAGAAACTTAAAGTGTTACCGAAAAAATCCGTTTCTTGGTCAACCTTATAGGTTAATAGCAAATTGAGATTTTCAAATATGAAGCATTTAATCAAAATTCGCTACCATAACGCACTTGCTGCGTCCAGAATTGCTTTACTTACAAACATGCCTTATATTTCGATGGAAAATGCAGAAACATAAGGCGTTTTCGACTAAAAAAAATGTATTTGTATCACCAACGACTTATGGGCCACCTGTGATTGTAGAAATATTTTTAAGATGTAGCTCAAGACACCCTATAATTAATGTATACAATTTTTTTTTCATATCTTGTAGAATAACGGATATAGTGAGCTTTATTGAGTTTGTACGAAAATGCGACGAAAGTTATATACCATTAAACGATAAACTCTATAGCTAAGGCTACTGCCAAAAGCATCAGAGAAAGGGTCTATTTGAAATAAATTTTCTGGAAACATTTTAGTAAAATGAAGGACAAGGACGGTTGAAACTAAGACTTCAGGGTTTGTAAAACATTCTTCTTGAGACATTATCTTTCCATAGCGTGTATTAGATTCAAGTTCTTTGCCTAAATGTTGCGAATTTTGACGTTTAAAATTGTCACTTAAACGTTTTGAGGAAAACCCCAATTTATTTTTCTTTAAATGCCCATAACTTTTTTGTATTTTGACCTACAGCGCTAAATTTTGGTAGGTAGTTTACCTATAGCGATATAAAACGATGTACCATTTGGTTGCCCTTACTTTGTTATTTCTAGAGATATGAATTTGTTTCTAAATAAAACACAAAATTTTCTGGGAAAACCTCGGCAGATTTTCCTGGCTAACGAACTTATCCAAGTCACTTACAAAAGGAAGGTATTCACCAAATTTTTTGTCAAAATCGGTGTGATATATATATATATATATATATATATATATATATATATATATATATATATATATATATATATATATATATATATATTTTCAAAATTCAAAAGTCGGGATCTCCTCATTAGTGAATTTTTTTTAAAGAAAATTCACTAAAAATGTGGACCAGACAAACATCGACTTTCCTGTGCGCAAAAGGACAAGAAATGTGAGAGAAATTACTTTACAAATTCAATAGTTTTTCTCCTCAAAATGTTAGTGACGATTTGAAACGTCAATATTGATGATTTTTTAACAAATATTCTGAGACTGATGCAGTCTATGAATGGCAAATATTGCATGAAATGTTTTTAACAAGGTCCCAGATTCGTTTCAGTGGTTGCTCTTCATTTGATTAAAACCTTTGCAAAAAATGCATTTGAAGCAGACCTTACCTGTTATAAATAACTCAAAACCGAAAAAAAATCCAATACGACCTTATGTGATTACACCTGGCATTATACCCCACTTCGCATGTCCATTGTTTCCGAATAAAGGCGAATAGTTAATTGTTTATATGAAATCTTAACGGTATTCAATTAGATTATGTAATAAATAAATAATTTTTTGAGAATTTATTGTTGTAGAAAAAATTAACTAGTGAGGAAATATGGACTTTTAAGGCTTTTAGTTCAATTTTAATAGCAATTTGCTGTTGACCCAAATTTGCGAAACCGTTCCACATATACTTAATACAGACCTAAGTAGATAACTTTTCTGTAACTCTACAAGTGCTTGTTTTATTTTCTGCAACCAGTGTCGCTTCTTACGGCATCGTCAGGCAAAAGACAATGTTTGCTATGAAGCCACAGAAAAAGTCTCTACGCCTGTTTTGTATAATTAATTTATTTTGTTAGCGAAGTTTTATGTACAAAACGTCCTTGTAACGGCGACTGTTCTCACAAAAAATGTTTACCGAATATTCTTGGGAAAAATTTTTTTCGAGGAGTTTTTTTGAGAAAATATTTGGCAGAGTTTCGGTGGAACATCTTTTTAGCGACATTCGTGAAAAATAATGTTTTAATGAATTGTGGTGCAAAAACATAATTTTAGGGAATTTTCGTGAATCATATTATATAAAAAAAAGTACGTTAAATTTGTAGAATTTTATGATTTTGACAAATTAAGTGTTTTGCTTAAGAATTCATGTATAAAACCTTGTAGCGCTCACCTACTCAGCGACGTGCGTTACCGTCATTGAGCTAATCGGTGGTAACGTCAACGTCTTTGTGGCATTGATTTCAAAAGTTCGTCTAAAATAAAATTATGCCGTTATAATCTTACAGCATAATATACGCTATTGTGAAGTCAAAGGAAAAGCTTTTGCGTATGTATTTATTTTCTATATGCTTATTAGTGAATTTTCTTTAAAAAAAAAATTCACTAATGAGGAGATACCGACTTTTGAATTTTGAAAAATGAGCGCTATTTAGGACCCCTGGGACCCAAATCCGAGGTCGGTTTCAGACTTTATATGTTTATATATATATATATATATATATATATATATATATATATATATATATATATATATATATATATATATATATATATATATATATATATATATATATATATATATATATATATATATATATATATATATATATATATATATATATATTTACCGATTTTGATGAAACTTGGTGAGTACCTTCCTTTCGCAAGTGGCTTGGATAAGTTTGTTAGCCAGGAAAATCCGCCCAGGTTTTCCCGGAAAATTTTGTGTTTTCTTTCGAAAAAAAATTATATCTCCAAAATTAACAAAGCAAGGGCAACCAAATTTCATACGCGGGTTTACATCATTATAGGTAAGTTACCTACCAAAATTTAGCTCTGTAGGGTAAAGGACAAAAAAGTTACAGACATTTAAAGAAAAATAAATTTGGGTTTTCCTCAAAACGTCAAAGTCGCGATTTTAAACGTCAAAATTGGTAATATTTAGGCAATGAATTTGAAACTAATATGAGCTAGGGAAGAAAAATGTCTCAAGAGGAATGTTTTACAAAGCCTGATGTCTTAGTTTCAATCGTCATTGTCCTTCATTTTACTAGTATATTCCCAGAAAATTCATTTCAAATAGACCCTTTCTCTGATGATTTGGCAGTAGTGTTGGCTATAGAGTTTATCGGTTAATGGTATATCATTTTTGTCGAATTTTCGTAAAAAATCGAATTTTCGTAAAAAATCTTTAACGTTCAATATATCTGTTATAATGCACGATACGAAAAAAATTGTATACATTAATTATAGGGTGTCTTGAGCTGCATCTTAAAAAAAAAATCTACAATTACAGGGTGGCCCATAAGTCGTTGGTGATTCAAGTTTTCTTTTTTAGTGAATTTTCTTTAAAAAAGTCACCAATGGGGAGATCCGTGTTGATATATATATATATATATATATATATATATATATATATATATATATATATATATATATATATATATATATATATATATATATATATATATATATATATATATATATATATATATATATATATATATATATAGCGTACCGATAAATAAAAAAATAATGGACCGAGCTTGATCAAATTTGATGAGTACCTTCCTTTTGCAAGTGGCTTGGATAAGTTCGCTGGCCAGGAACATCGGACCAGGTTTTCGCGGAAAATGTTGTGTTTTCTCTCTAAAAAAATTTATATCTCCGGAAATAACAAAGTGAGGGCAACCAAATTTGGTACGCGTATTAGTATTATAAAGAGTGAACCATGTACCAAAATTGAGGTCTCTAAGTTTAAGGAGAAAAAGTTACGGGCAGCTAAAGAAACAAATTTTGGAGTTTTCCTCAAAGCGTCAAACTCGCAATTTAAAACGTCAAAATTGGCAATGTTTAGGCCAAGAACATGAAACAAATACGAATTGTGAAAAGAAAATGTTGCAAGAAGAGTGTTCTGCGAACCCTTAAGTTTCAGATTCAACCGTCATTGACCTTTATTTTACTAAAATATTTACCGAAAATTCATTTCAAATAGACCCTTTCTCTGAAGCTTTGGCTGTCGGTTTAGTTAAGTTGATGCTTTCGCTGTGGGTTTAGTGAAGTTTATGGTTTAACGGTCTATAAGTTTTAGATAATTTTTGTAGAACAAATTCGTTACTGAATTTTAGCATTTTTTATCGAAGCATAATGCATGTTTAAAAGAAATAAATCTGGACGCAGTAAGTGCGTTTTGGTAGCGAATTTTCATTAAGTCCTTCTAATTTCATAACACAATTTGCTATTAACGTCAGGTTTGTTGGCTAGGAAACCAACATTTAAGTTTAGTTTCGCAAAATCTTTGTACATTTTCAAACAATAAGTAAATTTTGATAAAATATAGTACACTGTTTCTACTACATAGGCTATATATAAATATATATAAATAAATATAAATTTCAATAACTGAATTTGCTATTAATGTAAGTTTTGTTGGTTAGGAAACCAACATTTAACTTTATTTTCGGAATTTTTTTGTATAAACGCGGCAAGGACGTTTTGGCAACGAATTTTCATTAAATGTTTCAAATTTCAATAACTCAATTTGCTATTAACTTAAGGTTCATTGTCTAGGAGTCCAGTTTCTCAGAAACATTTAAAGTTTATTTTCGGAACATTTTTGTACATTTTCAAATAATTATTTTGATAAAATATGGTACATTGTTCCTACTATATAGGTTATACCGGTAACCAAATTGATTTTTATGAAAATTCACTACCATAACGCACTTGCTGCGTCTAGAGTTTTTTTTATTTAATTTTCATCTGAGAAATTAAATAATTTTTCTATGTTTACTCGACGACAGATAACCGGGATTTACAAATTCACTAGCAAAAAAAATATGAACGTATCATATTAAACATTCTGTCAAGTTTCTTATATAGTGATAATGGCCTCTTATATATATAAACATGCATATTTATAATGTGCTAACAGGAAATACGATGATTATTAGCCTTAATAGCTTGTGGCGAATTGGAATAGGTCCAGCAGGAGCATGAGATACTATATAGCGTATCCGTGACACAGCACATGTTTAGACTATATTAGCTCCAAATGTTTCGCTAATTTCAGCCTTCCCCAATGTCAGACAGACAGCTTCATCACCTGTCAGATACGCTTCCAAAAAAATTACAACCCGAAACCAATTAATTTCGACTAAATTGTAGGGTCGTGCATCTTCTTAACTGACAAGAGTTAATTCAGTGAACACAGTGCGTACGTATTTTTAAAACACATTTGAAAACTTAAATATCGTTTCATGAGCACAATTTATTGCTTCTAGTTTGTCGTTTATATATATATATATATATATATATATATATATATATATATATATATATATATATATATATATATATATATATATATATATATATATATGTATGTATGTATGTATGTATGTATGTATGTCCCACGTAGACCTTCCATTAGCCGTTTCTGGAGTACGGCTCACAATTGAATTCTGAAAATTTACGCTTCACTGAAAATATTGACGTTAGTATAGGATTTCCGGTTATACCGGAAGTAGATGTCAACTTTCTTATTTCAAATGGAAGATGTTTTTTATTACGGATCTAGATTGCTCGTCAAATTTTATGGTAGGTTTCACTAACATGTTATGTCATTTTTCTCAACCATTTTTCAGATATTCGACTTTTTTTAAAATTTCTTAAAAAAACGTTGTCACATTTACACAGCTGTATCTCTCTTATTTTTCAACCTGAAGAGTTGAAATTTTAAAGTGCAAATTCTAAAATGCCACAAAATATTTGGAATTTACTAAGGCTAGTACAACTTAGACAGGGTGTCCGAAATAGACCGGTCAATAGTGACAACTTTAAAACCTAATAACTCTCTTATTTTAAATAGAGATTATATATATATATATATATATATATATATATATATATATATATATATATATATATATATATATATATATATATATATATATATATATATATCCAACCGATAACTCAAAAAATAATTAACCGATTTTGATGAAACTCGGCAAGTGCCTTTCTTTTTTTTATAGCTTGGATGAGTTCGTTAGCCAGGAAAATCGCACAAGGTTCTCAGGAAAAATGTTGAGTTTTCTTTCGAAAACAAATTTTTCTCCGAAAATTACAAAGCTATTTTGATTAAATTTGGTGGACATGTTGCTTTGGGAAAGACCTAACTATGTACCAAAATTCAGCTTTCTAGGTTTACAGGAAATTGAGCTATTCAAATTTGAAACATTTATTTTTAATAACACCGCTTTTCATTGACAAGTGCAAAAACTGGTTTTTAAGTATATGATATCTAGTATGCCTGAGTCGTTACCTTCGATATCATTGCGCAGGTCAGTTACACGCTGTAACTGACGTTTATCGTATATTATTAGATTGTTTATCGTTTTCAATTTCAGTTGACAAATTATTTGTGTTATTTGGGAATTTTAATATACAAGTGCAAATTATTCCTTTACGATTTTATTAATGTTAGTGGGTGGACTAAACAGTGTTTGTTATGTTTTGTCAAGAGATATAAAGGATTGAAGTTTTACAAAAAGGGCTGATATGCAACAGGTTAGTTATTTTCTCTCTGATGCTTTGGCGGTAGTTTTAGTTAAGTTTATAGTTTAACGGTCCATAATTTTTAGCTAATTTTGGTACAAAAAATTCATCAATGAGGAGACCGCGACTTTAGAATTTTAAAAAGATTTCTTCAAATGAGCGCAAACTAGGCCCCCTAGAATCCATATCCGGGTTTACGTTCAGTTTTTATCTGTTTACATATATACAGGGTGACGCATTTCTACGGTAAAGCTCAATATAATTATTATTATACAAGAGACGAGAAAAAATTGTAGGGTGTCTTGAGCTGCATCTTATTAAATTATTTTGACAATCACAGCCTGGCCCATAAGTCGTTGGTGATTCCCACAATTTTTTCCGAACACCCTTATTTTATTGCATTGTTTATCGAAATATGTTTGTAAGAAAAAAAATCGAGACGCAGTAAGTGTGTGTTGGTAGCAAATTTTCATAAATGCTTCAAATTTCAATAACTTAATTTGCTATTAACCTAAGGTTTGTTGGCTAGGAAACCAACATTTAAAGTTTATTGTCGGAAAATTTTTGTACATTTTCAAACAATAAGTTATTTTCATAAAATATGGCACATTGTTTCTACTATATAGGTTATACCGGTAACCAAATTGATGACTGCTTGATTCAAAAAGACATATTTGCTATTCAAAGCATTTTTATAAAAATTCACTTCCATAACGCACTTGCTGCGTCCAGACTTTTTTTGTAATATCTCTGTAAATATTCCCTTTAGCTATAGAGTAATGCTATAACGTATCAATAGATTTTCGTATCCGTAGATTTTTAGTCAGTTTCCACATTCAAGTTTGCCTATTTTTGATAGAAAAATTATTTTCTCATCTTAGCATCAAAAACATTTATAGCATACAAATAAGTCAATTTAACTGATATTCACGCTTATAGCGGAGGATGTTATCACAGGAGGGAGAAAATCTTGAAAATAAATAATACGTCTAATCAGAAACCTCAACAGTCGACATTGTCTTATGACAGGTGGTAGCCTCCGTGTCCCACCCAGTCTCAATAAATTAAAATCTTCTCTCATCTACAAGGAACGTACATTAGTTTTTATCATTCGAGAGTCTAAAAACAAAGGCCAATAAATACGTCGTAACGATGACGTTTCCGAGGAAAAATCTGAGATGCCATAATTTTTGGCATCCCGTCGATCAGATAGAAATCTTTTGGTTAACACACTGTTTTATTGCTATTAAAATAAAAGGAAGAGGAGATAAATTGTGACAGAGATGACCGTTGTCGTTTGGATAGGGACTGGGGGCATTGGCGCCTCATCTAACGTCTGGCTTTTTTTAAGTTCCCAGGCACAATAAGATTGATACGGTACACAGGTCATGATTAATTGGGCTTTCTTTCTATATTTCTAATTTGATATTTACGTTTCGTTACCGTATGTATTTGTTATTTTTTATATATTACACGTTTTCAATGGATTTGTAAGCAACATTTATCTATACAGTTCTTCAAGGAATCGTAGCTTTCATCACAGTCTAAAGGCGATGTCGCCTTGTTGTCGTAACCCTGACGCTCTCTCCACTGGCTCTTTTTATTTCAGTGTAGCTTCCGCGCTTAACCAACTGGGCCAGGTTTTCCGTGAGTTTCCTTCTTGGTCTGTCTTCTTCCTTTTAGTGAATTTTCTTAACAAAAAGTTCACTAATGAGGAGATCTCAAATTAGCGCGAACCAGGCCCCTAGAACCTATATCCAGGGTCGGTTTGAATTTTTATATGTTTATATATAATATATTTATTTATCTATTTATTTATTCACACCATACATTCACAAGCTTATACATAGCAAGTCTATTTAAATATCTGCTAAGACATCTAAGTCTGTGGACTTGTGTATGTCTTTTACATTTTTCCAACTTACACAAATTATGTCGTTTAGAGCCATATCGCTCCATCGCCGATAAACAACAAGAAAACAATCACAGCCTGTACACCAATACTTAAACAAAACTAAAAACACACAAAACAGACAAACTTTATTTCTTAAAGCTCAACACTTCTACGACTATAACCATCAGGTTAATTTTAAAAAGACCGATCCAAAAGTAAGCCAGTATCACAAAGCAGTACACAGCACATCAGTCGCGTGGCTCTATAATACAAAGAGGGAATATTATATATATATATATATATATATATATATATATATATATATATATATATATATATATATATATATATATATATATATATATATATATAGGGTGGCGCATTGAAAACGAAACAGACCGATTTGCGTCCAGAGAATGTTTTTTAAGAAACACTGACACACGTCAATTTTAATATTGAGGGGGACATGTTTTGACATAAAACTCAACTTCGTCACATCAACTCCTTAAGGGTGGTGATAACAACCCTTATATTTTGCATAGGGAACATGGGTCGAGTGTTACATCATTTGAAAGCTCTTTCTTTTCCGAATTCAGCACACTAATTTTTTTGGAAGTTTCATCAACTCGTTTAAAAATTATTCACAGTTGAAGATGCAAAAACGCATTTCACTCATTCCGATAAGAAAAGTGCTGATAGTCAATGTTTTGTTGGTTTGTAAACAAAAAATTGACCATCAGAACATTTATTATCGGAATGAGAGAAATGCGGTTTATTATTTCAGTTTATTGGTCGGTTTGATACTTGATAGTACTACCGAAAATTAATTTCACAATGGTGTATTATGTAGAAGAAAGAGTTTAAATAATTACTCTTTTTTTCAAAAACGATGACTGTGCCAACCGTACCGCAAACTTGTTTAATGAACGACATCCGAACAGACATGTTAACAGAAAAACATTTTGGAGTTAGTTGCAAAGTTTCGGCAAAGTGGTTCAGTAGCCAACAAAAAACGGGATCCTGAACGTGAATTTCCGGTTAGAAATGAGACTACTGAGATTGAAGTTTTAGGACAAATTGCTGTAGACCCAACTTTGAGCACGAGAAAATTGGCCACTGTTCCAAACATCAAAAGAAGAACTATTCAGCGAATATTGAAGCATCATAATTTTCACCCGTATACAATTCATCTTGTACAACAACTGAATGAAGATGATTTTGATCGGCGGCTGGAGTTTTGTGAAGTTATGACTGCACGAATAGCTGATAACGGGAATTTTCTGTTCAATGTCTGTTTTTCAGAAGAGTGTACGTTTTTATTAAACTCTACAGTCAATCGTCATAATTGTAGATGCAGATAATAATCCAAGAAATTTTCACAAAGTCCACACTCAAACTCCACAGAAATTGAATGTCTGGACTCGCATGTTTGGACACCGTTTAATCGGACAAATTTTTCTTTATGGCAATTTGAATGGCGAAACGTATTTGGAGTTACTAGAAGATATCGTTTACCCTCTACTAATTGACATTGTTGAAAATGATGATCGCTATCAAGAAAATCAATTAATGTTTCAACAAGATGGAGCTCCTCCGCATTTTTCACAACGTGTTAGGGAGTTTTTGAACAGAGAGTTTCCAGGACAATGGATAGGGCGTAGAGGTGCTATTTAGTGGCCCCCTAGATCCTTGGATTTAATTCCTTTAGACTTCTTTCTATGGGGGCCATTTAAAGAGTAGAATTTACGCAAACGTAACCCGAGTCTCTGGAAGAATTACGACGACGCATTGTTGAAGAATGCCGTCTAATAACTCCACAAATGCTCCAGAATGTCAGAGCTCGTTTTGAACAAAATTTGTACTTTTGTATGGAAGCTGGTTGTCAACAATTTGAACACTTAACTGAAGAAACATTTTTGAACGTTTGGATTTGTTTTTAGTTTTTTTTTCAACAAAAAATTGATTAATTAGTGCATTTCTTATCACAATGAATGAAATACGTTCTTGCAACTCCAACTGTGAATAATTTTTGAACGAGTTGATAAAACTTCAAAAAAAATTAGTGTGCTGAATTAAGAAAAGAAAGAGCTTTCAAATGATGTAACACTCGACCCATGTTCCCTATTCAAAATATAAGGGTTGTTATCACCACCCTTAAGGGGTTTATGTGACAAAGTTTAGTTTTATGTCCTTCATTTTACTAAAATGTTTCCAGAAAATCCATTTCAAATAGACCCTTTCCCTGATGCTTCAGCAGTAGTTTTAGTTATAGAGTTAAATTCTCTATAATTTTTAGCAAATTTTCGTTATTAAGGAGACCCAGACTTTTGAATTTGAAAAGATTTTTTTCAGTTGAGCGCGAGCCAAGTCTCCTAGGACCCATATCCGGGGTTACTTTCCGTTTTTATCTGTTTACATATATACTGGGTGATGCATTTCTACGGTACAGCTCAATATAACTGTTATTTTACAAGATACAAGAAACAATTGTACTTATACGTTAATTATAGGGTGTCTTGACCTACATCTTAAAATAACATTTCTACAATCACAGGTGGCCCATAAGTCGTTGGTGATACAAATCTTCTTTTTTTTTTAAATCGAACACGTATATTATTGCATTTTTGTATTTTCCATCGAAATATAATGCATGTTTGTAAGAAAATAAATTAGGGACGCAGCAAGTGCGTTATGGTAGGCAATTTTCATTAAATGCTTCAAATTTGAATAGCAGCAATTTGAGCGGCATCTTATAAAATTATTTCGACAATCACAGGCAGCCCATAAGTCGTTGGTGATACAAATTTTCTTTTTTCAATCGAACCCCCCTTATATTATTGCATTTTCCAACGAATTGTAATGCATCTTTGTTTTCGAGTTATTTCAATTGTTTTGCAACTTTTCACATTTTTGACACATATCAAAAATTGTGATACGGCGTTTCTACCAACAAAAATCGGATTCTAATGCAAATGATGCATTCAGAGAGGTTTTCGTTTATATTATTTCATGAAAAAATCGAGATGCCATGCACCGCGGCGCTCTCAAATAGTGACTGAATTGAAAAAAAAACACACTGTCGTAACTCAATTGTTTCCAATAGAACAGTCTGTATTTTGTGTTTCAGAAGTCAAGGGCATAATAATAAATGTTTAAATAAGTTATTTAAATTTTTTTTCCGGATTTTCGTGAAAAAATTGTTGGTAAATTTGTATACAAAAAACTTGTTTGGGAGTTTTGTCGAAAAGCTTCTTTGATGAAACATGGTACATTGTTTCCACTATATAGATTATACTGGTAACCAGATTTGATGCTTGCTTTCATTAAAAAAAATATTTGCTATAAAAAATATTTTTAAGAAAATTGCTGCGGCTAGACTTTTTTCCAAACATGTCTCCTGCAAACAATATTGTTAAAAAGTTATATCACAGAAGATGTCCAACAAATGTTGATTTTCTCCTCTCAGTGTCTGTCTATTTATTTTGCTTCTTGTTGTCTTTTCCTTCGGCCTTATTTATTTTATTTTTTGTTGTATTCTTACATGGAAAATGTTCAAGAAATGAATGTTTGATAAAGCCCTACATTAGAGACCAAAATAATAAACAATGAAAATCAAAATGTTTCACTGATTAACAGAAAGAAAGTTTACCAACAACAGAATTTCTTAAGATTTAAAATTGAGATTTTTGTATTTGAGATCAAAATAAAATTATGTCCCTTGAAGACTTTATTAAACACTAACATATCTGAAATTTAAGAAACGCTATTAAAAACTAATAAATAACAAACTATTAAAAAACACTAAAGATATTGTTCAAAATGACTTCCATTTGCTCTCACACACAACTGCACCTTTCGTCGAAAATTAAAGTCGACTCTGTTAAGTCATTTGATGTCACTTTTAATAATGGTCCACTTCTTATTGATGCGATTCCACAAATCTTCCCCAGTCTGAACTGGTGTCACATACACAGATCCTGATAGCAATATTACTACTGATAATGCTATCACAAATGATCACGAAACAGCTAGTGAACTTTCCGGCAGTGAATCCGATCACCAAGATGAGATGCAAGTTACTGAAAATGAAGAGGATAATGACACAATTGATACAGTTAAGAAATATTTCTATGGAAAAACTGCTGCTTCTAAATCTAATACCGAGGCTATTGAATCAATTTTTTTAACAGACGGAACCGGCCGGGAAATCAACTTACTCGTTGGGAGCTAATGCAACTGTGGATGAAATGTTGGTCGGCTTCAGGGGCAGGTGTAAATTCAAAATGGATTTACCGAGCAAACCCGTGAAATATGGGTTAAAAGTCCAGTGTCTTGTTGACGCTCGAACCCACTACATATATAATACATATATTTATTGTGGCAAGGGATGATTCATTAAAAGATGTTACAGATGAAGAAAAACGGTTCACTATTCCAACACAAGCTGTTATTCGTCTTTGTAAGCCTATATTTGGAAGCAACAGAAACATTACCGCTGATAATTAGTACTCTTCAATAGAGCTTACTTTTTTTTTATATCAACAACACACCACGAGGGCTTACAGCCTAAATACTATCGTACCGTGGGTGTTGACAAGGAGGAAAGAGGCAGCTTGTTAATTCTGGACTTGAAGGTTTGGAGGTTCAGAGGAGAAGGAAAAACATGTGCCGGCAAGGAATTCCACAACTTGGAAGTCCTCGGGACAAAAGAGCGGGCATAACAAGATGTTCTATGTCTGGT
The DNA here is from genome assembly GCA_964006375.1 of Tillus elongatus. Classification (NCBI taxonomy): domain Eukaryota; kingdom Metazoa; phylum Arthropoda; class Insecta; order Coleoptera; family Cleridae; genus Tillus; species Tillus elongatus. Next base: position 12,594,420 of record OZ023267.1, on the reverse strand, counting down.
GACCTGGACATTAAAAGGGTGCATTCGCTCTGTTCCCCTGGTAGATCTGCTGGGGGCAGCAGGTGGGGGAATTATGGAGGAAAGCTCCTCTGAGCAGTGCCCGTGCATATATCTATAAAAGAGAGAGAGGTCACCAACGGCACGCCGGTGGGCAAGGGATGGAAGCCTTTGGGTGAGGGTAGACTATCTCATCAAAAATAAACTTATTTACGTTGGAACTATGAAAAAAAAACGGGAAATACCCAAGGAATTTTTATCCCCAAAAACAAGACAGGTGGGATCTACATTGTATGGCTTTACAAGTAATAAAACATTGATTTCTAGAGTACCAAAGAAAAACAAAGCTGTTCTCATGATTTCTTCGATGCATCACTTCATACAGGATGATAACGGTTTGCCTGAAATTAATGCCTATTATAATAATACAAAATCTGGAGTGGATGCTGTAGAGGAAAAATGCAGTAAATATTGCTCTAGCAGAAGAACACAACGTTGGCCTATGGCTCTATTTTATAGATTTGTGGATATGCGTTCAATAAATGCATATATCATCCATCAGTCTTGTGCCAATGCAAATCAGCTAGACAGACTCGATTTTTAAAAATTACTGGCCAAACAACTATATGAACCGCTGCTTCGTGAATGATTTCAGAAAACAAATTTACCAAGAGAGCTAAAAGCAGGCATTTGCAGAATTTTTAAGCTGGCACCTGAGCCACCAGCTGATGCTCAAGAAGTGTTGCCTAGAAATCAGAGGAAGTATTGTTCCATCTGTGATCCAAAATTAAAAAGAAAAACTGTTTATTTATGTGTTGAATGCAATAAACCTATTTGTTTGTAATGCTCTAAAAAATATGTGTTCAATAGATTGAAAATCTAGAAGACTACAAAATGTATTATTTTTTATAGTAAGCGTTTTTAAACCAATGTTAGTTTTTTACAGTTTTAATCAAGAAGTTCCTTTAATATCTTGTTTTGTAGTTTGGACCTTAGTTACCATGTTTTTAATACGAACATTTTTAATTTTACAGTTTTCAAGAACCTAAGAGTAGTAACGTTTATTATTATTAAAAAAAAAACACAATATTTTTGTCCTTTTTTTTGTTCCCTCAGGGCTCGTCCGCGGCCTTGCCGCCCCGATACTACGTTTTCTTTGCTTTAGTTTGTTACTCAGTTGGTTATAAATATAAATGTTGTTTTCTTACATGTCTTTGATTATTTATACAACAAAATCAAACCAGTTTTCTCAATAACATTTTAAAAAAACCCTTTTTTATTTTGGAGTCCCAAGGACTCCGCAACGCACTGAGTGTTAAATCTTCTGGCTACGCTGGTTAAGGGTTAATAAAATCTTCAAGGGACATTATTTTGTTTTGATCTCAACTACAAAAATCTCAATTTTCTCAAAAACGGGTGGTTTGTCGAAAAAGTGACAATAATTCACCTCTTTTTGAGTTTATATCCACTTCAAATTTTTGTCAAATAAGGACGTTGATAAAAGAAAACCATCTACCAAATTTGGTTTTTCTATGTTAGGACACTCCTGCAATACAGCGGTTTCTTTTAATTATTAACGAATCTTCCGAGGTCAATTATATCTCACCAACCATGGGCGTCAGAGAAAAATTTTATATAAAAAATCGGCATGTTTTGAGGTCCTCTACACGCACAGATTCTGTGTGCATTGCGTTGTGAATCACCCTGTATATAGGCGTAGTTTCTTTACAGATATCAGATTAACATGTAAGTAGGTAACATACAAAAAGTCTCAGTATGTGTTCTGTAAGGATTCACAAAGGCGGCATGACATGACGTAGGCAACACAATTTAACAGAGAAAGCAATGAAGACATCTTCACAATGGATCATCCGTCAATACCCGTTGCCTGCGTTGCCTTTTTCAGTCTTGAAATGACAGACACTATATGGCCTACAGACATAGGTGTGTATTTAGAGATGTTTCAAAAAAAGTACATAAGTATCTATAGTATTCATCACTTATAATGAAAACAACCACAAATTTTCAAAGAAATAAGCAATTTTTATATTCAAGTGAGTGCTATTTAAGTTAACTTTAGAAGACCGGATTATATACTGTGTCTAAAGTAATACATACATTCAATAAAATGGAAAGGAACCATTATTAAGGAAGATTCAAAAACAGGTCGATTTTTATTTTCAAAAACTAACTTTTTGATGTAAAAATCTCACCCCTATTGTTATACCCTTTAAAGGAAAGCTACTTTTTCAAAATTGGTTGGTGGGTAGTGTGACATCTTTTTAAAGCGAATCCAATTCTCTATTCAGCAACATCAGTTTTTTTTTGTAGGAATAAAATAAAGTGAAAAATAACATTTTTATTATCAGGCACACCCAACGCAAGTGAAGCCTTTAAAGAATTACACAGTTCAGTCTTATCTAATAAAATGTTCGACATGTCCTCCTCCATGTGCCTAACAATATTTCAAACGGTTAACAAATTCTTGTTGGACTCTATTTATAATTTCAGAAGAAATGTTGGTACATTCAGTTCTAATTCTTGTTTTTAACTCGTCGATAGTATCTGGTTTACTTTTGAATACCACATTCTTCAAATGACACCACAGAGACAATCTAATGGAGCTGGGTCAGGTGATCTTGCTGGCCACTCGATTGCACTCCGGCTGCCAATCCATCTGTCGGTAAATTTTTGATCCAGATACTATCGAACATTAACGTCATAATGCGCAGTGGTACCATCTTGTTGATACCACAAGTTATGATTTCCAATACCAGCATTGTGTCCATCAGCAAATAAGTTCAATAACGTCGAAAAAACGTAGGGACCAATAATACTACCCCTAACCATTCCCGCCCAAGAATTTACATTTTGTGGATATTGTGTGTGAGTCTGTCGCATCAATCTTGGATTTTCACTTGCCCAATATCTGCAGTTTTCACGGTTAACTTTCCCATGTAGTGTAAAAGTAGATTCATCCGAAAGCAGAAAATTCGGTACTTGCAAAGGGTTATCATTACATTTATTCATTATATTGCACAAAACTGCATCCTTAGGTCTGGATAGTCATCGGATAACTCCTACAAAAGCTGTATTATGTATAAGAATGAAGCCTTCTTCCGGCGTGTTTCCATCTTCACCTGGCTATACCGCACTGATGAGAGCAAATCAGCTTGAAACACGTGTATGCGGTTGTCTCCTTGCGGCGATGCACTTAACCTTTCGCCTAGTATATAGTATAAAATTGGCCATATATATATATATATATATGTATATATAGATATATATATATATATATATATATATATATATATATATATATATATATATATATATATATATATATATATATATATATATATGGCATATTATTAAACCATTATATCTACTTTTGTTGCAATTGGTTTCAAATTATGAGCACCGGAAACATTTGCCAGTAAATTGTAGTCCTCATTGATTGGTCAGAACGATTTCTAAGTCAGACCCATCGGTAAGCTGTAATAGAGCTGTGTGTCATCGGCGTATTGAAGTGAATTCGGACCCACTGTACATTGTTCACAAATAAATACTATACTATACTATACTATACTATACTATACTATACTATGCTATACTATACTAATACTATGCTATACTAATACTATACTATACTATACTACACTATACTATACTATACTATACTATACTATACTATACTATACTATACTATACTATACTATACTGTACTGTACTGTACTATACTATAGTAGACATATATTAGAGTATACCATATCTAGTATACTACATATTTAACTAAGTTCGCATTGCATTATTTATTAGGATACATATAAATTTGTAACTAACCAAAGCAGACATCTGTGACGAGCACTGATAAGTATAGTTCGGAAAACCCACTTTACCACCACAATTTGAAATCTTTAATAAAGATAGCTTTATAAGAGAATGAATTAAAATGTTACATACCTACTAAAATTTTTAACAAACCTATATGAATTTTAAAGCATAAAAACACATTTCTGGCAGAGTGCCATGACAAAAGACTGGTCGACATTGGTCGTAATCGGCATGAAAAGAGCAAAGGTACAGCAAGAAAGGCCACACGCTCCATTACATCATACTTGAAAGCTCTTTTGAGAGCTTAAGAATCCGATACAGTCAGCTTGGATCAAAGAATACGTATGGGTATCTTTTCTTATCTTTAAGGTAAACAAAGAGCCCTTCAATTATTCTATGCTTGTATGGCACAAAAAGAAGATCAGTGAAGGGAGGATAAAAGTGTATAGCGATTTGTATTTTAGGGTGACATTCAAGACTTATATTTGTGTCACATAAGGGCCGTATATACTCTAGAGATTGATGTTTAGAGCAGTAAAAACTAGCCGACAATGACGTAGTACTCAGATTGTTTATAGGGTGGTCAAATCAAGAAAAAAACATTTGTTATTTGATGAGCTGTCACAACAATACTACTTTTGAATATATTAATAAATAAAGCTTAAAGAAGGCACAGTTCCAGACAATTGGCTTGACCCAAGAATTTCCTAAAACACGTAATTTTTAGTGAATTTTCTTTAAAAAAATTCACTAATGAGGAGATCCCGACTTTTGAATTTTGAAAAAATTTCTTCAAATGAGCGCCAATTAGGCCCTCCAGAAAACATATCCGGGGTCAGTTTCAATTTTTATATGTTATATATATATATATATATATATATATATATATATATATATATATATATATATATATATATATATATATATATATATATATATATATATATATATATATATATATATATATATATATATATATATATATATATATATATATATATATATATATATGTATCACACCGATAACTCAAAAAATTATGGGCCGATTTTGATTAAATTTGGTGAAAAAATTCCTTTTGCAAATGGCTTGGATGAGTTCGTTAGCCAGGAAAATCTGCCCGGGTTTTCCCGGAAAATTTTGTGTTTTCTTTCAAAAAAAAATTATATCTCCGGAATTAACAAAGTAAGGGCAACCAAATTTCGCACGCAGATCCTTATATGTAAGTTACCTACCAAAATTTAGATATGTAGGTCAAAAGACAAAAAAGTTATAGGCATTTAAAGAAAAATAAATTGGGGTTTTCCTCAAAACGTCAAAGTGGCGATTTAAAGTGTCAAAATTGGCAACATTTAGGCAAAGAACTTGAATCTAATACGAGCTATAGAAATAAAATGTCTCAAGAAGGACGTTTTACAAACCCTAAAGTCTTAGTTTCAATCGTCATTGTCCTTCATTTTACTAAAATATTCCCAGAAAAATCATTTCAAATAGACCCTTTCTCTGATGCTTGGCAGTAGCCTTAGCTATAGAGTTTATCGTTTAATGGTATATAATTTTTGTCTAATTTTCGTAAAAAATCAATAAAGCTCAATATATCCGTTATTATATAAGATATGAAAATTTTTTGTATATATTAATTATAGGGTGTCTTGAGCTACATCTTAAAATAATATTTCTACAATCACAGGGTGGTCCGTAAGTCGTTGGTGATACAAATTTCCATTTTTTTTAAATCAAACACGCCTTATGTTATTGCATTTTTGCATTTTTCATCGAAATATAATGCATGTTTGTAAGAAAAGAAATTCTGGACGCAGCAAGTGCGTTATGGTAGCGAATTTTGATCAAATGTTTCATATTTGAACAGCTCAATTTGCTATTAACCTATAAGGTTGACCAAGAAACGTGTTTTTTTCGGGAACACTTTAAGTTTACTTTTGGAAATTTTTGTACATTTTCACACAATAAAGTTATTTTGATGAAACAAGGCACATTGTTTTTACTATATAGGTTATACTGGTAACCAAATTTGATGCCTGCTTTCTTAAAAAAAACACACATATTTGTTATTATTACTATATAAATACAGCTTTAAATATATTTTTGATTTTGTAAAGTTTTCCTAAATCCTATATATATATATATATATATATATATATATATATATATATATATATATATATATATATATATATATATATATATATATATATATATATATATACGTATTTAGGGTCCAGGTTAGTTTTTTAGTCACCGGTGATTATACTTTTTAGTATGATGATATAACTACTGCCGAAAATATGGACTTCATAGAAATATTATTTAGAAATATTTCTGGTGTCGTGTTGACCTCTGGCAAATGTATCTGTTGTTGTTGTAGGTATGTAAGGTCAAAGAATCAAAAATTTAAAAGTTGTATTTGGAATAATAATTTTGAGGTCTGTCAAATTTGACAGGTACGTAAACTTCAGATATTTTTTTGGAGAAACCCAAGTCCTAATTATATGCAGAATAAGCCAAAGGTTGCAGTGTTATCGGGGCGGCAAGGCCGCTGGCGAGCGCTGACGGAGAAGAAAAAAAAGTCCTAATCATCATAGACCATACAACGTAAGTTAATAATAATAATAGTAGTAATAATAATATCTAATAATAACAATAATAAAGGAAATGACGATGTGTCGTGTTGTCGTTCAGGGCCTGATAACTTGGAAAGGGCTCCATCTGAGCTCAGTCCCTTTGGTATCTGATATACCTGGGAAGAGTGTGAGGTAGTGTGAAAGCCCTTCAGACCAGAGTCGATAATAATAATAATAATATATAAGAGTGTTATAAATACCTGGGACTGCATCAAGCAAGAAAAATCAACCACTCAGTAATGAAGCACTATCTGACAAATTAGTTCACGAAATGAGTAAAGCAGGTGGTACACATCTCTAGAGGAAGAATCTGACTAAAGCTCTTAATACATATGCATTTTCTGCACTTATCTATTCATTTGGGATTGTAAACTGGAGAAAAACGGACATCTAAAATCTACAACGGAAGGTGCGAACAAAATCCAAAAAGCGTTACCGCACTAGTGCCACCGAGCGAGTAACCATACCTAGACACCAAGGTGGAAGAGGGGTGTTGTATATTGGTAAACAGCTAGACCAGCAGATATTGAACCTACGTACGTATTTCCACAGCGGGCGGTTGCTTCTTAACCGTGCCATATGCGAGGCAGGTGATTCAACACCGCTACAATTAAAGAAACTGAAATACAAAGTCACCATCGGAACAAGCTGCAATCTTGGATGCAGAAGCCTCTCCATGGGCGACATCCGAATGAGAGACAGACTATTCGTTCTGTATCTTGGTATACAAAATAGTTGCTTTTTACCCGGTTTCACAAAGCCCGATTAAATATTTAACGGCCGGTTACTTAATCAAGGCTTAATACAACCAATCACAGCTTTAAGATATTTGGTTGTCATGGCAAAAACCCAAGTCACAGTCTGTGATTGGTCGTCTGAAGCCTTGATTAACTATCCGTCCGTTAAATATTTAATCGAGCTTTGTGAAACTGGGCATAGTCTACTATCCCTTTGAGAAACCCTGAACTGAATCCTGCCCAAAAATTCAGGAAAATTTACCAAGTTCCTCACGATTTTAAACAAAAAAGCCAGGTCAGCAACTATAGTCCTGCTCTGAAGACTGGTCATGTTAAACACAGCAAGCAAACTCCCATAGGGTGTAAAATTGGGATAAGATCGAAAAAACTTAAAATGCAGAAAACGTACAAACCTCCGCTGAACTTTCTCCACCACATCAGAATGAACCCTACAAAAAGGATTCCACACCACCGACAGATACTCCATTTTTGAACGTATATATGCATTAAAAAGAATTTTAACTTTCAACTCTACGGAATCCTCTCGAGTTTCGTATAATAAAGCCCAAAGTTTTCAACCCCGAGGCAGCAATTTTTTCCACGTGCTTCGCAAATGTTAATTTAGTGTCAAACTCAATTCCTATGTCCCCAAACTGGGTCCTATGCAACAGTTGGTCACTTCCAACAGTAAGTATATTGATACTCAACAGGAGCAAGATGCCTCGTGAAAGTAGAAACAAAATATTTCCCAATATTCAAGAACATTCTATTAATAAAACACCATTTTGACAGTGCATCAATACGCCTCTGTAATTCCTCACAATCACTAATGCTAGAAATAACACGAGATCTTTAAATCGTCAGCAAACAACAAACAACGGGAGTCGGCTATACTTTTCGGCAGATCATTGACAAACAATAAAAACAATAAAGGTCCCAAGTTTGACCCCTGCGGCACCCCAGAGGGTGACAAAAACAATGAGGACTGGCTTCCACCATAAACCACATATTGTGCCCTTCCAGCCAAATAAGATGTAAATAACTCAATCAGGTCAAGAGAAAAACCACACATATAAAGCTTCTTATATATATATATATATATATATATATATATATATATATATATATATATATATATATATATATATTTATTTGTTTAAATTATACAGTACGCTAATACAATAAGTCAAAGACTTGTGCTGTACATGAACGTAATTTAATATATAATATTATAGCCAAAATTGCTTGTCAGTAAGAATCCAAATTTCGCACTTCAAATTTTGACATACCAAATAAAATTTCTTTTTGTTTCCAATTTTTACCATCTGGTGCCTTATTCGTTGCCTTCATTCACAACAAATCTTCATATCTTTATTTTACTTTTTCATTTACCTAACATATCCATATTTTTGCCAAAATAATCAACTTTATTTAAGACCAAAAATGACACTAGAGTTTGACGTTGCTCACGAAAACTCAAAAAGTTATAAACCGATGTTAATGAAACTCTGCAAAAATCTTTATTTTATTAATCGCTTGGAAGAGTTTGTAAGCCAGCCTTATCGGACCAGTTTTTTTAAATTAATTTTTCCGAAAAAAAAATTGTATCTTAAAAAATACCTACCAAAGTTATTTTGATGAAATTTGGTTGCTATGTTGCCCTCGTAAATATCTTACTACATATCAAAACTCAAATTTCTAGGTTTCGAGAAAATTAAGTTATGCAAATTTGAAGCATATAATGAAAATTCGCTATCATAGCGCACTTGTGCGGCCCGAATTTTTTATAAATATGCAGAATAGTTGAGACACCTATTGACTTTATCCATTTGGCTGTTGCACACTATACATATATAGATAAACACCTAGAAATTGGGACAAACTCCCGATATTTTCTTTTTCCCTCAGGGCTCGTCTGCGTCTTTGCCACCCCGATAGCACCGCAGCCTCTGGCTTATTGCGCATAACTCCGGATGTGGTTCTAGGGGTCCTAGTTCGCGCTCATTTTTAAAATTTAAAAGTCGTGATCTCCTCATTAATGAATTTTCTCTTAGAAAATTTACAAATTATATATATATATATATATATATATATATATATATATATATATATATATATATATGTAACTTAGTGATAACAAACCTAGCTGCTAACTCAGGCACTAAAGGCCTGGTAGGTTTGAACGTTTTAGCAAATTTAGCAACTTGTTAGTGGGTGGTAACAAATTTTGTTTGATTATCTTAATAAAATCAGAAAAGATGAAAAATTGACAATATTCTATTCAAAATTTCTTTTCATATGTATATAGTATGTTATTCGTTAAGGCGTTACCCTTTTCCATTTCCACACAGAGGTTTGAGGGTTTTCATTCCTCCGTTAGAGATACTTTTACAAGGAGGTAGTGAAGAGTACTTAACCTACAATAGAAAATAGAAAACACAACATTTTTTAAAATCAAATTTTATTTATTTAACATTCTCCTCTTAGACTTAACATCTAATAGAGCGCCGACCAAGCAATTCTAAATGCCTTAAAAGGATCCTTAATTTTGGGCTTCAAACCACTCCTTAGCAACATACAACTTTTGCCTTTCTAATGTTCTGTTCAGCTCAAGGAATGAATAATAATCTAAGCTCGCAGTGCCATTAACGAATTGTGATCAGAGGCATTGTCTTGCAGAAAAATACCTTGCGTTCGTGTGGTTTTCCGAGACGTTTTACCACAAATGTCTCGCGTAGTTAAGTTCGGAATTCACTATTGTATGCTTCTGAAATATGTAACATGTCACTAATGTTGTCAGAAAGTTTTTATGTCTGCGAATACGTGCCCCAAATTTTTCCTCCATCATCTCAGTTTTTAGCAACTATCTTTTTTCTTTCACCTATACTTTTCATCGTCTTTCTATTTGTGAACCTTGTCTTTTTAATTTTTCTTCATGTCCACATTATATATGACTTGATGAACCTCTTCCACGCGTCTAAGTTAGAATGTTTATTATAAGAATAGTACTTTGTCTATTGAATAACTGCTATTCTTTTGTTCAGTTCTTTGCTCCATTTACCATTATCTGTAATAATACTCGTAAGGACATGATTCTATACTTTCAAGTGGTTGGCCGTTAATCTTACATATATGAATTTTCGCTGTCGGCTCCCCACTTATGCCTATTACTTTTATTTTCATTATTTTCGTCATATTGATTTTTGGTTTAATTGTTTTTAATACAGCATCCAGTTCATTGATGATCTTTTGCAATTCGTTTTCTGTTTCTCTTATTTATACTGTCTTCTACTGACATCGTAAAATGAAATTATATATATATATATATATATATATATATATATATATATATATATATATATATATATATATATAGGGAAGGTACCTAGTTAAGACGCATTATAAAAATAGAAAGCATTTGCGTCAAACAAACTGATTTTGATGCAACCATACATTTATTTGAATTTAAAGATTACATCATGAAAGAAATAGGTACCTTATTTGTCAGAAACAAATATCCATTTTAAAGAAATAACTCCAGAAATACCAGGAAAGATATTTCCAATAAATCCAACTCTGATTTAAATAAGTCTACCTATGATTGCTTCGAAAATTATGTCATTTATCTTCAATCAACTAATGGAAACATATAAGATTTTGGTATATGATTTTTATTTCCTATATCAAAGGTAAATTTCTATTTTAGGCAAGCTAAAAGTTTCTTTGGTGAAAACAAATATGTTAAAACTATTCAAGAAAAGCATATTCTTTGTTCTAATTGATTTTGTCTCCCAATAAAACATAATTTAAAAAAACAGTCAAGTAAATCAAATTACTAAAACCAATGAAGAAACTGTTTTCTCTGTTTAAATGTAGGTACTTAGGTATAAGTGTTTCTTTGATATTCAAGAATATATAAAGCCCTTGCCTTCACTTAAAACTTAATTATTAATTTACACTAATAAAGTGTTAATAGAGATAATGAACGCAACCTATACAGCAAAACATTAATTCTAGTATAAATCCTGGATGTCTTTCGTACTATTTGGCCAGGCGTTTACAAGAGGCGTATCACAAGATCGATAAGATCGCTAGTTGAAGAGCGCAGAAGCTGCGCACTTCCATCATTCGCATACGTTCTGCCTATAGGCGGCACCAGATGCTCCGCCCTACCGCATTGTTCGACCTCCCTACCCGGTCTTTATCCGACCAGTTGTTACCCGTCGGCATCAGCAGGCACCATCCAGGATGCTTGTCCCGCCAGATATGCTAGCAGCTCAATCGAAGATGCTTTATCAGATAAACAAATATTACGGCGAACGGGTACAAACCCGGATGGCCACAATCGCCAAAACTATCAGGGAAGTGTGCAAAGTAGTCCAGGACGTGCTCAAAGAGGTTGAAGTTCAGGAACCTCGTTTCATATCTTCTTTGACAGAGTGCAACGGTCGATACGAGGGCCTGGAAGTAATCGGCCCGTGCGAGTTCGAAGTGGTCCTCTATCTCAACCAGATGGGGGTGTTTAATTTTGTTGATGATGGAACGTTGCCAGGTTGTGCGGTTCTCAAACTTAGCGACGGAAGGAAACGTTCGATGTCCTTGTGGGTTGAGTTTATAACCGCATCGGGTTATCTGTCGGCAAGGAAAATACGGTCGAGGTTCCAGACTCTAGTGGCGCAAGCCTGTGATAAATGTTCCTATAGGGATTCTGTGAAAATGATTGCGGACACTACTGAAGTTAAATTAAGGATACGAGAAAGGTATATAGTGCAAATTACGCCGGCTTTTAAATGTTCCGGGGTATGGCCAAGATCTGCAGCACATTGGCCGATTCCTCACATACCTTGGCCACATCCTAATTTAGCAGCTGAAGTAAAAACAGAGGGGTTTGATCTGTTATCAAAAGAAAGCATCGCTATTCAAGGAAAACAGTCAGCGATGGAAGGGGATGCTTGGGTTCTTTCGTTTCTGGAGGCGGAAAATCGATTGTTGCATGGTGGCTGTCGAAGAAGGTGTCTCAGTATCTTGAAAACACTGAGAGATAGGCATCTAGATCTCCCAGGCAATCCAGTTACTGGCTATCATTTGAAAACTCTTCTTCTTTACGAGTGTGAAAAACATCCAAGGGAATCTGAATGGGATGAAGCTTGTATTGCCGATAGAATCAACGGAATTTTCCTGCAATTAATATCGTGTCTTCAATGTAAAAGGTGTCCCCACTATTTCCTACCAAACTTGGACTTGTTTAAAGGTAAATCACCCAGCGCTTTAGAAAACGCCTCTAAACAGGTCTGGAGGCTGACTAGGGAAATGTTAACGAACACCCGGTGCTTAGAAAAATTATAGACCAATTAAAATTATTATTTATAGCATATGGAATTCATTATACGTTTATTTCTATCATAATTTTTGTTGTATGAATAACCAACAAAAATTATAGTACAAAAAAGCGACTCTACCGTAGTATATATGCTTTATACGTAAATTAAACAAACAAAATGTTTAACAGGCAGAGACTACCTTTTAACGTTTATTGGTCTACAGTGTCGTAAATTTATCGGAACCCGTTTGAGTGCCATAAAGTAAATGATAATAATATAAATATGCTATTGATTTTAATCTAGTACCTAGTAGCAAATCTATCAATATTTAAATACATACGTTACAATTTTTAACTAAAAGGATGTGTTACCTAATTTTAGACAAGAACATCTGGTGTCTAATTGATTATCAAATGCAAAAATTATTCACGTACCTATTTATATACTTACTTATGTATTTACATTTTAACTACATTTTTAGCAGTTTGAATAACTTGACGAATATAATGTTCCTATGATATATAAATAGAAATAAGGTAAATTGTGAAAGATGTAGATTTTTTTTGTACATAAAAATGTTTCCATAAAGAAAAAAAGATAATTTTATTTGGACTGATAAATTCACCAAAATTTGGTTTAATATTTATTAGTATAATCTCCAAATAGCTCCAAATAGAACAAAATAGGTACCTACCTAATCTTTTTAAATAAGTTATTTCTGTAGATAGCTTTATGTATTTGTAAATAATTATCTATGTGTATCGAAGCTTTAAGTAGACTGCAGGTAGGTATATAGGTAGCATATGTACAGGGGGATAATATTTTATTGTGCCAGCATTAAGTACCTAAGTACAAAAAGTTTAAATTAAATGATACGTCAATAGATATAAAAATAGATAAAAGTTTGATCACGTCAAGAGTACGTACCTACCTCATCTAATTTGGAATTAAAAATATTCTGTCATGCCAAAATAATTAGATAAATAAATCCCACAAATTTTTAATATTAGGTAGGTATAGATATTGCAAGACAGCCCAACATTGTTCTGTAAATAAAAATCTCACATTTTTATAAGGCAATTACTCAAATATTAGGTCTTGGCTTTATAGCTTTTTTTTTTAGCTAAGTACATCACCAAAATCATACACCCACAATAATGTCCAAAAATAAAACTTGATCCATTGATTGCGATTGCCTTAACTTTGTTGAAACCGTTCCGTGTTAAAACATAGATGTAAGTAGATGATTTTTCTCTGGCTTCACAACTTTTTATTTTCTTGACAGAGAAGGCATTTGTACAATGTAGTCAAAACTTGATTTCCCTGTACAAATTTATATGACATAAAATAAATGAAAAGTAGCTTGTACATACTGAAAACATATCTATATTTGAAAACGATTTTTATTTATTTTAGCTACATTTTTAGTGTAAAAAGGTGATGATTATTATTATTATTTTGATTGTTTTAATTTGTGTATATATTTTTTCAAAATAAAAAGACTGTTATATTAAGTTGTTACACTTAGTGATGCATATATTTGTTACGATGTATAGAATTTGTTTTATATGTTTTTTATTTATATATTAAAAGCGCTTCAAACAATGTCTCGTTTCATTTAACTTTATAAGAATTAAAATAATGCAAAATATAGTCTAGATAAGTATCTCCATGCTTGTATTTTACATCGTGAAACGTTAAATAATAAAATAATAGGTAGGTATAGGTTTAGAAGACTTTGATATTAGTTTTATCGAGAATTTAATAAAGATAAAGAAAACTTATAAGTTTTCAAAACAATAACCTTGGATATTTATATTCCCTAGATAAAAAAGTCAAATTTAAATCCAGTTAGCTCCCATATTTCACTTTGGCCTTAATTTACATCAAATTTAGTCAAATTTAACGCGAAAATATTTCAAAAGTTTTGTTTTTATATAAGTTTTTCTCAAGCTAAACGTTAAAACTCACTTTATATCTATGTATATTTAAACCATTTTAATTTTCTCATGTACAATGTAATTTTTCCGTTCCATGTTGTGGGCCCCGATAAAATAATAACAAATCCAGAAAGCTCGGCCACATAGCTAACAAGACAGGATTTATTGACGACTAACCCATAATTTCTATATATAGGTATATATGTATCAAATATATATATATATATATATATATATATATATATATATATATATATATATATATATATATATATATATATATATATAAGCAATATTTATAATTTTCGTTAGTCGCTTATTTCATAAACCGTTTGTGGAAAAAACATTAAATTTGCTACAGACGGCTACTGAGGATGCCTGATGCAAGGAGTGCATCGGCAATGTTGTCAAGTTTATCGAGCAGTTTACGAAAACGTTGCGTTGTCATAATTCAAAATCTAAATGAAAAATAGAACTGCATTTGGAGATTTAAGTCATTGTAGACCGCTTCAATAAAAATAAGGTAGGTGTTGCATTTAAAAAAGCAAAGTTACCTTTATTATATGAAGAACAGTAAATTGGCAACATTGTCGATGTTATCACTGCAACGGGCATCCTCAATAACCCACCGTGGCAAATCTGAATTGTATTTTCCATCAAGCGGGTTCTGAAAATATGAGACCGTTCCCGGATTTTTAAAACACAGTGCGTATGTGTATATACAATCTTTACAAATTATTTCATAAATTTCCGACATTTTGACAGTACTTTCCTTGTCTTTTGGGTTACCTAGCAAATTTTTAAAAGTATTTTTGTCGAAAATGTTAGAGTTGCAAATTGGCCTTTTTAGCGAATTTTCTTTAAAAAAATTCTCCAAATGAGCGCTAATTAGGCCCCCTAGAGACATATCCGGGGTCAGTTTCAATATATATATATATATATATATATATATATATATATATATATATATACCTATATATATATATATATATATATATATATATATATATATATATATATATATATATATATATATATATATATATATATGTATCACACCGATAACTCAAAAAATAATGGGCCGATTTTGATTAAATTTGGTGTATACCTTCCCTTTGCAAGTGGCTTGGATAAGTTCGTTAGCCAGGAAAATAGGAAAATCGGCACAGATTTTCCCGGAAAATGTTGTGTTTTCTTTCTAAAAAAATGTATATCTCCGGAAATAACAAAGTAAGGACAAGCAAATTAGGTTTATATCATTAGAGGTAAATTATCTACCAAAATTTAGCTCTGTAGGTTGAAAGACAAAAAAGTTGTAGGCATTTGAAGAAAAATAAATTGGGGTTTTCCTCAAAACGTCAAAGTCGCGATTTAAAACGTCAAAATTGGCAACATTTAGGCAAAGAACCTGAAACTTAATACGAGCTATGGAAGGAAAATGTCTCAAGAAGAATACTTTACAAAGCCTGAAGTCTTAGTTTCAACAATCATTGTCCTTCATTTTACCACAATATTTCCAGAAAATTCATTTCAAATAGACCTTTTCTCTGATGCTTTGACAGTAGTCTAGCTATAGAGTTTATCGGTTAATGGTATATAATTTTTGTCGAATTTTCGAAACAAATCAATATATTCGTTACTATACAAGATACGAAGTAAAATTATATACATTAATTATAAGGTGTCTTAAGCTACATCTTAAAAAATATTTCTACAATCACAGGCTGCCCCATAAGTCGTTGGTGATACAAATTTACTTTTTTTTTAATCGAACACGCCTTATGTTATTGCATTTTTGAATTTTCCATCGAAATATAATGCATGTTTGTAAGGAAAGAAACTCGGGACGCAGAAAGTACGTTATGGTAGCGAATTTTCATTAAATGCTTCTAATTTGAATAATTCAATTTCCTATTAACCTATAAGGTTGACCAAGAAACCAGTTTTTTCGGGAACACTTTAAGTTTACGTTCGGAAATTTTTGTGCATTTTCAAAGAATAATTTTTTATTGATGAAACATGCCACATTGTTTTTACTATATAGGTAATACTGGTAACCAAATTCGATGCCTGCTTTCTTAAAAAAACACACATATTTTCTAATAAAAACATTTAAATGAAAATTCACTACTATAACGCACTTGCTGCGTCCAGACTTTTTAAATGCTATCTAGACTCCTCGTGATTCGAGGTTCAAATGGTCTGGATAGCATTTAAAAAAAAGCCAATTTGCAACTAACATTTCCGACAAAAAATACTTTAAAAACTTGCTAGGTAACCTAAAAGACAAGGATGGTACGGCCAAAATGTCGGGAATTTATGAAATAAGTTGCAAAAATACTGATCTTAAATAGGTTGAACAAACAAAAAGATCTATTCGAATTAGATTCAAAGAACATTTAGCACAATTAAGATCCGGAACTATAGATAGATCTTCCGTCGCCCGACATATTTGGGATAATAATCACCACGTTAATGAGGAGAATCTAAAATTAGTAAAACATGTTAGACAACCAGGACAGCTAAACGCCTTCGAAAGTATATATATATATATATATATATATATATATATATATATATATATATATATATATATATATATATATATATATATATATATATATTGCTAAATATAGTAATAATAAAAAATGTATAAATAGCGCTCAGTTGCCTGTAAGTAGTCTCCTGATAGATTACTGTACAAAATAAATACCGGCAAAAAGCAGGTCCGATAGATGTAATCCCTTTTGTCTGTGTACACAAATACTAGTTCTAGTTTTTAGTGAATTTTTATGAAAAAAAAAAAAACACTAATAGAGAGGTATCGATGGTGAGACTTTGCAAACATTTTTTCAAATGAGCGCGATTTAGGACCCCTAGAACCCATATCCGGGGTCAGTTTCAATGTTTATATGTTTATATATACGAATCCAACCGATAACTCAAAAACATTTTAACCGATTTTGCTTAAACTCGGCAAGTGTCTTTACTTTATTAATGGCTTGGATGAGTTCGTTAGCCAGGAAAATCTGACCAGGTTTTCCGGGAAAACTTTGAGTTTTCTTTCAAAAAAAAAAAAATTTTTCTCCGAAAATTACAAAGATATGTTAATGAAATTTGGTGGATATATTGCCTTGAGAAAGGCCTTACCACATACCAAAATTAATCTTTATAAGTTTATAGAAAATTGAGTTTTGCAAATTTTCAGTTTTCTTTTGAAACACATTTTTTTTCTCCGATAATTACAAAATTATTTTAATGGCACTTGGTGGATATGTTGCTTTATGAGAGACCTTACTACGTGCCAAAATTCAACTTTATAAGTCTATTGAAAATTGAGTTATCCGAGTTTGAAGCATTTAATAAAAATTCACTACCATAACGCACTTGCTGCGTCCGAACTTATTATTCGCTTTTATTAGCGAAACGATCGTCAGGTCTGAAAAACGTGTGGTGAATTGGGTTCCCCAAAGTGTACTTATCAGTGCTCATCACATGTTTTAATCTTCACCCAGCTGCACTCTATTGAAGATATACAAAGATCGTTAGGTTTAAAATGTTATTTTTGCTGTGGTGGATTGCGTACTTTTAAATGTACTTAAGTTTTAACGGCACTGTATATATTGAGCAAATACAGTGACTATATAAACCGTATATCGTAAAATCTAATGGCCGTACTGACTTTATGGGAAATATTATTCAGTGATGTACATGTGAGATAAAACTACCCGAGAAACTTGAGCGGAAACACCGTGGCTGTTTCATATTATAGAGAATACACATCTGAATACCTGAATTCGTATCAAGTTACAAGTTTATACACACACACTGTGTTTCTGGCTTTGGCTGGATAATATGAATATTCACATTCTCTCGGTATTATATCATTTCTGATATTTAATTGCCACGATAAATGAAACAAACGTGTCATAGAAACCAGCGATAAATTATCTTATTAATTAAAATACGGTTGCCAACATAAATATGTGCTTATCATAATTAAATAATCATGAATTTTTTTTTGATACCTACCTACAGGTAAATGGAAATCAAAGATAAAAATCTGAGTCATTCTTTTCTTTTTAAGATGTAGTGAATTTTCGTAGACAAAAAATCACTGATTAGAAGAGAGCGACTTTTAAATCTTGAAAAAATGTCTTCAGATGAGAGAGAACTAGGCTCCCTAGAACCCATATTCGAGGACATTTTCAATTTTTAGATGTTTATGGCTAATTCCGTTAGTCAAAAAGTAAGAAAGCATAAGAAACTGAGTCATAGAAATATAGTGCTGCAAATTGAACCATAACTTCCACATAGCTGTGATAATTTATTCTCTGCAGAAAGACATACTCACGGTATGAATTTAGGGCCCACGACGACCACGAAGAAAATATTTGTATTCCTGTACCCATAAATTTTTGAAACGTCATATTACTCTAGTTTTATTGAAAAAATGTCAGTTTTCACCAAATCACCCCTCATTTATCCCCTACCCCCGGAAGTGATCATACCCAAAAACAATTCGAAGCGTTCCATTGCCAGGTGCTAATTGGATACCAAATTTGAAGATGGTATCTCAATTCGTTCGAAAGTTATTGCGCCTATTAGCAGACAGACGTACTTGCCGACAGACAAAAACATTTTCCTTCCAGAATCAAGTTTTCCATATGTTGTGAGACTTTTTACGCCGTTTTAGAAAAATAAATTCAACAATATTCCATCCCTACACACTCAACCCCTAATTTAAATTCAGCACAGGATACCAGATTTTTGATGAAACTGGATGTTTTCTAATAAACGAACCGTAAAACGTTATATTACACGAGTTTTAGCGAAAAAAGGTCAATTTTCGCCAAATTATCCCTATATTCATCCCATACCCCCTGGAGATATTTTACCCAAAAACAGGCCGAACCGTTCGTTTGTCGGGTGATAACTTTATACCAAATTTGAAGACGATATCTCAATTCGTTCTAAAGTTATCGCGGCTACAGACATACAGACCGACAGACAAAAAAAATTTCGGTCAAGCGAAAAAAATGTTTTGCAATTTTTGTCGCCTATGAGATACTTCCACACATTGGGACGATGTGCAAGTAATAAATGTCTATGATGTATTTAGAATTCGGATGTCTATAGTATGTATTGCAAAATCATGTGGTTATGGGATTGCTGTTTTTGACGTAAAGATTGTTCAGAGATTTAAATGATATTTTTACTATTTTTGACCGTAATGTTTACATTTTAAAATTTTTAATGTTAGCTCTGACTGTTTTTTGCGTTCCATTGTTGGCAGTTGTTTCTACCTACGATTAATACCGCTTTGTGAGCTTTTCACAGAGCTAGTTTAGTTTGCTTTGGTAGACTTTAATTAGTAGCAGTATTGTAAGTTCTTTGATTTATGTTGTTTATTGTTGTTAAGAGTGTTTTTGAAACCTTTTGAAGAATTTTAGTACCCCTGAGGATGGTTTCGAGCGAATACGAAGTATATTGAGTTTTTAAAACGGACTTTCCAAGCTCTCCAAGATTCGGGGAGTAGGCAGATAGAGGCCCCGTAATCGAGATACAACAACCCAACCCACCTTTGTCCACCGAGTAGACAGATTTAGGCCTTAGAGTTCATGTCCTTACATATTTCCTTTACCTCTTGGAAATGGCTCCCAAACAGGAGCCGAAACGTCGAGTTTTAATAAATTCTGGACGCGGTTCAACCCGATTGTTACGAAAAGTTCGCTAAAAAGTCAAAATCGTTTACGCTTGCGAAGAAACAAAACTTATTGCGAGCCTACTAGATAATCACACTCTTTAACGGTTGATTTCATGTTTGACACTACCTAAACACCCACAATGTTCCACGACTTCCAAGAAAGCAACGGCGAGCATCGAATTTGGGACACGCTGGATACATAATGGTAATTCGACTAAGCAGAAGTGCCGAATGTAAGCGCAAGGTTGGATTTGTTTTTTTTTTTATCGAATTTTTAATGAGCGCAAATTTGGACCTGTAGAACCCGAAACCAAGGCCCGTTTGAATTTTTATATGTTTATATAATATATATATATATATATATATATATATATATATATATATATATATATATATATATATATATATATATATATATATATATATATATATATATATATATATATATATATATATATATATATATATATATATACAGGGTGGCGCATTTAAAACGAAACAGACCGATTTGCGTCTAGTGATTTTTTTTAAGAAACACTGAAACACGTCAATTTTAATATTGAGGGGGACATGTTTTGACATTAAACTCAACTTTGTCACATCAACTCCTTAAGGGTGGTGATGACAACCCTTATATTTTAAATAGGGAACATGGGTCGTGTGTTACATCATTTGAAAGCTCTTTCTTTTCTGAATTCAGCACACTAATTTTTTTGGAAGTTTTATCAACTCGTTTAAAAATTATTCACAGTTGGAGCTGCAAGAACGTATTTCATTCATTGTGATAAAAAATGCACTAATTAGTCAATTTTTCGTACGTGTTCAAATTGTTGACAACCAGCTTCCATACAAAAGTACAAATTTTGTTCAAAACGAGCTCTGACATTCTGGAGCATTTGCGGAGTTATTAGACGGCATTCTTCAACAATGCGTCGTCGTGATTCTTTCAGAGACTCCGGTTCTGTTGCGTAAATTCTACTCTTTAAATGGCCCCATAGAATGAAGTATAAATGAGTTAAATCCGGTGATCTAGGGGGCCACTCAATAGCACCTCTACGCCCAATCCATTGCTCTGGACACTCTTTGTTCAAAAACTCCCTAACACGTTCTGAAAAATGCGGAGGAGCTCCATATTGTTGAAACACTAATTGATTTTCTTGATAGCGATCATCATTTTCAACAATGTCAATTAGTAGAGGGTAAACGATATCTTTTAGTAACCCCAAATACGTTTCGCCAGTCAAATTACCATCAAGAAAAATTAGTCTGATTAAACGGTCTCCAAAAATGCCAGTCCAGAGCTTCAGTTTCTGTGGAGTTTGAGTGTGGACTTCGTGAAAATTTGAAAATTTCTTGGATTATTATCTGCCCAATAACGACAATTATGACGATTGACTGTAGAGTTTAATAAAAATGTACACTCGTCTTAAAAACAGATATTGAACAGAAAGTCCCCGTTATCAGCTATTCGTGCAGTCATAACTTCACAAAACTCCAGCCGCCGATCAAAATCATCTTCATTCAGTTGTTGTACAAGATGAATTTTATACGGGTGAAATTTATGATGATTCAAGATTCGCTGAATAGTTCTTCTTTTGATCTTTGAAACAGTGGCCAGTTTTCTCGTGCTCAAAGTTGGATCTGCAGCAATTTGTCCTAAAACTTCAATCTCAGTAGTCTCATTTCTAACCGGAAATTCACGTTCAGGATCCTGTTTTTTGTTGGCTACTGAACCACTTTGTCGAAACTTTGCAACTAACTCCAAAATGTATTTTCTGTTAACATGTCTGTTCGGATGTCGTTTATTAAACAAATTTGCGGTACGGTCGGTCATTCAACTCTTTCTTCTACAGAATACACCATTGTGAAATTAATTTTCGGTAGTACTATCAAGTATCAAACCGACCGATAAACTGAAGTAATAAACCGAATTTCTCTCATTCCGATAAGAAATGTTCTGATAGTCAATTTTTTGTTTACAAACCAACAAAACATTGACTATCAGCACATTTCTTATCGGAATGAGTAAAATGCGTATATGCATATTCAACTGTGAATAATTTTTAAACTAGTTGATAAAACTTCAAAAAAAAATTGTGTGCTGATTTAGAAAAGAAAGAGCTTTCAAATGATATAACACTCGATCCATGTTCTCTATTTAAAATATAAGGGTTGTTATCACCACCCTTAAGGGGTTGATGTGACAAAGTTGAGTTTTATGTCAAAACATGTCCCCCTCAATATTAAAATTGCCGTGTTTCAGCGTTTCTTAAAAAAAAATTCTCTGGACGCAAATCGGTCTGTTTCGTTTTCAATGCGCCACCATATATATATATATATATATATATATATATATATATATATATATATATATATATATATATATATATATATATATATATATATATATATATATATATATATATATATGTATCCGAGCTATAACTCAACAAGTTATTAATCGATTTTGATCAAACTCGGCAAGAATCTTTCTTTTATTAATAGCTTGGATGAGTTTGTTAGCCAGCCTTATCGGACCGGTTTTTATAATATATTTTTTTAAATTTTTCTGAAAAAATTCGTATCTCAAAAAATAACAAAGTTATTTTGATGAACTTTGGTTAAATATATTGACCTCGTATATACTCTATTACATACCTAAATTCAACTTTCTAGGTTTATAGAAAAATGAGATACAAATTCAAAACATTTCATAAAAATTCTCTGCCATAACGCACTTGCTGCGTACCGAAATTTTTTAATAATTACCATTTTGAATATAATATTTCATACCATACAACAGAATGACGTCACTACCTTTGATTAACTCACTCCATAAAAACCTTGACATGAAAAATTTTTGCAGAGATACGGCTTCATCTTGCAAATTTATACGCGGATAACCTCTATAGCACGGCTGAATTATCCGTCAGTCATTAGTGTGGATCAAGTCGTCATTAATGTCGGCCGGCTCTTATTTATCGTCTCACAATTCAACCGGCCATAAAACAAAAACCCTTACACGCCGTCTCGCGTCTATAAAATGAAAATTGATAGCACCATATACAGAGCCAGCGAGTGTGATGCGTCTGTACAAAAACAAACCATAGATTTGGTGACTAGAACACGGAGACAATTAGTTATTAGCCTGTGTTCTTTTTACGACAGATTAAATTCCGATCTCTGAACAACTTTTATGTCAACCGTTAAAAGTTATTTGTTTCGGTTGGGGTTTTTTGAGTGCCCATATTTTTTCTTCATCAGGATATTAAGTACCTATACAGTGTTTATCACGAGAGTTTACCGCAAAGGGTTGGAAACATGTAATGATTTTTTTTATAATAAAAATTGAAAATATCACACAATATAAGTAGTTAAAAATATGTGAAACAAAGAATTACAACCATCCTGATGTTTTTAAACCATCTACCGTCATTGCCTTATTCAAATCTGGCGATAAAATGGACGTACTAAATAATTACCAACCTATTTCCCTAACAAATGTAATTGGTACACTAGCTGAAAAATGTATGAAGAAAAGATGGATGGATTTTTTGAATAAATTAAGATTACTAGTGAAGAGCATTATGGTTTTGTGAGAAATTGTCCACCGAAGACGTTCTAGTAACAGTTACCGATTTTATTTACAATTAAATAAATAATCAGTAGCGTGCCTTAATGCATTGGGGGTGCGCAAGAAAATTCGGGACGCAGCAAGTGCGTGTAGTAAATTTTTATTAAATGCTTTAAATTTGAATAACTCAAGTTTCTACGAACTTAGAAAGTGGAATTTTGGTGTATAGTAGGGTTTTACCCAGGCCAACATATCCACCAAATTTCATCAAAATAACTTTGTAATTTTCGGAGAAAAAATTTTTTTTCAGAAGAAAAATCAAAATTTGAATAACTCAATTTTCTAAAAATGTAGAAAGTTGAATTTTAGTGTGTAGTAAGGTATTTTACAAGGCAACATATCCACCAAATTTCATTAAAATACCTTGGTAATTTTCGGAGAAAAAGATTTTTTTGAAACAAAATTTTCCTGGAAAACGTTATCCGATTTTCCTGACTAACGAACTCATCCAAGCCATTAATAAAAGAAAGGCACTTGCCGAGTTTCATCGAAATCAGTTGCTTATTTTTTAAGTTATCGGTTGGATACATATATACATACATACATACATACATACATATATATATATATATATATATATATATATATATATATATATATATATATATATATATATATATATATATATATATATATATATATATATATATATATATATATATATATATATAAACATATGAAAATTGAAACTGACCCCGGATGTGGGTTCTAGGGGTCCTAGTACGCGCTCATTAAAAAAAAAATTGCAAAGTCTCTCTATCGATACCTCTTTATTAGTTATTTTTTTTTTTAAATAAAAATTCACTAAAAATGAAGGGCTCGCCTATTTTTCCCCCGAAAATGTATTATAAAGAAACCTACTTACTAAACATAATAATTATTAACTACTTACCAAGTTTTCCTCTAGTTAGTTATACGTTATAGTAGTTAAAAAGTTAACCTTTAACTTTAAATTTAAAATATCCACTGAATTAATCACAGTATCACAATTATTTTGTCCACTTATTAAGCAACCCGAAGTAGTAACCATAATAATAATAATAGTCTTGTTAGAACATGTAAACAACAACGAAATGATCTAATTAAAAATCAATCCGACGTGAAGATGAAAATTACTACGTAGTAGGCACACACGCTCTGCCGAAAGTTCAGTACAAACTGGAAGTGTGTAATTTTATAGCGCACAACAGATTGCTTATTCGGTCGTTTTCGACGAAGATCTTCAAGATTCGGCGTTCATTTCGCACTGAAGTATCGCATTTCGTAACACCGCCGCCCGCCTGCTTTATATGGATATGGATGCATATAACGTCTGCAACGATTAACACTATACTTATTCTGTATTCTGTATTAATGGCTCCCGACTCTCTGCGATCCTCGATATACAAATTTTGTTTGTTGAGTGCAGGAGTTAAAAAAGTAAATAAAAATTTATTAAAATATAGCATAGCAAAAATATTGTTTTTTCCACGGCAGACGGCAGTGCGCGCGCCCGGGCGCACTTATTGAGGAGCCGCCCCTGTTAATAATGAAAGCAAATGTATTGGAATTTTCTTAACCAAGGCTTTTGACACGGTGTCCCATCACGTCCTAATAAATAAACTAGCTAGAAATAATTGGAGTCAAAGGTAAACCGTTAAAATTGTTCCAATCTTAACTTTCAAAACCGGAAACAAAGGCTCCGCGTCAATAATTACAACAGTATAAACTGTGGCGTGCTAAAAGGGGCAGTTCTGTGTCTAGCTCTGTTTATTATTTATGTTATTGATGTGCTTGGTCTAGATGTAAAATGTAAAATTGTGTGTTATGCTGATGACACGGTTTCACTTTTCTCAGCAGATACGTGGAATGATGCCTTCTCTTATGGGTGTCAAAATTAAATGTTGGCTTGATGATAACCATAACCTTTTGACCCTAAACTATGACAAGGCGACATTTGTACTGTTCTCGCCACGATTGTGTGGCCTTCCCTAAATCGACAAAATAACAATACACTCAGAGAAGTGTTCACTAAGGCACACAGGTCTTCCCACTATAGATTGTCAATGTAACGACTACATCGAACGAGTGAAAAGTGGTAAATATCTTGGCGTATACATTGACCAGCAACTTAAGTGGACCACGCATATTGAGGACATTCAGAAGAAAATGAGGAAAACTATTTATAAATTTCGTCAGCTGAGAAATGTTTTAACACTTAAACAAATTATAATAGTTTGTCATTGCTGAAATCCATATTGTGCTGTGGATTGCTGGTTTGGGGTGTTACATGTTATGACACACATTTAAGACGTTTGTCTATAACACAGAAAACAGTACTAAAAATTAAGATGGAACAAACCTAGGATATATTCTACAGAAGCGGTGTTTAGTAAGTCTGATGTCCTCACAAAAAAATTTACTTATTTTCACTACTAGTCATAAAATGTATGTACAGGTGGCTCAAATTTGAGCCTCATCATTGGTATCTCGGAAAATGTAAGAGATACAACGTCGGTTAAATTATGATAAAGTTGCGTAATTTGATGCTCAGCAAAATGCAGTTTAGAAAATTAGAAAATTGAGAATACTTCCGGTGATAATCGGAAAAAACCGAAAACCCATAAAATCTGTTTTATTTTTTTCTGGGGTTATTTGAAAAGATATAATAACATGAATCACACTTCATCAAGGTTACTTTTCCTCTCCTACAAGATGGAATTTTCCAATTTTAAATCCGATATTTCGTATTTCAGAAACCATCATCGACTCAATTTTTTCAAATACGGCCCTGGATCTTTTATTTCATATTTTGTTACCTTTGGACTACCCCAAAACAATGCATCATCACAACCTTTGAATTTCAAACGTTTTGATAACAAAAAAAAAAGACATTTTCCGTCCTTCTTGAAAATATTTAATGCTTACTTAACTTTGAAAATGAACAAATTAAAAAACTTAGCCCCCTTGGACTTCTATGCATTTTCGCATACGTCTTCGCAGATTGTTCGTAACAGTCCGGTGGATTATTATTCCTATTGCTCGTAGAGTTGTGAATTCTAACACTAACTTTTGGCGCAAAATGTTTATATGATTCAGAAAAGTATCCTAGAATAAGCGATTTTTCAAGAATCCCCATACAAAATAATCCAGCGGGGACAAATCAGGGCTTCTTGCAGGCCAGCGCACCACTCCCTGGTTTCCAATCCATTGATTGAGAAATGTTTCATTAAGAAACTCTGTTACTGCCCTTCCATTATGCGGTGGTGCACCATCCTGTTGCTACCACAGCTGCCCCAGCATATTCAACGGTTCATCTTCAAGCGCATCGAATATATAATTATGGATTAAATTAAGATACCGTTCAGTATTTAAGTTTCCATAATAAATAATCGGCCCTAAGATTTTGGTTCGATACATTCCAACCCAAAAATTGAATGATTTTCGTCCCTGTCTTCGAACTTGTCGATTTTGGTACGGATTTTCTACTGCATAATAATGCTCATTGTTTCTGTTAAAAACGCCGTTTGTGGAAAAATTACATTCATCTGTCCAGATTATTTTAGTTAAGAAATCATCATCTTGTTGCATTTTTCCATCAAGCCAATTGCAGAATTCAAGCCTTCTGTCCCTGTCTCCTGGTCTTAGTTCTTGGCAAACATGAAGTTTATAGGGATGATGTTTTTTTGAAAACCTTCTGAATTCGGCTTCTAGTCATATTCAGTTCTGAAGCAAGTTGCCGTGTTGAACCACGAGGATTTTCCGTAACCTTTAACAAAACGTTTTTGTAAAATATCTTTGACATGTTATCGCAAAATATTATAGTAATAAAAGATTGCATAGCATCATTTTATAACGATACTCATAGCATTTAAAACAGCTTCTTCATCTTCAGCTTCTATTCGTTGGCCGTACGAATTTCTAGGTTTACCAAAACTACCACAGAGACCTAAATTTATGTCCAAATTGTTAAAATATGAATAATGGGGTTGTGGACGCTCGGGGTATTGTTCTAAATACCGTTCACATAAAATGTGCGAGTTTCTGTTATTACTATAATAAATTCGAAGCATATCACGTTTCTCGAAATTGGAAAACACCATTTTTGCTCTCTTAATGTTTATTTTGAAAGTTAAATTGTCAAAAGTTCTATTGTCATATTATAGCATGATATTTCTGAATATCAACCCACCGAGATGAACTAACAGACATGTCATTGCATTGCAATGGATTGAACTTAAAATATTTGACTCATAATCATAAATTCGGGTTCATCTTTACCTACCTAATCAAATTATATTATTGAAGAAATATTTTGTTTGAAAAGCAGAGTCGTATTAAATATTCTCAAGAAAGACGGAAAATGTAATTTTTTGTTACCAAAACGTTTGAAATTCAAAAGTTGTGATGAGGCATTGTTTTGAGGTAGGGGCCGTATTTGAAAAAATGGAGTTGATGATGGTTTCTGAAAGACGAAATATCGGATTTCAAATTTGAAAATGCCATCTTGTAGGAGAGGAAAAGTAACCTTGATGAAGTGTGATTCATTTTGTTATATATTTTCAAATAACGCCAGAAAAAATAAAACAGATTTTATGAGTTTTCGGTTTTTTCCGATTATCACCGGAAGTATCCGGAGTTTCCTAATTCTCTAAACTGCATTTTGCTGAGCATCAAATTACGCAACTTTGCCATAATTTAACCGACGTTGTATCTCTTACAGTTTCCGAGATACCAATGATGAGGCTCGAATTTGAGCCCCCCTGTACAAAAGGACAATATTCCTATAAACAACAATCAGTCATTGCATGAATAGCAAAGGGAGCGCTAATGGAAGAATAAATGTTCCCCGTAAATCCTACACGCTTGTGTAACAACATGCATCTTACATTGGTCCAATAGTCTATAATTTATGGTCACAAAATATCATTGAATAAAACAGTCTAAGCACTCAAAAATTCTCAGAGAGTGGCTGTTTGACAACAGAAATACTATAGTTAACAAACTTGCAGTAAGGCTTCAACATAATCATTACTGAGTAAAGGTAAAATATAAATAAAGATTGATATAAGTACAAGTTTAGTTGGTACTTTTAAGTTTTATAATACATCAGTAAATAAATAAATAAATAAATTGCGAAAAAGAATAGGTACCTATACCTAAGTGTGTAAGTATAATAAAAACTGGAAGCTAAACTCAGGTGATCCGGGTTACAAGAACATTTTTGGGAAGGCCTTTGAGTAACTTAGATAGGAAAAAAATTCTAGTTTAGACGAATCAGCAGCGTAATCTAAAAAAACTCAGCTGAAAAAGTGAAAGAAGAACTTTGTCAATTGATTGAGATATTTTATACCTAAAACGGAAGAACTGCCTGATGACTTCATGAACACTAAAAACTAAACGTATTACTATTCCAAAAACAGTGCAAATGTAACCAGCCGAGAACAGTAAGCGTACGCAGTGATGTGGAGAAAAGTCTGCTAATCACAATAAAAAAATAAAATTAGAAGCAAAATTAAGAGTTGCTTGGATGAAGATCAGTTCGTATTTAGACATGGCTGAGGAACTGGAAAATCAGAGCAGGCACCTAAAACAATAGCAGAAGCGAGGGCTCAGAAAAATAGCAAGACGTTTGCGACTTGGAAAAGGGATTCAATAATGTGTTGGATTGGAAAATATTATTCAATATAGTGGAAAGATTTGTACTGAATTGGAAATAACCGCCAATTAATCTCCATTTTTACAAAAATCAAAGTACTATAGACAAGATGCATTACCGGTTATGAAGGCATCCAGTAATATTTTGTGAGGAAAGAGAAGATTATTTGTCGAGGACAAAAACATATTTAAATATAAAAATTTGGGGACGCAGCAAGTGCGTTATACCAACGAATTTTCATAAGAATTGTATTATGTAATTATACGGCATGTTAGTAAAGTAAAAACTTACACAGACCTTGAGGATCCATTTTAGAGGTCCTAGTACGCGCACATTTAAAGAATTCTGTTCCTTCTGAGAGCTATGCCCAAAACTCAATTTTCAATGAAGCTAAAGAACTAAATTTTGCTATATCTGTGGATAGTGTAAGTATCTTTAAAATAAACTGGCTACAATTTTTTTAAAGTTATACAAAACATTTGCAGAAGGAAACTTAATTCATATTTAGAAAAAGTAAAATATCTGCCAAATTATAAACGTAGCAGTTATTTTCCTTATTAATCGCCAATCGCCAGTATGATTTCGTTTTAGTCAACCTAATCAAACTGATTTTTTTCAATATCAACAATGACAAAATTATAGTTTCAGACTCAAAGATGACAAACTTATCTAGGCGTTTTAAACAAAAATGAGATCTTGTCCAAACCGTATGAAATCTGTGCACTATTGTTTCTCCAAATGTCAAAATAAAACATAAAAAAAATATACATTCATAGAGCTGGATTTCCACAAGGAAACTTAATTCATATTTAGAAAAGTAAAGTATCTGCCAAATTATAAACGTAGCAGTTATTTTTCCTTATTAATCGCCAATATGATTTCGTTTTAGTCAACATAATCAAACTGATTTTTTTCAATATCAACAATGACAAAATTATAGTTTCAGACCCAAAGATGACAAACTTATCTAGGCGCTTTAAATAAAAATTAGATCTTGTTCAAAACGTATGAAATCTGTGCACTATTGTTTTTCCAAATGTCGAAATAAAACATAAAAAAACATAATTCATCGAGCTTGATTCGATCGTGTAACCTTCTGCTTATGAAACAAGCGCAACGCCTTTCAGCCATCTAGGCATACGTCAACTGACGTTTTGCTTACGTGATACATTATAGATCAGCTTCATGCCCGGGATATTCAAAGTATACCTAACAATTAATTACAGAATTAGCAGAATTACCATTGAATCACATCCCACGACTGTTTCGGTCTTATATGACGTCTTATGTTTAAGTTTTTCAAAGATAAAAGAAACTATTTTAGAATCATTTTTATAGATAGATGGCTTGATTTTGTTTACATGTCTACTATATTATGAGACAGCATAATATATCTATGCTGCGCTAAAACTGTATTTGAGGCCGTTCATAAAGCTAATAATATAGTGTCTTTTTTATAATCTGTTGAATCCCCCTGTTAAATAATAATGACTTGGCAAATTTTTAATTTCACGTCTGTCATTTTCCATAATTGCGGCCATGATTTCACGATTGTTGGTTCGGGTAGTATGTTTTATGCCTGGTATATATTTAGTTTGGTTACCGTTGACGTATGGTTTATACCTGTTGTATGAATCAATCTACGCGTGGCAGTTAACTTCTCTGTCTGTCAGGCAATGGACTTTGACCACTAAGTCGTTTCAACGCATGTCTTTGGGATTTTATTTTTAATTTGGAAAAAACTCTAAATATTGTGAACCAAATTACTTAACATTCACAACATAGGTTTATTTGCACTATTTCTAGGCACATGTAAAATCTCATTCCAGTTACTGTGATACAAAAATATAGCGTTTTAAAAAGTTTTCCCCGATTTTCCACCGGAAAAACTTGAGGTTAAAGGTTGATTAACGAACTGGACCTCGGTTTTCGCCCAAACAAGTTTGATTGAAATCAGTTTAATATTTTTTGAGTTATCGCTCGGATACATAGATATATACATACAACATATATGTATATATATATATATATATATATATATATATATATATATATATATATATATATATATATATATATACATATATATATATATATATATATACATATATATATATATATATATATATATATATATATATATATATATATATATATATATATATATATATATTATATATGTAAACATAAAAAAAAATTAACTGACCTTGGTTTTGGGTTCTAGCGACCCAAATTCACTCTAATCTGAAAAATTTTTTTCAAAAGCTTTTCATCGTTACCTCTCTATTACCGAATTTTTCTTAGTGAAAATTCGTTAAAACATTTATTGAAAAATAATGCTGTTCTTTAATTCAACACAATATGTTTTTGGATTAAAAAGTATTTTATAGAAATAACCATTTGTAACCAAAACAAATTTACCAGAAAGGTTTTGAAATCGAAGAAATAAATTGTTTCGATTTATAAAAACTCTAGACGCAGCAAGTGCGTTATGGAAGTGAATTTTCATAAAAATGTTTTTAAATTACAAATATATTGCTCTAATGCGAGCAGGCATCAATTTGGTTACCGGTATAACCTATATAGTAGGAACAATGTACCATATTTTATCAAAATAATTATTTGAAAATGTACAAAGATGTTCCGAAAATAAACTTTAAATGTTTCTGAGAAAACTGGTCTCCTAGCCAATAAACCTTAGGTTAATAGCAAATTGAGTTATTGAAATTTGAAACACTTAATGAAAATTCGCTACCAAAACGCCCTTGCCGCGTTTATTTAAAAAATTTCCGAAAATAAAGTTAACTGTTGGTTTCCTAAACAACAAAACTTACGTTAATAGCAAATTGGGTTTTTGAAATTTGAAGGATTTAATGAAAATTCGCTACCAAAACGCACTTACTGCGTCCAGATTTATTTCTTACAAACATGCATCATATTTCGATAAAAAATGCTAAAATGCTAAAATGCAGTAACGAATTTGTTCTACGAAAATTAGTTAAAAATTATAGACCGTTAAACCATGAACTTCACTAAACATTCAGCGAAAGCATCAACTTAACTAAACTGACAGCCAAAGCATCAGAGAAAGGGTCTATTTGAAATGAATTTTCTGTAAATATTTTAGTAAAATGAAGGGCAATGACGGTTGAATCTGAAACTTAAAGGTTCGCAGAACACTCTTCTTGTAACATTTTCTTTTCACAATTCGTATTTATTTCACGTTCTTTGCCTAAACATTGCCAATTTTGACGTTATAAATTGCGAGTTTGACGTTTTGAGGAAAACTCCAAAATGTATTTCTTTAGCTGCACGTAACTTTTTGTCCTTAAACTTAAAGACCTAAATTTTGGTACATGGTTTACTCTTTATAATACAAATTCGCGTACCAAATTTGGTTACCCGCACTTTGTTATTTCCGGAGATATAAATTTTTTTAGAAAGAAAACACCAAATTTTCCACGAAAACCTAGTCCGATTTTCCTGGCCAACGAATTTATCCAAACCACTTGCAAAAAGAAGGTACTCACCAAATTCAAATTTGATCAAGATCGGTCCATTAATTTTTGAGTTATTGGTACGATATATATATATATATATATATATATATATATATATATATATATATATATATATATATATATATATATATATATATATATATATATATATATAAACACGGATCTCCCCAATAGTGATTTTTTTTAAGAAAATTCACTAAAAAAGAAAACTTTAATCACCAACGACTTATGGACCACCCTGTAATTGTAGAAATATTTTTAAGATGTAGTTCAAGACACCCTATAATTAATGTATACAATTTTTTTTCGTATCGTGCATAATAACGGATATATTGATCTTTAAAGATTTTTTACGAAAATTCGACAAAAATGATATACCATTAACCTATCAACTCTATAGCCAACACCACTGCCAAATCATCAGAGAAAGGGTCTATTTGAAATGAATTTTCTGGGAATATTTTAGTAAAATGAAGGACAATGGCGATTGAAACTAAGACTTCGGGCTTTGTAAAACATTCTTCTTGAGACATTTTCCTTCCATAGCTCATATTAGTTTCAGGTTCATTGCCTAAATAATACCAATTTTGACGTCTAAAATCGCGACTTTGACGTTTTGAGGCAACCCCCTTTTTTTTTAAATGCCTGTAACTTTTTTGTCCTTTAACCTACAGAGCTAAATTTTGGTAGGTAACTTACCTATAATGATTTAAACCCCGGGAAAACCTAGGCGGATTTTCCTGGCTAACGAACTTATCCAAGCCACTTGCGAAAGGAAGGTACTCACCAAGTTTAGCAAAATCGGTCCAATCTTTTTTTAGTTATAGGTGTGACACATAAATAAATAAATAAATATATATATATATATATATATATATATATATATATATATATATATATATATAAAATATATAAACATATTAAGTCTGAAACCGACCTCGGATTTGGGTTCCAGGGGTCCTAAATAGCGCTCATTTGAATAATTTTTTTCAAAATTCAAAAGTCGGGATCTCCTCATTAGTGATTTTTTAAAGAAAACTCACTCAAATGTGTACAACATTTATAAATTCAAATTGAATAAATATTTGTTTACACGAAAAATGTAAACATATATAAATAAAATATATATTTTTTAAGAATAATAAAATTAATTTGCCTGAAACAACTAACTATTTACATCAAGTAGGTATAATATTTCCAGTTTTAAATGATTGTTTCGCTTTCCAACTTGAATACGTTAATCCCAATAAATAATTACTTGTCTGAAAGAAATATTAGCTTTGCAAATGTCAAAAAGTGATTTTTTAAAGAAGTAGTTATTTCTTTCGCCGTATACAAAGCACACATTTATTTGAACAAAAGAAACTTTCTTTAAAGCAAGTAATCCGTTTTCTCTGTCTAGACTCTGGCTAAGCAACGCATGAAGAAAAATTTGTACTTGGAGAAAAATGACAAAGACAAAGTGCACGGATAGAAAGACGAATAGAAGTTTGTTGAACGGGTGAAATGACAAAGATGCTTGCCAAAAAACTGACAGCGGAGAAAAGCAAATTTTGTTGGACATATTTTGAGACATAGGTACACCTGGAGGACCCAAACCACCACAACACATCTTTAGGATCGTTTCATTAACAAACTTAGCGTCATCATACGATGAGAAATTCTATATACTTTCGTGAAGGTAATATCTGCAGAACACAAACGTGGAAAAAGGGGAAGAGCTAGATCAATAGCAGAAACTAACGCGGAGCTACAATGAAGTGAAAATATCCACCAGGGGAGTGATTGATATGACGACAAGGCAACATTACCTTTAGACTGTGATAATGATAAAATCATAATTTCTGTTTCAGAAAAACCTAATTCAACACAAAAAGAAAATCCATATTAATTTGATTATACGACAATTACCTAACTTATTTTTTCTGTGCAAATTAAAATGTATCGTTTTTGAACATCTATTGCAACTGGTGGTAGATACGCTTAAGAAGATTAACATTAGCGAAACAAAATTAATAGCTACCTGTATTATTTTTGAAAAATGAATCGAGTATAAAACACAAATCCTGATTCCTCACTTGAAGACGATTAATTTGATTTTCATAAATTGTTGTTACTCTTGCTAAGATGATTCCATTCTAAATAGAGATGTAGAGACTTCTTCTCTAGCTTCACGATTGCTTGTTTTCTTCTCTGTGACCGGGTTCGCCCTTTTGCAGTGTCGTCAGATATGGTTAGGGTGTTTTGATCCACGTACTTTTCTTATTTATAGTCGCCATGACTTCGTATTAATTAATTTAATTGTTTCCTGTCTAACGATGCCGTAACAGAGCGAAACCGGTTACAAAGTAAAAACAAGCAACTGTGAAGCCAAGCAAGAAGTCTCTACATCTGTATTGAGTTTGATTTTTAGTGAATTTTCTTTAAAAAAAATCACTAATGAGGAGATCCCGACTTTTGAATTTTGAAAAAATTTCTTCAAATGAGCGTTAATTAGGCCCCTTAGAAATTATCCGGGGTCAGTTTCACTTTTATATACGTTTATATATATATATATATATATATATATATATATATATATATATATATATATATATATATATATATATATATATATTTATCACACCGATAACTCAAAAAATAATGGGCCGATTTTGATTAAATTTGGTGAATACCTTCCTTTTGCAAATGGCTTGGATAAGTTCGTTAGTCAGGAAAATCGGCGCAGGTTTTCCCGGAAAATTTTGTGTTTTCTTTCAAAAAATATATCTCTGGAATTAACAAAGTAAGGGCAACCACGCTGGTTTACGTCGTTATAGGTAAGCCATATACCAAAATTTAGCTCTGTAGGTCGAAAGACAAAAAAGTTATGGGCATTTAAAGAAAAATAAATTGGGGTTTTCCTCAAAACGCCAAAGTGACAATTTAAAACGTCAAAATTCGCAACATTTAGGCAAAGAACTTGAATTTAATACGGGCTATGGAAAGAAAATGTCTCAAGAAGAATGTTTTACAAACCCTGAAGTCTTAGTTTCAACCGTCGCTGTCCTTCATTTTACTAAAATATTTCCAGAAAATTCATTTCAAATAGACCCTTTCTCTGATGTTTGGCAGTAGTCTTAGCTATAGAGTTTAGCGTTTAATGATAGGTATATAATTTTTGTCGAATTTTCGTAAAAAATCAATAAAGCTCAATATATCCGTTATTATACAAGCTATGAAAAAATATTGTATACATTAATTATACGGTGTCTTGAGCTACACCTTAAAAAATTATTGCTACAATTACAGGGTGGCCCATAAGTCGTTGGTGATACAAATAATTTTTTTTTAGTCGAAAACGCCTTATGTTTTTGCATTTTCCATCGAAATATAATGCATGTTTGTAAGTTAAGAAATTCTGGACGCAGCAAGTGCGTTATGGTAGCGAATTTTGATTAAATGCTTTATATTTGAAAAGCTCAATTTGCTATTAGCCTATAAGGTTGACCAAGAAACAGATTTTTTCGGTTACACTTTAAGTTTACTTCCGGAAATTTCTGTACGTTTTCAAATAATAAAGTTATTTTGATGAAACATGGCACATTGTTTTTACTATATAGGTTATACTGGTAACCAAATTTGATGCCTGCTTTCTGAAAAAAAAAAAAACACACACATATTTGCTATTAAAAACCTTTTTATGAAAATTCACTACCATAACGCACTTGCAGCGTCCCGAACTTTTCTAAGATAGGTAATGCAAACTTTAATTATTTTTAGGCACCCGTTCAGATCAATCTGCCAAACAACCCACCCCCCCAAACACGTGTCAAATATTTTCATGCACCCGACCTTTACGTTGAATATTTTCCGACTTGTTTATCACGACCGATTCAATTGTTTCAACCAACGATCAATAAAGAAAAACCGTCCTGACATTTAACATGCACAGATCCATAATAATATAATCAACAAAACAAACCTTTAATGCTATCCCTCGTCGTGCCCCTCTCGCCCCGCGCTTCCTTTTGCCAGTGAAACACAAAACATGATCGCTGAACGCATAACAGGCTCCCGTTGCGCCGACATCTGTTCACTTATTGGTGCGGACAGTGGGAGTTCCCTCAGTGTAATCCACGCCTCTTCTCAGTGGGCGGAGCTGCCTTCACCTGGCCGCTTCTACGGCTCACCCGCAGTGTCCAAACGCGACTTCTCGTCGATCCATCACTTCGCCCGTCATTCCGCTATCAAGATTAACCGCTGTAAAAGAAACGTACAACAGTACACCCCGTCAATTGAAATCGGTGCATATCCCACCACCTCACACACGCGTCTTCGATCTCACGTCCTTCGGGGAAGACTTCCATCATAATCGTCCACGCTGGCTCCGGATGTCACTTCAAATACACTCTGCGGCGGCCCATCAGTTGAAATGCTCGTGCCGCCCGATATGTTGGCGGCACAATCCAAGATGGTCTATCAAATTAACAAATTCTATACGGAGAAGGTGCAAGCGAGGCGGCTCCAGATCAATAAAACCATACAAGAGGTGTGCAGAGTAGTGCAAGATGTTCTCAAAGAAGTCGAAGTGCAAGAACCGCGTTTCATATCTTCCCTCACGGATTACAACGGGAGATATGACGGTCTGGAGGTCATATCACCCAGTGAGTTCGAAGTAGTCATCTATCTCAATCAAATGGGAGTGCTGAATTTCGTAGATGATGGAACTTTACCCGGTTGTGCGGTTCTCAAACTAAGCGACGGAAGGAAACGTTCGATGTCCTTGTGGGTTGAGTTTATAACCGCATCTGGTTACCTGTCGGCGAGGAAGATGCGGTCCAGGTTCCAGACTTTGATGGCACAAGCTTGTGACAAATGTTCGTACAGAGATTCGGTGAAGATGATAGCGGACACAACTGAAGTGAAGTTAAGAATTAGAGAACGTTACATAGTGCAAATTACGCCGGCTTTTAAGTGTGCCGGGCTTTGGCCGCGGTCGGCAGCACATTGGCCGTTACCGCAAATACCGTGGCCACATCCGAATATTGTTGTGGAAGTAAAGACTGAAGGGTTCGATTTGTTATCTAAAGAATGTATAGCTTTACAGGGAAAACAGTCAGCGATGGAAGGCGACGCATGGGTTCTTTCGTTCATCGAGGCTGAAAATCGGTTATTACAGGGCAGCTGTCGCAGAAAATGCCTCAGCATTTTAAAAGCTATACGAGACAGACATCTGGATCTTCCAGGGAATCCAGTGACCAGTTATCACATGAAAACCCTCCTGCTCTACGAGTGTGAAAAGCATCCGAGGGAAACTGAATGGGATGAAGCTTGTATTGCTGATAGAATAAATGGAATATTTCTGCAATTAATATCATGTCTTCAGTGTCGAAGATGCCCTCATTATTTCTTGCCTAACCTGGATTTGTTCAAGGGTAAATCACCGAGTGCTTTGGAAAATGCCGCGAAACAAGTTTGGAGACTGACAAGAGAAATGTTGACTAATTCTAGATGTTTTGAGAAATTATAATTAGTGTGATATTTTATTTCTTCATCTGTTTTGACTGTTGACTTCACTTTAGGGCGCACACAGTGTGTGTCTTTTTATTTATATAGGTACCTAAGCATGTTACAAGTTTGTTTTGTTTTTGATTAAGTTGTGTAAGAATATTTCAAGAAGGTATATTAATGGAACTGTGCCGTCGCTAAAGAATTCAATGGATTTAATGCAACCTGTGATCTGACGATAGGTATATTAAATTATATAAGTAAGTGTTTTAATATTAAATTAAATTATAAATACATAAGGCATATATACATATATGTGGATACGATGAGATGTTTTGTACAATTTTGAAAAAGCTGATACAAAATAAACGTATTATTAAAGTTATACATTATTTTTATTCTCCTAAAGCAAAATTTTAGGTTCAGAAATTTATAGGTAGGACCACCTAAAACGTGAATAGATTTTCATAGTTAATGTAACATAAGTAGTTTAAATCAAAGATAAGTTACTGTAAAA
The DNA here is from genome assembly GCA_964006375.1 of Tillus elongatus. Taxonomy (NCBI): domain Eukaryota; kingdom Metazoa; phylum Arthropoda; class Insecta; order Coleoptera; family Cleridae; genus Tillus; species Tillus elongatus. The sequence goes on along the minus strand of OZ023267.1, from coordinate 12,555,444 downwards.
ATGTCTAGATTTTTTTTTGATTTGAAAATCCGTTTACTAAAATTAAGGAAGAGTGCAACAAAGGATTGTATTAAGAGTCCTTAGTATTCATATTTATTCTTATTAGTGAATTTTTATTTAAAAAAATTCACTACTAGAGAGGTATCCATGGTGAGACTTTACAAAAATTTTTTGAAATAAGCGCGAATTTGGGCGCCTAGAACCCATATTCAGAGTCAGTTTCAATTTTTATATGTTTATATATATATATATATATATATATATATATATATATATATATATATATATATATATATATATATATATATATATGTATCCATCCGACAACTCGAAAAATAATTAACCGATTTCGATGCAACTCGGCAAGCGCCTTTCCTTTATTAATGGCTTGGATAAGTTCGTTAGCCAGGAAAATCGGACGGGGGTTTTCGGGAAAATTTGAGTTTTCTTTCTAAAAAAATTTCTCTCCGAAAATTACACAGCTGTTTTAATGACATTTATCAGATATGTTGCCCTGGGAGAGACCTTCCTACGTACCAAAATTCAACTTTCTAAGTTTATAGAAAATTGAGTTATTCAAATGTTGAGTTTTCTTTCGAAATTTTTTTTTCTCCGAATATTACAAAGCTTTTTCAATGAAATTTGGTGAATATATTGCCTCAGGAAAGACCTTACTACATACCAAAATTAAACTTTCTAAGTTTATAGGAAATTGAGTTATTCAAGTTTGAAGCATTTAATAAAAATTCACTACCATAAAACACTTACTGCAGCCCGAACTTTTTATTATTATCCCTATTATTATTTTTAAATCGGCGGTTAAATTAATTCGCATAGAATTATAAATTTAACAACTTAACAAGAAAAACAAAATAAAGATGTACACCTAATACGTATAGGACCTAACTTTATCTCAAAAATGTTTGACCAACAAGCAGGAACGTTATGGTAAAAATCATTATATTTTGATTTTTCTTTAAAAACTGGTGTAAGACAGTTAATATAATCCAAAAAAAAAATAATAGAGAAGAACCGAAGGTAAGCCTACATCATATACCTATATTTCCTGAAATGTCTTCTGATTGTGATTCCGTTTAAATAAATTCCAAAATTGTATAGGTAAAAAGCTGTCGGTGAAGCATTTATTTAATCAATTCAACTGATATCGTAGATTTTATATATATATATATATATATATATATATATATATATATATATATATATATATATATATATATATATATATATATATTAAGTATACCAATGAAAATATTTAACGTTTTTAGTGAATATTTATTTAAAAAAATAGGGGTATCGATGGTGAGATTTTTCAAATGAGCACGAACTAGGACTCCTAGAACCAATCTGGGGTCAGTTTAAATTTTTATATGTTTATGTATGTATATACATACATATATATATATATATATATATATATATATATATATATATATATATATATATATATATATATATATATATATATATATATATATATATATATATATATATGTATCCAACCGATAACTCAAAAAAGAATTAACCGATTTTAATGAAACTCGGCAAGCACGTTCCTTTTATTAATGGCTTGGACGAGTTCGTTAGCCAGGAAACTCGGACAAGGTTTTCCCGGAAAATTTTAAGTATAATTTCGAAAATAAATGTTTCTCCGTAAATTACAAATCTATTTTGGTGAATATGTTGCCTTGGGAAAAACCTTACTACATCCAAAAATTCAATTTTCTAGGTTTACAGAAAATTAAGTTATTCCAATTTGAAGCATTTAATGAAAATTCACTCCCATAGCACACTTGCTGCGTCCCGAACTTTTAACCTTAATATACAGTGTTGACCAAATGATCTGGATCTCTTCTTATGCATTTATTAAAATAATAATGATCAAAATTACAAAGAAAACGTCGTTTGCAAGGACCTATTATTAAAATAATTTTCGCATATACACGTGTCATAATTAAAGTGTGAACATTTTCATTTCATTTCAAGCTTTGTTTAGGTTAAACAAAGCAATAAACCCAATAGCTACACCCCTTAGGATTTGCAAGCACCCATAATATAAAATAATTGTCGCATACCTACCTATACCGACAAGATGACGTCATAATTAAAGTGTGAAAATTGGACAAAAGTTTTTTTTAGGTTAAAGAAAGCAATTAACCCAATATACCTCAGTACCAAAATCAAAAGTCTTGATGCAGCAAGTGCGTCATGATAGTGGATTTTAAAAAAATGTTTTTAATAGCAAATATTTTTTTTTAATGAAAAACATCAAATTTTGTACCTATAACCCACATAGTAGAAAAAATATACCATATTTCATCAAAATAACTTTATTGTGTAAAAAGGTGCAAAAAGTTTCCTCGCCAACGAACCTTTTTAAGCTATTTACACACATGCCAAGATGTAATTATCCACAAAAAGGTTTTTGACAACAAAAAAAATCTTTGCATGAAAATTTCCCCACAATTTCTTTCGGGAAAATTTGCAATATTCGCTACAAAAATTGGCTTAAGTAATCTTACACAAGAATCATATTTTTTTTGTACGGAAATTATAGACTAGTAAAATATGGTTATAAAACTCAAACTACTGCTAATGTGTCAGAGAAAGGGTCTATTTGAAATGAATTTTTTGCAAACATTTTAGTAAATTAAAGGACAATGACGGTTGAAGCTAAAACTCGAAGGTTTGTAGCACATTTCTCACGACATTTCTTCTATATAAGTTTTATTGGTTTCAGGTTCCTTATCTGAAAGTTTCCAATTTTGACGTTTTAAGAGGAAAAATTATAAAATGTTTAAAGTAATTTTATGGTCCTTGTGAAACTTTTGGCGCCAAGAAAATTTAATCTTTGTCTGTAATATACAATAGATTTTGTTATCCATACAAACTGTTTTGGTCTTATGCGTTTCTCTGGTCACCAGTGACACCCAATTTTTTTAAGTGCTTATCACTTTTTCGGCTTTCAACCTAAAGATCTAAATTTTGGTACATACGTTACTTTTAATAATCTGTGTCTGTGTATCAAATTTGGTTGCCATAACTTCGTTATTTCCGGAGATACAAAATTTTCCGAAAGAAAACCCAAGATTTTCAGGGAAAAACTGGTCCGATATGCCTTGCTAAGGAACCTATCCAAGCCACTTACAGAAGGAAGGTAGGCATCAAATTTGATCAAAATCGGCGTATTATTTTTTGAGTTATCAGTATATATACTAATATATATTTACTTAAAAATTGTGGAATAGCCGTCAGTTGCAAAATAAAAACTCTTTATTAATTGCGGAATTTTCGGAATAGGTTATTCCATTATCAAGACTACAACATGGAATGAAAAAAGTTTACAATTTACATAGGAAAAATTCAAAGGTTTAAAATACTCACAAATAATGCGAGTTTTACTTGAACTAATATTTCTGATACCGAATTACCTATTGTAATAAAACATTTTTTGGCTTTAGGTTACAAGTTTAGCATTTATCCAAAGAAAAATGACTTATATCTTTCAAAATTTTTGTCTGAAATTGAATTTATAATTTCACAGTGTAATACTAGTAAACAGAATATATACAGATCACAAGTAATTAACATTCTAACAAATTTTTATCAAAAACAAACAAGGTTCACCTACCTAGAAATACTTCACAAAAAATCAATTTCTTTTTTTAAATCACATAACAACCTTATAGTTACAAGATCTGACAAAGGCAATGTCACTGTTATTATGAATAAGGATCAGAATATTGAGCTTTCCAATTAATTACTTTCGGAAGAAAATTATTACAAAAAATTAACCACAGACCAAACATCCACTTTTCAACAAAAAGCTAATAGTTCGCGGTCATTTGAAGTAATTTTTTCAAAATTTAAGTCGCGATCATTAGTGAAAATTCGAAAACTACGAAAATTCACAAAAAATATCTATAAGCGTCCTATTGACCAAAAATGCAAAGAAATTCAACAATAAATATTGTAAAAAAAAATGAATATTACAATAAAAAATGTTATGTCCTAAAATTGTCTTAAAACTAAAATAGTCCTGGAAACAAGGCAATTTTAATTTTTAACATCTACAATATTGAGTTAGCAATTTTGTGGCCCTTTAACTAAACTTTTTTTCGTGATTTCGTTAATATTTACAAAAAATTAAATTGATAGAAATCAAATTCTCGAAAACCAAAAAGCCTGGACGCAGCAAGTGCGTTATGGTAGCGAATTTTCATAGAAATGATCTGGCACAAAATATTTTGATACACCTTTTTTCTCTTGTAACATAGAAATCTAAATTTTGGTGTATAGTTTACCTTTTATATCGTAAACCTACCTACCAAATTTGGTTATCATAGCATTTTTATTTTTTGAGATAAAACTCAAAATTTTCCCTGAAAACCTCGTCTGATTTTCCTGACTAACGAACTTATCCAAGCCATTTACAAAAGGAAGGCACATGCCAAATGTTATCAAAATCGGCCCATTATTTTTTAAGTTGTCGGTGTGATACACACACACACATACATTATATATATATATATATATATATATATATATATATATATATATATATAAACATATACAAATTGAAACTGACCCCGGAAATGGGTTCTAGGGGTCCTAGTTCGCACTCTTTGCAAAAAAAATTTCAAAATTCAAAAGTCGAGATCGCCCCATTAGTGAATTTTTTCTACGAAAATTCACCAAAACCGGTTCGAAATCATGAAAATTTACACAAAAAAATGACCTATTACCTTTCATATCTAAAGTTATCTTAATAGTTTTTTTTAAAATAATTGTTAGTTATTCGTTTTAGTTTTATTATGAAAATTCTAATACTGGAGTCAGCGAGCGTGAATTAAAGCCCCTAGAACCCACATTAACGCCTGTTAAAATTTTGTATGTGCCTACATAAATATATATATATATATATATATATATATATATATATATATATATATATATATATATATATATATATATATATATAAGTGCGTTCCTTTACATTATTCGTCGAAAAAACTCAAGATGCCGTTTACGGAAGACAATATCAAGCCCGCTGCTTCAACTCTTGTATAACGCTCCTTCTACCTAAAAACTCTAGTTTTGGAAATATTTACATTTATAACCGCATTCATGTAGGAATCAGTTTAAAATTCTGTTTTTCAGTTTTTTAATTCTATTAACCGATCTGATTATGGGATTATTTAGCGAATTTTTGACGACAATATTAAAATTTATTATTAACTTTCATACAAAAAGGGTAAAAAATAATCAATTTGATGAGATTACCTACTATAGTCAAATTTGTATGATAGATAGGTACATAAGTAATTGATAAATGGTTTTTAAAAATGTCAAATAACGTTATTGTTTCTGGCAGTTTGAAAACATTAAGATTTTTCCGCTTATATTTTTCTTTACTTCCACTGGTTCAAATTTCGTTTTTTTTTTCAATTATAATTACAGATTAGGTATCTACCTATAAAATATAAATTTTATGTCGTTTTTTTACCAGGAATTTTTTTATAAAAAGTTATTGTAAAAACTCTTTGCCAGTTCACGTAAAAAAAAATGTTTTTAAATTTTACTGAAGATGTGTTTGGCAAATTTTCGTCTATAACACTTGTCCATATTTTGCTTCACGAAGAGTGAAGCCTCCAGTACGTAAGTGGCATAGCATAAGTATATTATTTTCTTTGAAGTAATTTCTGCAACTGTGATTCAAATAAAACATTGATCTTAGACATCTTTTGAGCTAAAAGCAGTTTATTCATATTCACTGAACCACCCCATATTATCCCGTATATCAATACTTATCCAACCAATGCATGATAAGCTGTAAGCACTTTAGATCTTGAATATATTTTAGAGAGACTCCTCAAAACGTAAGTGCGTTTTAAAATTTTCTTGATCAATTCGGCTGTATATGGTACTTCCAGTCTAATCTTGCATCCAATTTTTAACCGAATTCAAAATAGGAGGAGGTTCTTAACTGTATTTTTTTATGTGTGTTATACCTCAGACCTTTTTTCTAGGTGAACCGATTTTGATGATTCTTTTTTATTTGAAAGCTGGTGCTTCTCATGTGGCCCCATATAAATTTGATCAAGATCTGACCAGTAGTTTTTGAGTTATCCTTAATGAAGTCGCTTTTCTATTTTTTTAAAATTTGTAATCCTTGAAACTTTATCGAATATTTCAATGGAGCTGATTTTGATACTTCCAGTTCAAAATTGTTTTTTTCTTATTCATTTGCTTTGGTGTTGAACTCAATACCAGTTGTTTCATTAATATTGAGTGTTAAGTTATTCAGTGTAAGCCAATATTTTATTTTAGTCAAAACTTATCGTATATCAGTTTTGAGTCTGCGAATGTTATGGTATTCATTCGACAAGAAAACAGTGTTTTCGCAAAACAAACTACAGAAACTTCAACGATCTTACTGATTAAGATTAAGGTGTGCCTTATTTGGGTCCTCTATAGAAAGAACTTGCGCTCTGTCAGAACATAATCTCGACACTGGCCACAATATAAATTTTACTAATGTTTCTATTTTACACTGTGAAACCTTAAGTAATACAAGAATCTGTTTAGAAGAATTTGAAATTACTTTTAACGACAATTTAATAAACTTGAAGAAATATAATAATTTTAGAAATCACCACCCCTATTTATATTTCCTAGACAAAAATAAAAAACAAATTTAATTAGACAATAGTTAGCTTTATATGTCAGTTTGGCACTTTTCGACTTCATTCAAATTTATTAAAAGGTTTTTTCATGTTTGTTATTGAATAATTAGTTTAGTAAAACTCACGTTATTTGTAAGTATTTGAAACTTTTATATTTTTCCTATATAAATTGTAAACTTTTTCTTTCCATGTTGTAGCCTTGAGAATGAAATAAAAATTTTTCCGAAAGCTCGGCATATAATAAAGAGTTTTATTTTGCAACTGACGGCTTTCCCACAATTTTTTGATATATATATATATATATATATATATATATATATATATATATATATATATATATATATATATATATATATATATATATATATATATATATATATATATATATAATCGCACCGATAACTCAAAAAATAATAGACTGATTTGGATTAAATTTGGTAGGTGCGTTCCTTTTGCAAGTGGCTTGGATAAGTTCGTTAGGCAGGAAAATCGAACCAGTTTTTCCTGGAAAATTTTGGGTTTTCTTTCGGAAAATTTCTGTATCTCCGAAAATAACAAAGCTATGGCAACCAAATTGGGCACTTAGGTTTATGATATTTAACTTACACTACATGCCAAAATTCAGATCTCTAGGTTGAAAGAAAAAAAATATAGACGTTTAAAAAATATATTTTGGGTGCCACTGATGACCAGACCGAAAGAAAAAATAAAAATTCGGGAGGCACCAAGAGCGTCATTGTAGCGAATTTTTATGAAAATCGGCTCAGTTCAAATAGATTAAATAATGCTATGTTTTAATTAGATAGTCGAAGTCCCCCGGTGCGTACAAGATCTAAGCTGATCTTTAATCTATTGAATTTCGACCACAAAATTATAATGCATGTTTGTAAGAAAAAAAATTCGGGACGCAGCGAGTGCGTTATGGTATCAAATTTGTATTAAATGCTTCAAATTTGAATAGCTCAATTTGCTATTAACCTATAAGGTTCGTTGGCCGGTTCGGGACCATTTTAAGCTTATTTTCGAAAAAATTTTACACTTTCAAACAATCAAGTTATTTTGATGAAATATGGTACATTGTTTCTACTATATAGGTTATACTGGTAACCAAATTTGATCCATGCTTTATTAAAAAAAACACATAATTGCTATTTAAAAGGTTTTAATGAAAATTCACTACCATAACGCACTTGATGCGTCCAGACTTTTTCTTATTTTCTATTCAGGCAGGGCTTATTTCCAGAAAATGAACTTTCAACTCAAAAAATTAGTCTTTTTCACCTGTACAAGCGTCGATCCGGGGACACACTGTATATATATATATATATATATATATATATATATATATATATATATATATATATATATATATATATATATATATATATATATATATATATATATAGGTTTATAAATGTTAAAAAAAAAAAGGAAAAATTATTGCAATTGACTGTTGGGTTATGTGGTGAGACCTCTGAGCACTCACGAACTCCAGGCGAGGCCAGTTTACACAGAGAGAAAGGAGATGTTATTTATTTAGTCGGCAGGACAAAGGCGATCGCGGGAGGGAATAATTTAATGATGGAGTTTTGTTCAAACGAGCCGCTCGTGTAAAACACGGCTCTGAAAATCAATCAGCAATAACTCGATGTGTGTATACGGGCATGCGAGACTTCACCAGCCACGCTGCCAGATTATATATAATTTAATACATATTTAAAACTGTCAGGCTTTTCTCTAAGACCTAACTGTATAGTTACATTAGTACACCGAAATCCAAATACATAGATAGAAATAGTAATAGTTAAGTAAACTTGGAGAACCCAAATCACCACAACACATCTTTCAAAGGCCTGACGATCGTTTCACTAACATGTAAGTTAGTGCCATCCGAGGATGAAAAATCTTAAATTCTTTAACTACTTAACATTGCGTTTATATTAGGTGTCAGCTAAAATTCACTTCCATAACGCACTTTCTGCGTCCAGAATTTTTAGATTTGGAAGAAGAAAAAATAAGACAAATATAGTACATTTTCAAATTGCGCGTCTCAGTTTTTTGGTCACTTTTTTTGATGAAAGAAAATTCTACAAAACCAAGAACCGATCATCTCAAAAATACCGGGTACTCTTTATAACTGACTACATGCTAATAAAACCATTCATATTCAATTAAAAAAAACTATTTATACAACCTAAGTTACGAAAAATATTCAATTAAAACCAACAGATTTACCACTTACTTTATAAATTTGAAATTCTTATAAAAAGGCTTTGATTACAACAATTAAAACTTTAAACAATCAAGTGCGTTGTCAAATTTCAGACAGTTGATCATTCCTGAATGGTTAAGCTAAACTTTGTTTAAACTTAAACTTTTCTCATCTAAATAATAATCTTCAAAGCAAAATGTCTGAAAATATGGAGGTATGTTGTATGCAACTGACCTATGCAACCTTTGTAATGATGCATACTACATAAGTAAATATTATTATAACATTCTGGACGCAGCAAGTGCGTTAAGGTAGTGAATTTTCATAAAAAGTTTTTAATAGCAAATATGTTCTTTTTTTAAAGAAAGCAGGCATCAAATTTGGTTACCGGTATAACCTATATAGTAAAAACAATGTGCCATGTTTCCTCAAAATAACTTTATTGTTTGAAAATGTACAAGAATTTCCGAAAGTAAACTTAAAATGTTCCCAAAAAAACCAGTTTCTGGGTAACCTTATAGGTTAATAGCAAATTGAGCTTTTCAAATATGAAGCATTTAATCAAAATTCGCTACCATAACGCATCCAGATTTACTTTTCCTACAAACATGCATTATATTTCGATGGAAAATGCAATAACACCAACGACTTCTGGGCTAGCCTGTGATTGTAGTAATAATCTTAAATTTTTTAAGATGTAGCTCAAGGCACCCTATAATTAATGTATACATTTTTTTCATATCTTGTATAATAATGGATAAATTGAGCTTTATTGATTTTTTTAAGCAAATTCGACAAAAATTATATACCATTAAACGATAAACTCTATAGCTAAGCCTACTGCCAAGCATCAGAGAAAGGGTCTATTTGAAATGAATTTTCTGGAAACATTTTAGTAAAATGAAGGACAATGACGGTTAAAACTAAGACTTCAAGGTTTGTAAAACATTCTTCTTGAGACATGTTCTTTCCATAGCCCGTATTAGATTCAAGTTCTTTGCCTAAATGTTGCCAATTTTGACGTTTTAAATCACGTCTTTGACGTTTTGAGGGAAACCCAAATTTATTTTTCTTTAAATGCCTGTAACTTTTTTGTCTTTTGACCTACAGAGCTAAATTTTGATAGCTGATTTACCTCTAGTGATATAAACCCATGTACTGTATTTGTTTCACGTTCTTCGCCTAAACATTGCCAATTTTGATGTTTAAAATTGAGAGTTTGACGTTTTGAGGAAAACTCGAAAATCCTTTTCTTTAACTGCCTGTAACTTTTTTATCTTTACACTTAGAGACCTAATGTGGTACATGGTTCGCTCTTTATAATGCAAACACGCGTACCAAATTTGGTTGCCTTTGCCTTGTTATTTCCGGAGATATAATTTTTTTTTAGAAAGAAAACACAAAATTTTCCGGGAAAACCTCGGCCGATTTTTTTGTATAAAGAACTTGTCCATGCCACTTGCAAAAGGAAGGTATTCATCAAATTTAGTCAAAATCGGCCCATTATTTTTTGAGTTATCGGTGTGATACAATGACACCAAAAATTAACATATTTCGTTCGGCGGAAATATCTGTATTCTTTTATTATCTATCGGACGGGCTTACGCCGGTATTTATTTTGTAAAGTAATCTATCACGAGACTACCCAAAGGCGGCGGTGCGAGATTCATACACTTCTTGTTATTACTATATTTAGCAATGTATATACTTTCGAAGGCGTTTAGCTGTCCTGGTTGTCTAACATTTTTAATTAATTTTAGATTCTCCTCATTACATTATTCTGTAATACTTCAAATCTTAAAAAATTGCGCTTGTATGTAAAAGTCATTCGAAGGTGACAGCTCCTGACTAGATCCGAATGAAAAATCTACGCCAGGGGTGTTCGGTGCATATATTGGCCCTTCGGATACAAAAGATGTACGTAAGGTGAATACCTAATACCTACGGTGATTTCAATATCTAACACATTACATCTCAGTTCAATTATTAGTGAATTTTCGTAGAAGAAATTCTTCAAATTAGCGTGTTCTAGAACCGCTAAAACCCATATCCGGGATCAGTTTTCATTTTTATATGTATATATATATATATATATATATATATATATATATATATATATATATATATATATATATATATATATATATATATATATATTTATTTATTTACGTATATGTATTACACCGATAACACAAAAAATAATTGGCCGATTTTAATGAAATATAGCAGGTACCTTCCTTTTGTAAGTGGCTTGGATAAGTTCGTTAGCCAGAAAAATCGGACCCGGTTTTCCGGGAAAATCTTGGGTTTTCCTTTAAAAAATGATCTCCCAAAATAAGAAAACTATGGCAACCAACTTTGGTACCTGACTTTACGTTATGAAAAGTAAACTATATACTAAAATTTAGATTTCTATGGTACAAGAACAAAGTTATACGCATTCAATAAAAAATGTTTGGTGCCAGAGAATTTCTATGACAATTCACTACCATAACGCACTTGATGCATCCAATCTTTTTATAAATTTGCGAGCCTTAACGTGTGTCTGGGACACAGCAACCTCTTAACAAACCTCACATTATTTAATATTACGGATTACTTTTTTTTTCTCCCTCAGCACCGGTAGCCTTTGGCTTATTGTGCATTACGGATTCCTTACTAATCTTTGTTATTAGTAGATGAGCATTCGGTTGATTTGGTGACTAAAGTAACATCTGACAACAGCGTCCGCGAGTTATAATCGCTCGCGGTGTTGACCATCATCGTATGGTCTTTCATCACGCATCTGTACTCGATCTTCCATTCCTTCTTCCTTCGACCTGTCTAACAAAAACTCCCCAATTAATATGGCTCTTAAATGGTATTAACATACGCGGTGTAAGACACGCTTTTATATCTATATACTTTGTATATTATTAGCGCAATATATCAAAGGCGGTGAGTTAACATAGGGTAAGATTTATGAATACCAGTCGATTATTTAGACGATATTTATACAACATAAACCTCTAATTCACAACCATCCTGGGAGTCTTTAGCTTTATTTTAATTGCCTAATGATGACTATTATAGCAGCTTACGAAACCACATAAATATGTAAAGTATGGTTTAAGATACTCCCACACATTTAAATAATTTTTGGGTGGTAAGTATAGCTGTATAGGTGAATCATCTACAAAAAATGGGAATGGCAATTTTGAATTTCAGATGTCAAATTATTGACATATACGCAATACAAAAGTGGCCCTAATATAGAACCTTGAGGCACTCGCAATTTGACCTCCATCAACTGGACTTTGTGTTAGCAATTTTGACATGTTGCGAAGTTTTGTGTAAATAAACTTCAACCAATCCGACTGCTTCAGGTGATAAATCGATGCAATTGAGCATTGATAAAAGAATATCATGTTGTATGGTGTTAAACGCCTTTGAGAAGCAGCACCAAACTACAACTATTCCCTTCATCACGGGCCCTGACAATATCGTCTGTTATATGAACAAGAGCCGTGGTACATCTATGAACGCTTCGAAAACCCGACTGTATCTCAGGCAATATTCCATTATTTTTTTCTAAAATCTTTTATTCAGCAAACTGAAGATTTGTCACAATGTGAAATAAAAAGATAATGTATAAACTTAACATAAACGCTTACATCGATAAACAAAAAATTACTAAAAGCAAAATAATTTTCGGCTGATATCTTCCCACTTATACTGTTTCACTTTTGCTAGTCTATCTAGTCTATACATGTTTTTGAGCTCTTCTAGGTCCCATTTCTTTTCAATATTTACAAACACGACACCACAAATGAACCACAGCCAAGCATCTTTATATTTTCCTTTTCCCTTGCATGAAGTCTCTTAACTGCTCATCAACTACCTTTTCCAATAATTTAGACAATGTTGGTAGGTAGTATGCCCAATGGTCTCAAATCATTATAACCTGTCGCACAGGACGCCATAGGAAACGGCAAAATATCTGCAGTTTTCCACAGATATGGAAAGTATGAGGTGCTCAGACACACATTGATAATATGAGTCATGTAGGGCACAATTACTGGGTAGCATAACATGTCTATCTCTTTTCATTTTAATTATGTACTGCACAGTAATGTCCTTTTCTAACAACAAATAAACATGCCCATTCAGGATGTTTATACCCAATAAGCCTGCAAACTACCGGATTAAAATTAATATCATTAAAAATAGTATCATCACACATCATCCAAATATATGATTGATGAGATGCCGTACCTAGGAAAAAGTACCAAAAATATCGCTCGTAAATTTTTTTTGTAAAAGAGCTAACCAGAATAATTCATTATTAGAAAATGCCTACAAGTTAACGCTTTTTGGAACTTTACGCAATAATAAAAAGTCTGGACGCAGCAAGTGCGTTATGGTAGCGAATTTTTGTAAAAATGTTTTTAATGGCAAATATAACTTGTTTTTAAAAGGACATTTGGTTGGCAGTATAATAACAACCTATATAGTGCTAACAATGTACCATATTTCATTAAAATAGCTTTGTTGTTTCAAAAAGCACAAACATTTTCCAAAAATCAACTTAAAAAGTTCCAGAAAAAACTTGTCCGATTTTCCTGGTGAACACACGTCTTCAAGCTATTAACGCACCTGCCAAGATACAATTATTCACAAACAGCTTAAGGACCAAAATCGAAAAAATAATTACGAAAATTTGCAAAAATTTCTTTTATAAAAATTCACAATTTATTCTTACAGAAATTGCCTTCAGTAATGTTACACTAAATTATATTTTTCACAAAAAATCGACAAACATTTTTTAACACTAACTTACTAATCATTTATTATTAATTACTATTATATCAAACAAACTTACAAAAAATTATTTCTACAGAAACACTAAAAACATTTCTGTGAAAACTTTTCTAATTCAGCCACTATTTGAGAGCGGCCTTGTATACGGCATCTCGACTTTTTTCACCAGTAACACAAAGAAAAAGCTCCCCGAATGTGTCATTTCCATGGGGCTCCGCTATCTATTAGTAAAAACGCCCTATCACAATTTGTGATATGTCTTTCTGGTATGGGCCCAAAACGTGAAAAGTTGCAAAACAATTGAAATAATTCAAAAACGATTAACGATATCTTTTTTTACCTTACAAACCTTCATTATAATTCGATGGATACTACAAAAATGCAATAACATAAGGGGTGTTCTATTAAAAAAATAAAGTGTGTATCACCAACGACTTATGGGCCACCCTGTAATTGTCAAAATAGGTTTATAAGATGCACCTCGAGACACCCTATAATTAACGTATATAATTTTTTTCATATCTTGCATAATAACGGATATATTGAGCTTTACCGTAGAAATGTGTTACCCTGTGTATGTGTAAACAGACAACAATTGAAACTGACCCCGTATATGGGTTTTAGGGGTTCTAGTTCGCGCTTATTTGAAGAAATCTTTTTAAAATTCATAAGTCGCGGAGTTCACAATAACGAATTTTTCTACTAAAATTTGCTAAAATATAGACTATTAAACCATACACCCTATAGCTGAATCTACTACCAAAGTATCAGAAAGAGGGTCTATTTGAAATGGATTTTTCGAAAATATTTTAATAAAGTGAAGAACAATGATCGTTGAAGCTAAAACTTAAGGCTTTGTAAAACACACTTATTACATTTTCTATACATAATTCCTATTTGTTTCAGATTCGTTGTCTGAAAATTGCAAATTCTGAAGTTTCAATTCGCGATTTTGGCGGTTTAAGAAAAGAAATTAAAAAATTTTCAAAATATTTTTTCTGATGCTTCTTGACATTTTTACGTCAAGAAAACATAACCATTGTATGTAATATTTAATTGGTTTGGTTATTCACACAAAATATTTTGTTTCTGTGCTGTCTTCTGATCGCCAGTGGCAGCCAAAATATTTTTCTTTAAATGTCTATAACTTTTTTTCTTTTAACTTAGAGATCTGAATTTTGGCATGTAGGGTAAGTTTAACAATATAAACGGATATGCTGTATTTGGTTGTCATAGCTCCGTTATTTTTGGAGATACAAAAATTGTCCGAAAGAAAACCCAAAATTTTCCCGGAAAAACTCGTTCGATTTTCCTGGCTAACGAACTTGTCCAAGCCACTTACAATAGGAAGGTACGAGCCATATATATATATATATATATATATATATATATATATATATATATATATATATATATATATATATATATATATATATATATATATATATATATATAAATTGAAAGTGACCCCGGATATGTGTTCTGGGGGACCTAATTAGCGCTCATTTGAATTCAAAAGTCGGGATCTCCTCATTGGTGAATTTTTTTAAAGAAAATTCAGTAAAAGGAGATTTCTGCAGAACTTCTAGAAACTAAGGAAAGACGGCCTGAAGAAAAAACATTATTATCATATGCTCCAAAAAAAGGTAGTGAGTGGTAGTAAGTGGTTTTGCTTCTCTCAACGCTTCACGAAGGGGCAGAAGTCTGTACACAGACTGGTAAACCAGCCATCGTTTTGAATTATAATCAAACTAAGGCCGGCCTCGATACATTCGAGCAACCTTGAAGCAGTATAAGTTGTTTTTGTTCGATAGGAATATTTTTTGCTTCTAAAGGCGGAGTTGTATATTTCAGTCTAATTGCTAGACCCAGAACATGTTTACACATATATTTCTTGAAAAATTGTGGACAATTACAGGTACGTTCATCTATTCCCAGTTTTGTTTTGGCATTATGACTGTCCAGGTTGAAAAAAATAATTTTGTATTCATGGAAGGTTTCCCATTGTTTTCCAAATCGAACGTCTATTGCCTGCCCACCTGGTAGTAATAAGATGTTATTATTTGTATCAGCGTGTAACATCTAAATTTTTTTGTCCACCTTTGCCCAATGGCAAGCTTTAGTCCAATTATTTAGTTGAACAGAAGTAGCGTTTGAAAAAGAATCTGCTGTACGTTTCTAGGACCATTCGTTAACCACAACTAGAAAACGAGATAAGGGGAAATGTTCACGCATTGTATTACTATCTTTTATAGTTCTATTAAATGATTCCAATGCATTATTTGTAGATGATGATCTCCCAGCGCAGCTCCTAAGTACCAATTGCGATTTTGAGTTAACCACTCTTTTTTAAAATAATCAATAAAACTGGTTTGATTTTCCCATTTCTTTATAAAAAGCTGTGAAGCGGCAGTAAATACTTCAGGAGAAGTGGCAGACTGCAAAGCATCATTGTCTTCTAATATACATTTCTGGATTTTCTTGTCTGAGGTTTGTCCCATTCTGGTTTGCATATTCTTTTTGGCGTGCGCCCAGCACATTCTTACAATGGGTTCAGTACCAAACACTTCTCTAAAAGCATTCTGGATACTTTTGGCTGCATCGCAAATTAATACTGACGGTTGCAAATAATGTGAATATACTGAAAAGACGCTCTCTTTTAAACCATAGAACAAGAATTGAAAATCTTCTTGACACTCAGAAGTAGAGACCTCCAGGCATAATGGATGAAATTTTCTGTCTTTGTCTGTGGTTCCCACTATTAAAACTGGGAATCCTTGCCAGATTAACTTGTACGTCACATCGGCATGTATATTATTTACAATTTACAGAATAGGCGGCTAACTCCAATAAATGTTTTGTGGATAGTGCAAAACGAAACATGGGCGATTCACCCTGAAATATATAATAGGAAATCACATAAACTCCATGAATGTCCTCAGGAACTTTTGTATGATTTAATATCCACCTTTCCAATTTACCTAAACTGATAGCTGGGGATCCGTATTTAACACGACGACGATCTGATAGATAATTGTTCAGTTGCTTTACTGTGGGCAATCTGATTCCTTCTATCTTACTTAGACTATTTAACATAGCTTTAGGCTTCAAATGTAAATCAAATAATTTATTAATTTCTGCCTTGACTTCCTGATTTATTCCGTAATCACATCGAATGCCAATCGACTCACGGTTGTGATCATAGTCGGTACGATAAAGAAAAACAGCATCTGAACTCGCTTCAAAAAGTAAATATGTTTGTGCTGTACACTGAGGGCTACGACGTTTAACTTTGTTGCAGCGATAAAACCTTTTTTTTGCCTTTCTCAGTTATGTGTGTTAGTAAAATAGATCATGTGTTTTCTGCACACGCAGTTTCTTCTGCCTCCTTATCTTTTGTCAATTTACTTACGAAAAGCCAGTTCCTATTTTCTCCGCGCTTCTTTTTTGGTAACAATTCTTCCTCAGATTCACTGTCCGAACGATACGCAGGAATTTCATTTTGCACTTGAACATTGCCACTACTTGTACCAGGTAAAACTATTCAATTGCATAGTATTTGGTGTTTGAAAAAGTCTTTAAACGCTCGCACCACATTAACCAATTCGTAAACGATGTATCTACGTATATCAAAGAAGGTTATGTTTTCAGGCGGCAACGCGCTCGGTTACTGAACAACACGTTTTGTCATTTTTGACTGGCCGCCACGGTGCGCTAATCCTAAGGTTGGATGTTGAAAATAAAATGTGGTGTTTAATATGAAAATTAGATGCTCAGTTGGTGTTTTTGATGCTAAACTAGAATATAAGGTGATGCATATATAATATATGTTGTTTACTTCTGTTGCAATTTTAGAATTATTTTGTGGATAAGGCATTTTTTGCCGGTTTATTGATTTGATGTACGAAAGTTTAATAGCTGTTAGTTAAATTAAAAAGATGCTGTATTTTGTTGCCCATACATAATATATTTGATGCTCATTTAAAAATTCCCCAATATTTTAGATGAATTTAGAAATTTAAAAGTAACACAAATGCAAATTTTCAGGATTGTAATTGTCTGTAAACGTCTAACAGATGATTACAGTAAATAATCTGTAGATTGTCAGTCCCAAGAAATAAAAACTCAATTTAGTCAGCACATTTTCATAATTACCCCAACAGGGCTTTATTTATACGTGTAAAATTATAAGCATCCTAACATCTTTTCACGTAATATCCCAATTTAAATAATGGAAGGCACAAATCTTCCTACACTGCTGGCTATCACTGGCCCAGCATGTCTCCTTTGTTACAGAAAGAAGAAGTGTGTCCATTGTGTTCGACTTTACATGCTTTCTTTTGAACTGTTGTACAAAAAACATACAAAGCGACGTTACACAGATAATAATTCGAGACGTTTGAGCCAGTTTTGTTAAAGGTATGTTTTTTTTTGTGTAGGAACGTTTAGACGACGCAACATATCTGGAAGATGAGAAGAGGTCGACTTAAGAGGGTCTAATCTAAAGTGCTTTTCGGCTGATTTAAGCTCTTTTGAACGTATCTACCGACCTGTACATAACATATTTTACCACTTACTGGAGCATATATCATATATGCCAGACATGCCGTAATATTAAACAGTTGGTTTCCGAATAATCAAGTATTAGTTTCGCCGAATACTTTCATAGAAAGAGTGATAAACGTTTCTTAGTGAATATTCTTACAAAAATTCACTAATGAGGGGATCGCGACTTTCAAATTTCCGTTATTATTAGAGATAGGGAGACGGTTAAATTAGTAATATTTTGTAGAATTTCATGCTCGTTCCAAATGCGAGTATTTTGCCCTGCCTCTTTTCATTTTCGAGTTATTTTTAAAACCATTATTTGTCGATTTCTTTTTTCTTCAATATCTAAGTAGGCGTTGATCTGACATGTCTAAGACTTGCACATTATCAGGACACTTTTTACAGAGTGATCTTTTTGTGCTATTCTCAACTTTGGGTTGTCATTTATTTTTGAGCTACATGTATCAACGTTTGTTTTTATTATGGCAGCCATATTGGATTTTTTGCTCATGTGATAGCCTGTGAAAACAGCTTTCCAATGATGTACAACATGCTTGAGAAATATTGTAATTGCACCGACAATTTTGAGAAAAACCGTTTTGAGGATAGTAGGCTATGAAATCCAATACCAGAAAACCAAGTGACAAAAAAAAGTGTGCAAAAAGCAGTAAGTCATGGAGTCTAACAATATATTTCTACTTTTAACATAATTTAGCGTAAAGATTCACGATAAAAAATATTGTTATTTAATTTACAAAACTTAATTACGTAATAATGCTAGGCAATATTATGTAAAACAGTTAAATAACGAAACCCTGCAATAAAAAATCCAAATTTAAACTCCACAAAACAACACAATTAGAAACCGAACTCAACAAATAATAAAAGAGAAACTTAAAAATTCACTAAATAGAAAATTGTTCAATATGACCACTGTTTTGCTCAATGCACTTTATACACCTTTTTAAAACATGCCTGCAAACTCTGGTGAGGATGTTTTGGGTAATGTGTTTTATAGCTCCCGTGATTATGTTTCGTAATTCATTGATATTTTGTGGTGGATTGAATTTATACACATCATTCTTCACAGTACCCCAAAAATAAAAATCCATGGGTGTTATATCAGGACTTTGAGCACACCAATGAACCGGCCCATTGTTACAAATGACACGATTATTAAAATTTTGGTACAAAAATTCTTTGACGATCCTAGCATTGTGACATGGACAACCGTCTTGTTGGTACCAAATCTCGTCCTAACTTATCATGAACTCTACTAATTGTTGGTAAGATATCATTTCTCAATCGATTAAGATACCTTTCCCCAGATAAATTATTTTCAAAAAAGAACGGACCAACAATGAAGTTACCTGAAATTTTAAAAAATTAACTGTCTAATCTACAAATAAAACATAACATTTTTTACCTAATAAGCCGCACCAAACATTAATACGAAATCTGTCTTGCAATCGTCTTTTTTCCTTTATATGGGGATTTTTATTTGCCCAATAATGCCTATTATGGCCGATTATACACACCACAATTTGTAAATCTGGATTCATCAGTCCATATTATTTACAAATGAAAATTTTCATCTTGCTGACATTGTCCTTGATACCATCTGCAGAATAGAAGTAGCTTAGGGTAATCGTTAACATTTAAGCCTTGTACGATTGTAGGTTTGTATGGATGGTAATGACTTTGTTTTAATACACGGTGTACCGTACTTTTTGGAACGTCAATTTGTTCACCATAATACCGAACAAATTGCGGAGGGCTTTTGTTTGAAACCTGTAAGACGGCATTATTTCTTTCTTCATTTCTAGGCAGTTTCTTTGCGTGGAAGGTACCATCGTTCAATAGATTGGTCACTATCCTGCGAAATATTTTGGTGTTTGGTTGTCGTCTTTCTGGGTAGTTGTTTTGATATGAATTTGCAGCTGCCTCAGTATTTCGGTTAGAACGAATATTACATTCCAACATGTCAAAATATTCTTCATTACTGAACATATCGTTGAATAATATTTAAAATAAACAGGAAACAAACTATTTAGTACAAAATTTTAAGCAACGTGTTAAATACATCTCAAATTGTTCAGATAATTAAGAATGACAGTATTCTTAATTGTCGCAATAGTGTTATATCCATAGCAACCTTTCTTGTGTTATTTTTCAGTTGACAGGTTTAAAAATCAAACAATTTTGGTTTCCATTTAAGAGAGAGTGGCCACTGCTTTAACAAAAATACAGATGCTGAGATCTTGCACCCTTCAAGTTTTGGTGTAGAACAATTTGTCTTAGAAGAAATTGAGATTTTGTCCAACACTGATATTACAAACTTTCCTTCCTTCTACAACCAATTGGTGTAATAGTGCTACTAAACTCTATTGTTTTCTATGTGACCAGAAGTGTGATGTATTTGAAGATGGCTGTTCTGTGGCTCCCCTTCCATTTCTGCTTATTTTGTCATTGACACATGTCGCTTCTGACACTTGTTTCTGTTTCACCCTTTTGCACTTACGCCAGTGCCCCCTACCTGTTCAACTTGGCATAATGGCTGACCTTCATTGCTGCTGTTGATTTAAATCGCCGATCTTTTTCATTGATTTTTGTTTGGGGACAAATTTCTGGCGAATTCAGATGTAGTGTTGCAGAACCTGTAGTACAATAGATGAAGTTTCTGCCTATTGAACCTTTTGTATAGTTTCAAATTCGATTTTTCGAGAATTGATCAAGTGAGTAGTTTCCATTTTGTTTTTCTCTTTTAATCTCTTATAAATTTCTTCACCTTAATGGTTCTCATTGGGTTTCTGCTAGATTGTGATTGCCACTTGTGGTGTTTACCCTGTCAGTTTCACTCCTTGGCTTGTTCTATTTCTGCAGTAGACTTTAATTCTTTAATTTTCAAATAATATACTTTTTGCATTTTTTGTAGCTTTCAACGCTTGTCAGTTTGCTCTGATATTTTGATTTAGTTCATTTATGACTGCATGTTTTAGCTTTAACATAGTTTTTCAGCTTGTGGTGCTGTATCTGCTTGTGTTTCATTGTAACTTTCTTAGTTTTAGCTTGACTGTTAGTTAGCATTTTACTGTGTGACTTATGATTTTAACCTTTGACGTTTTCTGTAGAGTATCTTGTCCCCATTGTCCTCTAACCTTCACAATTGCCTACCAGAGAGACTATCGTTTTTCTGACAGACCTTTTTTGTTATCATTCTAGATGTATCCCCTGAAGATGAGCTCTTAGAGTGTCGAAACGCGTCGGGAAATATTTTTAAATAAATTTGTTGTCTGGAGAGAAGCCTTCTATTTAATGTTTAGTTAAATTGTACATTGATGTATATATTCAACTGTTACAATAAATAATAATAACACACGCAGACACACCTACATATATGCTTTTTCCGATTAGCTGGCGAAATAAAGAGATGCTTAATCTAAACCTTTTATTTATTATAAATTCAGCTCAACACAATCTATTAAAATAAAACTCATCGTTTAAGAATAGTCTGACATTCTCTAAAGCGTACATTAACTCCGACAAGATTTATAATGGCCGAATGTTATCGCATTACAAGATATTAACATTTCCAAAACATGAAGTATATCAATTTGTTAGAATATATATTAGATTTGTATGTTAAGCGACTGGTCGACGTCTATAAACAACATTGGCGAATCAAAATTTAAGAAGTCGATCTGGATTCTGCGTAAATAAGCATCAAATCACCAGGGCTATCGGTTAATGACTCTACAATGACAGTTTTTATTTTTATTTTTGTACCTTGCATCATGTATTCTTGTTTTTTAGACTGTTAAAGCAGCACCGCTCGGTCTGCTTCAGACCTGGCGACTGTATTTTAGTCATAACATTAAATGAATTATGCATGATGTCGTATTTCGTCAGAAAACTCGTAAGTTTCTATAAAAATACACGTGTTTGGTGTTTTAAAATGGGAATCGAAAAGGACTTTTGTTCTGGGCATGTTGAGAATTTTAACCCACACATATAGGCCTTATACTATTACACATGTGTACAGTTGTAAATTGCAGAAACAATAATAGGAGACATGAATTATGGAGATTAGATACGTGAGAATAGCGAAAAAGGCCATTGCTCTCATTCCAATGTTAATATAAATAGTAGTAGGTTTTTAGCTAGTTTTCCTCAAAAATAATGTAACGAGAGAGGCAACGGTAGTTAGACTTTCAAAAAACTTCTGTAAAACCCATATCAGGAGTTCATATCAAGTTTTAGACTTCCAAGAAATTTCTACACGTATATCCAGAGCTCATATCAAGTTTTATATTGTCAAAAAACTTCTGTAGAACCCATATGCATATTTCACATCAAGTTTTGCACTGTCAAGAAACTTCTGTAAAATCCACATCTAGAATTCATATCATAACTGTCAAGAAAGTTCTGTAGAACGTATATCCAGAGTCCATATCAGGTTTAAGATTGGCAAAAACTTCTGTAGACCCCAAATCCAGAGTTCATATCAAGTTTTATATTGTCAAAAAACTTCTGTAGAACCCATATGCATATTTCACATCAAGTTTTGCACTGTCAAGAAACTTCTGTAAAACCCACATCTAGAATTCATATCAATATTCGGACTTTCAAGAAACTTCTGTAGAACGAATATCCAGAGTTCATATCAGGTTTTAGATTGCCAAAAAATTCTGTAGACCCCAAATCCAGAGTTCATATCAACTTTTATATTGTCAAAACACTTCTGTAAAAACCATAACGAGTTCATATCAAATATTAGACTGTCAAAAACGTCTGTAGAACCCATATCCAGAGTTCATATCAAGTTTTAGATTATCAAAAAAAATCTGTAGAACCCATATACAGAGTTCATGTCAAGTATTAGACTGTCAAGAAACATCTGAAGAACTCATATCCCGAGTTCACATCAAGTTTTAGACTGTCAAGAGACTTCTGTAGAACCCATATCCAGCATTCGTATCAAGTTTTAAACTGTCAAGAAACTTCTGCAGAACCCATATTCAGAGTTCATATGGAGTTTTAGATTGTCAAGAGACTTCTGTAGAACCCATATCCAGAGTGTATATCAAGTATTAGACTGTCAAGAAACTTCTGCAGAACCCATATCCAGCGTTCATATCAAGTTTTAGACTGTCAAGAAACGCCTGTAGAACCCATATCCAGAGTTCATAGGAAGTTTTAGATTGTCAAAGAACTTCTGTAGAACCCATATCCAAAGTTCATATCAAGTATTAAACTGCCAAGAAACTTGTGTAGAACCCATATCCAGAGCTGATATCAAGTATTAGACTGTCACGAAACTTCCGTAGAACCCATATCCAGAGTTCATATCAAGGTATTAGATTGTCAAGAAACTTCTGTAGAACCCATATTCAGAGTTCATATCAAGGTATTAGGCTGTCAAAAATTTCTGTAGAACCCATATCCAGAGTTCATATCAAGTATTAGACTGTCAAGAAACTTCTGTAGAACCCAGATCCAGAGTTCATGTCAAGGTATTAGACTGTCAAAAAACTTGTGTAGAACCCATATCCAGAGCTGATATCAAGTATTAGACTGTCACGAAACTTCCGTAGAACCCATATCCAGAGTTCATATCAAGGTATTAGACTGTCAAAAAACTTCCGTAGAACCCATATCCAGAGTTCATATCAAGTTTTAGATATTCAAATTTTTTTTGTAGAACCCATATCCAGAGTTCATGCAAGTATTATACTGTCAAGATAGGCTGCAGAACTTTATTATTAGATTGTCAAGAAACTTCTGTAGAACCCATATCCAGAGTTCATATCAAGGTATTAGATTGTCAAAAATTTCTGTAGAACCCATATCCAGCGTTCATATCAAGTTTTAGACTGTCAAGAAACGTCTGTAGAATCCATATCCAGAGTTCGTAGGAAGTTTTAGATTGTCAAAGAACTTCTGTAGAACCCATATCAAGTTTTATATTGTCAAAAAACTTCTGTAGAACCCAAATCTAGAGTTTGAATCAAGTTTTAGACTGTCAACAAACTTCTGCAGAACCCATCTCCAGAGTTCATATCAAGTTTTAGATATTCAATTTTTTTTTTGTAGAACCCATATCCAGAGTTCATGCAAGTATTATGCTGTCAAGAAAGGCTGCAGAACTTTTTTATTAGATTGTCAAGAAACTTCTGTAGAACCCATATCCAGAGTTCATATCAAGGTATTAGATTGTCAAAAATTTCTGTAGAACCCATATCCAGCGTTCATATCAAGTTTTAGACTGTCAAGAAACGTCTGTAGAATCCATATCCAGAGTTCGTAGGAAGTTTTAGATTGTCAAAGAACTTCTGTAGAACCCATATCAAGTTTTATATTGTCAAAAAACTTCTGTAGAACCCAAATCTAGAGTTTGAATCAAGTTTTATACTGTCAACAAACTTCTTGAGAACCCATCTTCAGAGTTCAGTCAAGTTTTAGACTGTCAAGAAACTTCTGTAGAACCCATAACCAGAGCTCATATCGGATATTGAGACTGTTAAAAAGTTATGTAGAACCAATGCCAAGAGTTCACATCAAGTTTTATGTCTTATCGTTTTACGTTTTTCGACGTGGTAGCAGTTTTTCATAAATAAATACACAAACTGAGTTCGAGTTTTCAAAACATTTCTTTAGATGAGCCCAGCTTAGTACCAGCTAAATGTTTACATCTCCTAAAAATCAACAGTAAAATCGAGAGATAATTGTTGGAGTTGTTGTGTCAATGGTAGGCGTATCTGCCTCTTCCTTCATTTGATTTTACCGATATTCAGGGTCCATGGTCATTCTGGTGTGAATTTAATACTCCATGTTCTCCGCCATTTTGCACTCTGTGCTCACGCCAATATCCATAGAATAAAAATAGTAGTTCTATTATAAGACAAGAAAATGAACACGTGAAAATTACGTGCTATTTTTTAAATTCTAACTTTATTTTTACATTTTTGACGATAAAACCGCGCTTTTTTAGTGGAATCCTTCCTTGTTCGTGTGTGTCTTTTAGTGAATTTTCTTAGAAAAAATTCATTATTGGGGAGATTCCGACTTTTGAATTTTGAAAAAATTTCTTTAAATTAACGCTTAGGACCCATATCCGGGGTCAGTTTCATTTGCTTGCTCACAATTCTATTCTATTCTCTATGATACTTTTGATTCGTGTGTCCCAAAGTCCAGTCCTAGATCTTCTAAGTAACCTCCTTGGTTTACTAGGGAGGTGGTGAAGCTGTATAAGCTAAAAACTAAGAGTCGGTCGATATATAGACATTCTGGGGAGTCAGCTGACTATGATGAGTTTAGGAGGTTAAGGTCTGAGCTTAAGGATTTGTTGAACACTGAATATAATAATTACCTCATGAGCTGTGAAGTTTCAGTCTCTAATAACCCAAAGAAGTTCTGGTCATTTCTGAACTCTAAGAAGCAACATAATTCTCTTCCCAAAACAATGGAGTATAATGGTCTCAACTTGCATCAATCCGATGAGATTGCTAATAGTTTTGCTGATTTTTTCCAGTCTACATATGTATCTGGACACTCCACACCTGCACCGCAATCTGTGGTAAATACCACCTTAAAAGACAATGATTGTACTCCATTACAAATAGTGAGTTTTCTTCTTTCAGAAGTTGAGGAGGTTCTTCGGGCGTTTAAGCCTCATATGAAATCAGGTCCTGACCTAATCCTATCATTTATTTTGAAGGATTGTGCAGCCGTTTTAGCTTTCCCCTTACAGGTTATGCTTAATTTATGTTTAAGGTACTGTAAAATACCAATAGTGTGGAAGATATCGAAATCCTGTCCAGTTTATAAGGCTGGTGATAAAAGACTTATAGATAATTATAGACAGATATCGCTATCCTGTAACTTCCTTAAAGCTTTGGAAATGTTATTATACAGGCATATATTCTTCCATATAAAGAGCTTCATTCACTCCTTCTTAGCACGGCTACATGCCAGGCGGATCAGCAGTTAGAAACTTAGTTTGCGCTACGCAATACATTGCGGAAGCTTTAGATAATCGTAGTCAGGTCGATGTCATCTACCTTGATATGTCAAAGACATTTGACCGCATTGATCATGCTATTCTGCTACGTAAATTAGAAGCATTTGGCTTATCTGAATCACTCCGAAAACTGATTGCGTATTACCTTATAGACAGAAAGCAATATGTGGTTGTGGATGGCTGCAGATCAAAATATATTTCAGCCACATCAGGGGTCGATTTTGGGTCCTTTGTTCTTTAATATTTTCATTAACGATCTCGTTGGTGGTTTGAGGGTTGAATGTGTCCTGTATGCCGATGACATCGACATTTTCTGTGAGGTGAAGTCGGTGGATGATTGTATTCGACTTCAATTAGCATTAGAGGATGTGGAGGAGTGGTGCAATATAAATAATATTTCTTTAAATATTGCAAAATGTAGCTGTCTTTCCTTTACTCTTAGGTTGGTGCCCATACAATGTGATTCTTGTCTTAATAATGTGTCTCTGGCTAGGCCGGCATCTATCCGTGATTTGGGCGCAATATTTGATAGAAAATTGTCTTTCTTATATCATATTGAAAATGTTGTATCCAACGCATTTAAACTAATAGGCTTTATTACTAGGAATTGCCGCGACTTTAGTAATATTGACACATTTGAAATGATTTTCTGTACTTTTATCCGTAATAGACTTGAGTATGCTTCAGTTGTATGGTCTCCGGGTTACCAGAACCATATTCTCCAGTTGGAAAAGATCCAAAGACGCTTTCTAAAATATATTTACTTCCGCCTCAATGGTATATATCCCTCCGTGGGTTACCCTTCGGAGTATATGCAGCGGGACTTCTTGCTACCAAGTCTAGAATCTAGAAGGAAACAAGCTGCACAATTTTTTTTAATGCTTTAGTAAGAGGATCCTCTGACTGCTCTCGTCTACTTGAGCAACTAAACTTTAATGTTCCAAGAATATTCGCGAAACCCGGTCACCTTTTGGTTACCTACGCCGCGAACTAATATTGTGAAGTTCTCACCGCTTTATAGATTGTGTTCTGTTGCCAACAGGCACGCGTCTTCCATTCATATCTTTGTGTCGGATCCAAGGTTGCTCAAAGGGTTGGCAGTCTCACGGTTGTGAAGGACTGGTATGTATTTCACAGTTATGGAGGTCTGATTTGTGTTTCTGATTATTTTTTACTCATTGTTAATTATTGGGATTTTTTATATCTTTCTGTTTTAGTTAGATTCTATTATGTAATTGTAAATTATGGATTAAAATGCTTATTTTTAGTTTTAATTTTAATTTTTAATCCTGTTTTTGTAGGTCATTTCTGTATTTCCTACCCAATAATTGGGCTTGTCTTGTTGGGTAGTGTAATGTTAAATAAATAAATAAATATGTATATATACAGGCTGGCCCATCACCTGAGCAGAAACTGGTTGACGGTGTCGCAAGTTAAATCTTGCAACTTCTTTGGTAATACGAACAAAATTACCAAACAACTGAATTATTTCCATTTCACAGAAAGTCAATCGCATTTCAATTTTATGATCACCGAATAGAACTTCACACAATAAACTGAACGTTTTATCAGAATGACACTATTATATTGAGAATGTGTATTCTTATTTGTCTCCATAGCATTGTTATTAAATTTAACAATAAACTTGTAATTGTCTAATAATTATTTGACGCCTGTATGCATATTACGCCTGTATTAACACAACAGTTTAAAAATGGTACAATACTAGAGATACCTATAATAAAACATCTACTTTCCAAATCTGGCCAAGTCACAGTTGTTGTTTAATTACATAATCTTTTATAATAACAAAAAACGGCATAATATTTAACAGGTAATAAAAATGAGAAAGGAAAGAAGATTTGTGTAAGGAGAATTGGAAGTGTATGTCTGAAGCAGGCTGGTCTAACACCGCAGGGTGTAGGCGCCAAGTCAGCGAGACCGGGCACTGCAGTGCCCATGTCCAGTGCACAGAAGCCAGAAGATCATCTCTCTGTTTACCTTTGCCTTTGCTTCTTCGGTATCCCTATCGCTTCTAACCAGTGGCGTATACATGATTTTTTTTTACTAGTCCAAAGAAGCAAAGGCGTGGTTTTTAAATTTACAAAGAATGACATAGAATATTCACTAATTGTTGTTGCCGTTATTTGGTGAAACCGTTCCATATTAAATACAAAAGTAGATACTTTCTCTGGTTTGACAAAGAAGAAAACAAATATTTGCGAAGCCAGATAAAGTTCTACGTCCGCATTTGTATAGAATATATTGCAGTACACAAGTATTGAAAAACTCTTTCACTTGTCATTATCGGCGAACAAATTATATGTCTAAATTAAAAATCTACTGTGTAATGCATGATAAGGAATACTCATACGTAAAATTACATATGTGTGTGAGGTACTATCAAGGCTTGCTAGTTTTATTTGTTTTTTTTCTCCATCAGGGCTCGTCCGCGTCTTTGCCGTCCCGGTAGCACCGCAGCCTTTGGCTTATTGTGCATGCCCCTTTGTCTGTTCTACTCCACCCATTCCAAAATCACTGTGCCTTGAACTAGTCTGAACAGCAATTGGTAGGGTGAAGTTTTATATTGCTCTGTCTCCGGTCTAGACTGACCGTAGATCAGTGGTCTTTTGCGCTCCAGAGCTTTACACTCGCACAAGATGTGCTGGGCTGATTCCTCCCCTTCGCCGCAGAGTCTGCATGCCAGGTTCCTTTCGAACCGCCCCATTTTATGCAGGTGTTTCTTGACAGCCATGTGTAGTTTTATTTATGGTCGCTAAAAAAAAGAGATCATCCCAAAACCAAATGTAAAATAACCGATTAGAGATTTATCTGCGCAAATGCTTCTTTGACGTCAGAATTGAGATACACGTGAAAAGCTAAACAACTTTCCACGTTTGAACCACATTGTAGCTCCAATAATAACGGAGATGACTATTGTAAACGATTCCCGTGAACAAACATATCCAGATCTAGATATCTCTGGAACTAGGCAGAATAGACTAGAAGATCATAAAATGGACAATAGAATTTGCAGTTCAAGACAAACTTAATATGTCAATATCAGCTATTCCACGCGCAATTGTTTTTCTTTTTGGAGTTAGAATCGAGATGCTCGTGAAAAGCTGAACAATTTTCCACATTTGAATCACATTGTATACAGTAATGACGGAGATAGCTATTCTAAACGATTTCCGTGAACACCCTGTATGAGATGCTCTTAACTCAGGGAAAAATATAGAACAAGACTCGAGGTTCCAGGAAAATTAAAAAGAAGAAAACATTGTAATAGGAATATTTTGAAATAACAGCCTTCAAAAAGTTTTAACCGGAAACGCGTCATCTTGCGGCAAGAATAAGAAAATAATTAAATATCATCTGAATTGTACTTGAAAGAGCCTTCGAACAGTTTTTTCCTCGAAGCTCCAGTTGCCATAGTTACCGACATATGAATGTCGCTCACCTAATGAATCACCCTGTAGATCTCGGCTGCGATGCACTTTTGAAATCTTTTTGTACCACTGTTACATATGTTGTATGAGGTGAGGTACTATCAAAGTATACTAGTTTCATTCGTGACCGCTAAAAAAAGTGGTCATCTCAAAATGACCATACCCCTTTACCATTCTTTTTAGCGAATTTTTCTTTAAAAACATTCGCTAATAGAGAGATACCTTTTGATGGTGAGATTTTGCAAACAATTTTTCAAATGCGTGCGAATTTGGGCCCCTAGAACCCGAAACCGCCCGAAGGTCCGTTTGAATATATATATATATATATATATATATATATATATATATATATATATATATATATATATATATATATATATATATATATATATATATATATATATATATATTGTTGTTGTTGAATGTTGCACTACACTATAATCACTTTTTAAATATACACTTTTATTTGTTTGCTGTACTTTCTGTGATTTTCTATTTGTTTATGTGGACTGTAGTTTCGAACCTTCCTGGTTCATTATCAGCACGTTGCTGGCTCTGTTAGTTCCTGTGTGTTCAATTTCTACGATTGGATGTGACGCCTGCGTGTTCAGCTTCTATTGGTCGGTTTACAGTTGTCTGATTGGCTGTGTTTTCGGTCTGTGTCAATCCTATCGGTTTCCTGCCTTTATTATTGTGATATGATGACTTGTCTATTTGCACGGCTTGGATTTGTTTATGGATTAATTGTTTCTTACCGTTTGTTTGTTGAATGTAGCACTGTTCCCAGATTTCAATTTTTTGTGGTCTTTAGTATGTTTTATTACTTGTAATTGGTTGATATCTGGTTTTTGGTGTTTTTTGTTGTGAATGTATGTAGTTAAGTTTGATTTCTTGCTAGGTATGTGGATTTTATCTAATGTTGTTATATGTTCCTTGAATCTTGTTTCTATTGATTTTTTTGTCATTTTTCATTGCATGTGTTACATTTTATTTGATATATTCGGCGGGGACCTGCTTCGTGGTGAGGGTTTTTCTTCTCACGCTCCTTCCCCACACCACCTCTATGGGGGAAATATGAGCTGAAAATGCGCCTGTGCCGCGTTTTGTATGTGCGAGGGGTTGATCTACTTCGTATTTGCTATATGTTCTCTTTTAGCTGTACAAACTAGGAGACGTATATTGTAATATGGGTTTTACTTCCCCTAGCATTCCACTTGGAACAAACTGGAAGGCGCGGGCTGCTTCGTGGTGAGGGTCTTCCTTCCCATGCTCCTTCCCTACACCACCCCTTGGAGGAAATATGAGCTCAAAATGCGATTACGTCGTGTTTTGTGTGTGTGGCGGGGGAGGGGGAGCTTCTACTTCGTATTTGCTATAATATGTTCTCTTTATCTTTATTAAACCTACTATAAACTCAACGACAGTTTAATTTTTAGATACTTTACACACTTTTATTTTAATCTTTCAGAACTGACCACAAATGTTACTACGCCTATGTACTATATATCTTTCAAACGGACATATTTTTCTATTCTTCTCATAATTCGTTTACAGTTTACACACCTGTAGAGAATGTCAAAATGAATACAATACTAATATACCTGTGAGATTTGTGTTGACACCAGGAGGGTTTGTTTACCCGAAAATTTAGAGCTAATAATTGTCATCTCTTTTCTATTCAAACATGGTTTCTATTATCCCTTTATAATGATGCGGTGGCTGTTTCTAAGATTCTGCTATACAAAGGCCTAAAATGAAACATAAAAAAACCGCTTGGGTACAACTGGGGTATTAAAGAAAATTAGAGCAAAATTAAGTACGTTTGTTTTACTTAATGACCTCCCTACAGTCTGTATGTAGTAGCGACCAGTTTCACCAAGTAAGGGCAACAACAATCAATTAATTAATGACCTAGACTACCAGTTTATTAAAGTGTTGTTGCATTTGTATCTAGCGGGATCTACATACACATTTACAGGCGTCATCGAAGAAAAGTTTATGAGAGCAAGGCTAGTAAAACCAGGAAAGTTTGTAGCCTACTCCATCCCTGGATTATTTTTAGAATACTTAGGTTTTTAGAAAGCTCCTAATGACGCTCTTATCAAAACAGCATTGATAACTTACGTACTCAGTACTAAAAAGTTGAACAGGAACATTACGAAGATAGCTACATTTTCTAGACGATTCAAAATTCCGCCATACTGAGTTTAGAATAATGTTAGATTACACTGCATTGTCACCGAACTTATAATGCACAATTTCAAAGCTCTCGGTCAATAAGAACTAGTCGTAATAATGATTACGAGATTTGCCGCGGACAACAAAGAAAAATAGTTAATCATCCGCTATTTTCTGGTCTCCGATCTATTGAATTTACCATTTTTAGACAATTAAAAATTATGCGACATATTGTGTGGTTCGTCAGATTCAATTTAGAATGATGTCAGTTAAACTATATTGCACTGTTAGCGGACTTATAGACTTTTTTTATATTTCAACAACACACCACGAGGGTTTACAGCCTAAATACTATCGTATCGTGGGTGTCGACAAGGAGGAAAGCGGCAACTTGTTAATTCTGGACTGGAAGTTTTGGAGGTTTGGAGAAGAAGGAAAAACATGTGCCGGCAAGGAATTCCACAACTTAGAAGTCCTCGAGACAAAAGAGCGGGCATAACAAGATGTTCTATGTCTGGTCACCTGAACAGTAAAAGAGTGCATTCGTTCTGTTCCCCTGGTAGATTTGTTGGGGGCAGCAGGTGGAGGAACTATGGAAGAAAGCTCCTCTGACCAGTGCCCGTGCAGATATCTGTAAAAGAGATAGATAGATAGATAGAGAGAGAGAGAGAGAGAGAGAGAGAGAGAGAGAGAGAGGTCACCAACGGCACGTCGGTGGGCAAGGGATGGTAGCCTTTAGGTGAGGGTAGGATCACCGATGAGACGTATAGCTCTCTTCTGAATTGAGTCCAGGATAGCGAGTGTAGAAGCGACAGCGGCACCCCAGATGTGGGAGCAGTATTCGAGGTTTGGCCTTATTTGTGAAGTATATAAGGTATAGAGAATAGCTGGTGAAAAGTTTTTGCGAGCCCGGAAGAGGAAGCCTAATTTCTTAGCAGCCGCTTCTGCAATTGATGTGACATGTTGGTGCCAATTGAGAGTTGGATCCATAGAAATGCCAACAAGTGAAAAGGACTCATTACTTTGAATAACTTGGTTGTTTATTGTGATGGGTCTAGGGCTGGTGTATCTCTTATGAGATAGAAAGCAAGACTGAGATTTGGTGGAGTTGAATTGTACAAGATTTCTACTTCCCCAATCTAATATTTTTTTGGAGATCCACTGAGACATAACCCTCCATGAGTCTGCGATCCTCATCTGATTGGGCTAAAGAAACAGGCTTAGAATATTGTATATTTGAGTGGAAGGTACTGCCATCCGCGTAACTGTGAACTGGGTTGGATGTGCTAGAGATGATGTCATTGATGTGGAGAAGAAACAAACTAGGGGCTAAAGCTGAACCTTGAGGAACTCCTGCATTAATTGGATACAGTTTTGAGGAATGACCATCCACGACAACAGAAATGCTCCGGTTGGAGACGAAATTTGCTGTCCAGGTACAATGTTGCTAAAATGTTTCTGATTCAACGAGACCGCTTTTCAGGTGATTTCGGTTTAAGCGAGATAATTATTTTTTATTGGGTACACATATGTGCGAAAGTAAACGAAAGGGCTTCGTCTATCTGTTAATTTCGTTGCCTCTCCACCTAAAAATGTGACCATTAAAATACACTAGGACTAGATGCACATGTTTCTTGAATGATACATGACAGTAATGGGTGATAAATTTTACAATACACAACACAAGAGAAAATATTTATGGGTTCTTCCACTCAGACAGTGATAAGAGTCCCTCTTACCACTTAAAATCAACGTTCGTCGGTTCGTTGCAACTGCACATTTGTGTGGCTTTTTGTTTTTCTGTTTAAATCTTGAAACTTGCGCTTTAATCCGATCAGTTTTCGATCACCGCGCGTTTGAGGCAGGTGAATATAGTCTCGTTGACACAATATCGGGTGTTAGAAGAAAATGCCTTACGATTGAGGAGAAAATGTCTATATTAATACAAGTGAAAACTGGAACGAAAAAAACAGTACGGTATTGCATTGTATATATTATCAGCAATTTTAAAGTGCGAGGATTCCATTGTCCAGGCTAGTGGTCTCAGCACCATTGACAACAAGAGACAAAGTCTAAAACAACCGACATGGAGAACTTGGACAAAGCATTGTTTGATTGGTTCAAATATCAGAGGCACGCAAACATTGCTATAGGTGGTCTATTTCTCTAGAAGAAAGCTGTTTCTCTTGATAGAGAAATGGGATATGGAGAGAATTTCCAGTGTTCTACAAGTGGGACTTCTCGTTTTAAACAAAGACATTCAGTTAATTCAAAAAAAGGTTCTGTATATATATATATATATATATATATATATATATATATATATATATATATATATATATATATATAACATATAAAAATTTTAACGCATCTTCCTTTTGTGTTCTAGGGACCCAAAATCGCGCTCATCTGAAGAAATTTTTTTCAAAAGCTTTTCATCGTGACCGCGATTTTTATTAAAAAAACATAACTTTCTAGTATTCAACATTGTATGTAAATTCGCCATCATAAGGTCCTGCGTCGGGACCTTTTTGATAACAGGTATTCTTTTACTCTTCATAAACTCAGTAGGTAACTTTCATGGTTTATGATTTAGAATACGAATACTGATTAATGTGCGAATCAACGTAATGATCGGGCAGAGTGGTAAGAGTTAAATTGACCATTTTGTTAAAATCAATGGTAGGAAAATGTGAACAACCCGTATTTTAAATAAAGAGTAGAGCTGCGGTAAGGTAAGGGTATGATATACGAGTGTTGTCAGTTATAGAGACTCGATCAGTGAATCAATCCTAAAATAGATACAGTTTCGGTCGTAAAAAAGACAAAAATAATAGCCATAAAATGGTATATGTGTGCGGATGTACCAAAGCACATAGAGGATATATATGTATCTGTGTGTTCGTTTTCAATTTCTTGGTCTGGGTTTTATAATGAACGCATGTTAAGTCAAGCATGTAAATAGGAACGGTGGTTACTAGATGAGGTTATTAAGATATCCGCAAGACGCAGCATTTAGTGATGTCACATAACTTACATTTCTATGCCAGTAATTTTCATTTATAAAAACTGATATGCTTCCAGCAGATAGGTATTAATGAGCAAATAAATAATCATTAACTGAATTCTTCGAACCGTTTTGATTTACTTATCATTGAAATCGTTACAAGAAGTACGATATGATATATCTTCTAATTAATCCAACTTTGTTAATCAACCATTATTGTAATGCGGTCTTAGGAATGCAGTGGTTAAAGGATACCGGTGTGATTTTGGTGGCCTAATGTTTAGCAGCCGATTCACTAAAACAACCGAATGCTTTACAGGATCGCAACAGGGATGACGCACAAGATAGATTTTACTCAAGTTACCGGTTCATCATTAGCAAGGTTAATGTTCAACTCATGCTACAATAACAGCGGGAAAAACAGATTTCTCATTTACCCGCAAGCCAAAATATTAAGAAGGGGAGGTAACAAACTTATATACTTTAATTTTTCTTTCAGAAACTCACATATAAACAGATTAAAATATAGCAGGGTTCTTGCTCCTACATAATGCTGTCAAAAAATGTACCCACAATCACTTGCAAGCCGTTTGTTAGATATTTGAATTTTGATTTCAAAAACTCTACATACGGACAGATTGAGACTATATAATGCTGTCAAAAAACATAGCCCATTACACTTGCAAGCCGTAGGAGAGATGGGAGGGGAGGGAAGCTTGGACCACCTTTCTGAAAAAACCGACCATCCGATTACTGAATATCCTTCCTCCGAGGTAACTATTCTTGATGACTTCAATGCTTATAATAAGGAGTAGCTAGGATCTTCAAAAACCTATCCACAAGGGAGAGCAGCGGAGGGCTTTTCAGTCAGAAATTCTTTAGCCAATATGGTTCACCAACCTACTTACTTTCCTCGCATCCCAACACACAGCTCAAATCCCTTGGATCTCTTTCTTACTACAAAACCTGAATCCTATAAGACATCAGTCACTGCCCCCTTGGTCGCTTAGACCACGGCATTGTCACTGCTTCCTGCGCAATGCAATCCGAGGTCACACAGTCATCACACCCACGTATCGTTTCGCACTACAACTCCGCGAACTGGGACGAAATGCGGGGTTACTTTTCCTCATTTCCATGGGCGTCTGTCTGCTTCTCTCATCCTGACCCCTCTGATATCTCACAAAACGTCACCGAAACTATCCAAGGTGGCATGGAATTATTTATTCCACGTACAGAGAAAACCTCTCAGCCACTCAAAAGCCCTGGTTCTCTAAATCCTTTGACAATGCCAGACTTGAAAAGGTCAAAGCTCACAAAACGCTTCTACACAATCCCAGTCAAGAAAACCGTCAAGCATTTAACGGCGAAAAAAACCACTATGTCCGCATTCTTTCCGAGGCAAAAAACTCGTTTAATAACCACTTCAAAACAAAGTCATATCAAGCTCCAGCGGCTTCAAACCATTCTGAACTCTTGCTAAGTCTATCGGGAATAATTTCTGCAAGAGCCCGTTCCCACCCTTGTTTCAGGGGATGCAACTGTGTCTACCGCCCTGGGCAAGGCTGCACTTTTTGCCTCGTTGTTCGCCGGCAATTCTACTCTCAACACACCTCCAAATGTTCAACCACCAACAGTCCCCAATGTCGCGCATAAAATGACGGATATCATTTTCAAAACTAGAAAGGTACGAAATATGCTCTCTTCTCTTAATACCAGGAAACCCTCTGGCCTTGACGAGATCTCAGCCATTGTTCTCAAAAAATGCGCAACAGAACTTGCTCCTGTCCTGACTCGTCTGTTTCAGACATCTTACAATAGAGGCATATTCCCTAGTAACTGGAAAACTGCTCGAGTACAACCCGTCCCCAAGAAAGGATCCAAAGCGCTTCCTATTTATCTCCTTTCAGTCGTCTCTTAAGTGGTGGAAAAGTATATAAACACCGAATTACTAAAGTTTCTTGAAAAACACAGTTTAATCCACGACAGGCAGTATGGATTCCGTCAGCGCAGATCAACTGCAGACCTCCTTTCATTTGTCACCCATTCTTGGAACTACAGGGTGAATCCCAGATTGTCGCTCTAGACCTATCCAAAGCATTCTACCAGGTCTGGCACGCAGCGCTGCTTAATAAACTTCCGGCCTATAGCCTACCACCAAAACTCTGTACCTGGACAGCAAATTTCCTCCCCAACCAGAGCATTTCTGTTGTCGTGGATAGCCATTCCTCTAAACTGTATCCAACTAATGCAGGAGTCTCTTAAGGTTCAGTTTTAGCCCCTACTTTGTTTCTTCTCCACATCAGTGACCTCCTTTCTGGCACATCTAACCCAGTTCACAGTTACCGGGACGACAGCACCCTCCACTCAAATATACAATATTCTAGGCCTGTCTCTTTAGCCCAATTAGATGAGGATCGCAGACTCATGGAGGGTTCTGTCTCCATGGATATTTAAAAAATATTAGACTGGGGAAGTAGAAATCTTGTACAATCTTGCTTTCTATCTCATCAGAGATACACCAGCCCTAGACCCATCACAATGAACAACCAAGTTATTTGAAGTAATGAGTACTTTTTACTTGTTGGCATTTTTGTGGGTCGAAATCTCAATTGGCAACAACATGTCACATCAATTGCAGAAACGGCTGCTAAGAAATTAGATTTCCTCTTCCGGGCTCACAAATACTTTTCACCAGCTAATCTAATATACCTTAATAAGTCCCTCACACAAGTCTATTTAAATCACCAAAATTTACTCGTTAAATGAGAAGTTCGTTAACTCTGATACTCGTAAAATCCGGACGCTACTATATATATATATATATATATATATATATATATATATATATATATATATATATATATATATATATATATATATATATATATATATAGTACATTTTTAACTTGATTGACTTGGCCTATATATACAATTTGCACTGTCGCCTGACTCAATTACTTATCTTCTTATCTATGAATGTGACGCTAAAGAAGTTGCATGTCAGGACAGAAATGCGTGGAGAAATATTGTTAGTAAATAGCATAGGCTTTATGCTGTATCTACACATTTAAGGGAATGACCATGTTAAGG
This sequence comes from Tillus elongatus, assembly GCA_964006375.1. Taxonomy (NCBI): domain Eukaryota; kingdom Metazoa; phylum Arthropoda; class Insecta; order Coleoptera; family Cleridae; genus Tillus; species Tillus elongatus. The sequence continues at coordinate 12,517,430 of OZ023267.1, read as the reverse complement.
AGCGGAAGATATTTCGGGAATAACTTGTCGAACTAGGCGAATTTAGACATAGTAACGATGTAATAAACTTTAATAAATAACTAAACTTTAACAATGCTTACAACTTAATTCAACCGAATGAATTTTAAAGCCGAAATCTTTACATACTGAATGTTAATTGAAAAGTCTCTGATATTAGTCACTACATATTCAAAGCAAAAGTCTCTACTTATCTCTACATAATTAAAATCACAAGTCTCTTAATGGTTATCAACAATACTACTTATAGCCTTGCTTTGGTCTACATAATACATAATTGCAGACCTCAGCAGTCAGCATTCCTTGTACTGTACGCTGCAATTTCAACTTGTTAGCGAATTTTTTTTTAAATTCGCTTATGGGGAGATCTGTGTTTATATATATATATATATATATATATATATATATATATATATATATCCGACCGATAACTCAAAAAATAATGGACCGATCTTGACAAAATTTGCACAGTACCTTCCTTTTGCAAGTGGCTTGGATAAGTTCGTTAGCCAGGAAAATCAGACCAGGTTTTCCCGGAAAATTTTGTGGTTTCTTTATAAAAAAATTCATATCTCCGGAAATAACAACCAAATTTGGTACGCGTGTTTGTATTATAAAGAGTGAACTCTCTACCAAAATTTAGGTCCCTAGCTTAAAAGACAAAGAAGTAATGGGCAGTTAAAGCAACAAATTTTAGAGTTTTCCTCAAAACGTCAAACTCGCAATATTAAACGTCAAAATTGGCAATGTTTAGGCAAAGAATGTAAAACAAATACCGTTTGTGAAAAGAAAATGTTTGAAGAAGAGTGTTCTGCAAACCCTTAAGTTTCAGATTCAACCGTCATTGCCCTTCATTTTACTAAAATATTTACAGAATATCCAGTTCAAATAGACCCTTTCTCTGATACTTTGGCTGTCAGTTTAGTTAAGTTTGGTGGATTTTTGGATATTTATTTGTAGGTTTAGTGAAGTTTATGGTTTAACAGTCTATAATTTTTTTTAGCTAATTATCGAGGAAAAAATTTGTTAATGCATTTTTGCACTTTTTACCGAAATATGATGCGTTTATAAGAAAAAAATCTGGACGCAGTAAGTGCGTTTTGGTAGCGAACTTTCGGTAAATTTGCAGTTTAGCTCCCGAACGCTTTTCAAAACACTGTTTTCAGAAACCTGCCTAGAACCGCCCCCTGGATCCACAAACCCCAAGAAACATTTCTTGTTCATACTCCCCAAGGAAGTTAAGGGACCAGGAGTGAGTAGGGGTGCATAATTTTTTTTAGCTAATTTTTGTAGAACAAATTCGTTAATGCATTTTTGCATTTTTTATCGAAATATGATGCGTTTGTAAGAAAAAAATCTGGACGCAATAAGTGCGTTTTGGCAGCGAATTTTCGGTAAATTTGCAGTTTAGCTCCCGAACGCTTTTCAAAACACAGTTTTCAGAAACCTGCCTAGCCCCCCCCCTGGATCCACAAACCCCAAGAAAGATTTCTTGTTCACACTCCCCAAGGAAGTTACAGGACCAGGAGTGAGTAGGGGTGCATAATTTTTTTTAGCTAATTTTTGCAGAACAAATTCGTTAATGCATTTTTGCATTTTTTATCGAAATATGATGCGTTTGTAAGAAAAATAATCTGGACGCAGTAAGTGCGTTTTGGTAGCGAATTTTCGGTAAATTTGCAGTTTAGCTCCCGAACCTTTTTCAAAAAACTGTTTTCAGAAACCTGCAGGTGGGGTCCTAGTAATGTTTCTGCAAACAATTTGTTGAAAAGCGTTCGGGTGCTAATCTGCAGATTTACCGAATTTTCATTAAATCCTTCAAATTTCAATAACTCAATTTGCTATTAACGTAAGCTTTGTTGGATGAAAACCAACATTTAAGTTTATTTTCGGAAAATTTTTGTATATTTTCAAACCATAAGTAATTTTGATAAAATATAGTAGGTACATTGTTTCTACCACATAGGCTATACAGGTTATCAGATTGATGCCTGCTCGCATTTGCTATTAAAAACATTTTTATGGAAAATCACTTCCATAACACATTTGCTGCATCTACACTATTGAAAAATGTTTATATATTTTCAAACAATAAATTTATTTCAATGAAATATGGTACATTGTTTCTATCAACCAAGTTTGATGCCTGCTTTCATCAAAGAAAGACATTTGCTATTAAAAATATTTTAAAGAAAATTCGCTACCATAACGCACTTGCTGCGTCCCGAGATTTTTTATTATTTAGATAAATAGTAATATTATTTCAATGCCAATGTTATTGATACATCTGTGACCTACTACTACATGAAATATTACATGAATTGTTGTAGCAAATTTTTTTATAACTAAATTTTAATTATAAATTGAATGATCTTAACAAATATATTTCCACAGACGTGACGCGAAGTAACAGTGGTAGTACTAGATTATATTAGAACATATTTCGTTTCGTTTTTTTTTTTGATAGTTATTATTAGGTTGTGACACTTATAGACTTTTACTTTTTTAGTAGGCACAATTAATTGTGCCACTCTTCATCTTTGTAACAGAATAAACATATTATTATTATCATTGATTTGTTAGAAAAATTAAAACAAACTTCAGGAAACAATGTATTCATAAAGTACCTGGCACTATTTACACGTATGCATTCTTGAAAAGCATACGTCGGTTATCTAAGTAAATAACAGTGCAGTTAATCAAGCAGCATTAATTACAAGTGTCGTAAATAAACGTTATTGAAGGGAACGTATGCGGATAAGACTTAGAGATAAACAGGTGATAACTCAGTCCAATAAATGTCATCGAATACACACACAAACTTACTATGGCAGGATTATTTTCCACGCCATCCATTAACTTTTGCCCTTTTCGTCATACTTTACGTTTAACTGATCACTAATTACGCTGATATAATGCATAAATTACTTCTCCAATCTTTCGCAGGCGCAAATTGCTTCATAAATAAATAACATAATTCAGTGTCGTCTGAACAAGGTACAGGTAACAGAAATGCTAAAGACATTTTGGTCCCGGTTTATTCGAGATTGTAACACCAACGTCCAGCAAGGCAGATTGATAATTTATTTTGACACAGAAAATGTTTTATGAAAGCAAAATTTCATTTGAATCCTTTGCATTTTAGTGAATTTTCTTTAAAAAAATTCCCTAATGAGGAGATCCAGACTTTTGAATTTTGAAAAAATTTGTTTAAATGAGCCCTAATTAGGCCCCCCAGAACACATATCCGGGGTCAGTTTCAATTTTTATATGTTCACCTACCAAAATTTTGCTCTGCAGGTCAAAAGACAAAAGAGTTATAGGCATTTAAAAAAAATTGGGGTTTTCCTCAAAACGTCAAAGTTGCTATTTAAAATGTCAAAATTGGCAACATTTAGGCAAAGAACTTGAATCTAATACGGGCTATGAAAATAAAATGTCTCAAGAAGAATGTTTTACAAACCATGAAGTCTTAGTTTCAAACCGTCATTGTCCTTTATTTTAATAAAATATTTCCAGAAAATTCATTTCAAATAGACCCTTTCTCTGGTGCTTTGGCAGTAGTCTTGGCTATAGAGTTTATCGTTTAATGGAATATAATTGTAGAATTTTCGTAAAAAATCAATTAAGCTCAATATATCTGTTATTATACAACAATTGTATATATTAAATATAGGGGGTCTTGAGCTACATCTTAAAAAATTATTTCTACAATCACAGGGTGGCCCATAAGTCGTTGGTGATACAAATTCTCTCTTTTTGTTAAATCAAACACGCCTTATGTTATTGCATTTTTCATCGAAATATAATGCATGTTTGTAAGAAAAGAGATTCTGGACGCAGTAAGTGTGTTATGGTACCGAATTTTGATCAAATGCTTCATATTTAAATAGCTTAATTTGCTATTAACCTATAAGGTTGACCAAGAAACGAGTTTTTTCAGGAACACTTTATTTTTTAATCAAACACGCCTTATGTTATTGCATTTTTCATCGAAATATAATGCATGTTTGTAAGAAAAGAAATTCGGGACGCAGCAAGTGCGTTATGCTAGCAAATTTTTATTAAATGCTTCAAAGTTGAATAGCTCAATTTGCTATTAACCTATAAGGTTGACTAAGAAACGAGTTTTTTCGGGAACACTTTAAGTTTACTTTCGGAAATGTTTGTACATTTTCAAACAATAAAGTTATTTTGATGAAACATGGCACATTGTTTTTACTATATAGGTTATACTGGTAACCAAATTTGATACCTGCTTTCTTAAAAAAACACACACACATTTGCTATTAAAAAATATTTTTATGAAAATTCACTACCATAACGCACTTGCTGTGTCCAGAGTTTTTATTTACCTATTTTTATGTTACCTAGAAATTTTCGTTTGAGCCCGAAGTAAAACCAGGACATACTTATAACTATGTTGTGGTTTTACACGACATAAATATGGAGACTGTCACGAGTGACCTGACCTTAGATTACGTAAGCCAAGATGGTGGATCTATATCTCAAAATAAGAAGTCGAAACTAAGTGAGTGGTAAGACACGAAGCAACGTGCCGCCATCTAGTTGGAGAACCAAGTAGTATGCTGTCCCGCCAGCTCCAAATAACACAAAGTGGTAAAAACTAGAGACCGTATACAAACAACAATTTAGTAAATTGTCAGCCCTGGCCCATTTATACCCTAATATAGGGACAAAGTATGTAAGGCTAGATGCATTCTCACCACAATTAGAACCGGAGACCGGTTTCGCTCTAATTAGAGCTCGTCAGTACGTGGGTTTATATCATTATAGGTAAGTTACCTGCCAAAATTTATCTCGGTAGGTTAAAAGACCAAAAAGTTATAGACATTTAAAGAAAAATAAATTTGGGTTTTCCTCAAAGCGTCAAAGTCGCGATTTAAAACGTCAAAATTGGTAATATTTAGGCAAAAAACCTGAAACTAATATGAGCTATGAAAAGAAAATGTTTCAAGAAAAATGTTTTACAAAGCCTGAAGTCTTAGTTTCAATCGTCATTGTCCTTCATTTTACTAAAATATTTCCAGAAAATTTATTTCAAATAAACCCTTCCTCTGGTGCTTTGGCAGTAGTCTTGGCTATAGAGTTTATCGTTTAATGCTATATAATTTTTGTCGAATTTTCGTAAAAAATCAATAAAGCTCAATATATCCGTTATTATACAAGATACGAAAAAAAATTGTTTACATTAATTATAGGGTGTCCTGAGCTACATCTTAAAAAATATTTCTACAATTACAGGGTGGCCCATTTTTTTAATCGAACATGCCTTATGTTATTGCATTTTTGCATTTACCATCGAAATATATAAGAAAATAAATTTGTGACGCAGCAAGTGCGTTATGGTAGCGAATTTTCATTAAATGCTTCAAATTTGAATAGCTCAATTATTTGCTATTAACCTATAAGGTTGACCAAGAAACCAGTTTTTTCGGGAACACTTTAAGTTTACTTTCGGAAATTTTTGTACATTTTCAAACAATAAAATTATTGTGATGAAATATAGTACATTGTTTCTACTATATAGGTTATACTGGTAATCAAATGTGATGCCTGCTTTCTTAAAAAAAAACATATTTACCATTAAAAACATTTTAATGAAAATTCACTACCATAACGCACTTGCTGCGTCCAGACTTTTTTTTATAATTCAATTTGCCATTAACCTAGAAACTTTAATTTTGGTTTATAGTAAAATAAATATCTATTAGGGCAATAAATATGTCCGCCAAATTTCATCAGAGTAGCTTAATTATTTTACGAGATACAAAAATCCTTTATAGAAATTTTTTTGTTTTGTTTTGAAAAAGCTGGTTGGCTTGTTTGGCCCGGTTAACGAATTCATCCAAGCCATTAACAAAAAGAAGAGAGCCTCGGTGGTTCAGAGGTAAGAACGTGTGCCTCTGAACCGAAGGGTACTGAGTTCGATCACAGGGTTCTCATTTCACTTTTTCAGTACAAACTGTAACATACATTAACATCAACCGAGGTTCCGGCATTGTATTAGAGCAAGTTGAATGTCTGCACGTTCCGCCCTTCGGAGGGGGCGTAAAGCCGTCGGTCCCGTGTCCATGCGATGTTGGACACGTTAAAGATCCCTACCCTCCTTACAGAAAGGCAGAGGTTCGGCCAAATTTCCAGGATGGTGAGATGAAACTGATCCCTGGCCATAGTCGCGGAAATAGGCCGACGTTAAAGAAACAAAACACACACACAACAAAAGGAAGAGTTGAGTTGTCGGTTACAAGCAAGAACATAACAGTAAATATGTTTTACGTATATCAGAATCACCCTGTGTTCTAATACTCATAGTCTATGCTGAAGAATTCACATTTTAATAAATAATGGTATATCAGTAGTCATTAGCTTGATATTTGGATGCGATGCGTGAGCAAGAACCCCGACCTGGTATCGACAATTTATTTATACAGTATTGAACCGCCCATTAGATAACCCATCGAGAAATCCATCTAATAGGACTTATGTAAATTAATTTGATAAATGTGGGTATTAGGGACGAGTGGAAACATCTGTCTTGCTAGTTGCTCCAGGTACCGACACGGTGATTAATGTTTGGCAATGTTCATTACCGCTTCTTATAAATAATTATAATAATTAGCGAACAGAATGGTGAACTGTAGATGGTAAATTCGATCTGGGTTTTGTGTCTGACGTGTAATTTTGCGTTTTAAGAACATAGGACTACCCTTTCATTAAAAGCACAGAACCCACCATTCAGAAGGATCAAACAAACGATCTCTATGATGGATGGCATTTTCTTGAGTAGCGTATAGGAATTCAAAATAAACGTAGAAAATTATCTTAGACCATTTACATTATATACCCCTTAAAAAAGCACTTTTAGTTAGTATTAAAACTAATCAGTAGAATTAACTGTTTTATTATATAACTGTTGTATGTTGGTTTTAAATACTGAAAGAAATATTGAACAACATTTCTTGTCTTGAATTGAAACAGACTATATTTTTTTACCATAAAACTGATAATCCGGCTCGAAGGACCATGCATGTTGTATGTTGGTTGCAAGTATTAAAAGAAAGATTGTACTAAACTTCACTATATTCACTAAATTACAGTAATATTGTTGGTACATTAAAATTGCTTCCATATCTCGTTTACTAGAGCCTCGATAGTCTAGTGGTAAGAACTTGTGTCTCTAGACCCAAGAGTACTGGGTTCGATTCCCAGGGTTCCCCTTGAACTTTTTCAGTACATACTGTAAAATTAACGTCAACCGAGGTTCTGGCATTGTATTTGAGCAAGTTGAATGTCTGCACGTTCCGCCCTTCGGAGAGAGCGTAACGCCATCGGTCCCGTGTACCATGCAATGTTGGGCACGTTAAAGATACCTACCCACCTTACAGAAAGGCAGGGGTTCTGCGAAATTTCCAGGATAGCGAGGTTGTTCCCTAGCGTCGGTGATTTGCCATAATCGTGGAAATAGACCGCGGTTGAAGAAAAAAAAAAGTTTTTAGCGTTACATCAACTCACCGTTATTCTCCACCATCTCTGTTGGTGTCCATGGCGCCAACTTTTAAATTCAAATTAACTGATATAAAAAGGGAAGAATAACTTTATCTTTGTCAATTTTCGTCACCGATTTTGAAACATTTTTTGTTGTTTGAAAATTATAAAAATATCGAAACAATTTTGTACAGGCTGGGTCAAAAAACGAAATTATTTGCCTATGCCTTCACTTAAAATTATAAGCGCAGAATATTAAGAACAAATTTGGGGACGCAGCAAGTGCGTTATAGTAGCGAATTTTCGTAAGAATTGTACACTATTATCATACGGCATATTAGTAAAGTTAATACTTTAAACTTACACAAATCTTGAAGATCGATTTTAGAGGTCCTAGCACGCGCACAATTGAAGAATTCTTTCGAAACGGTTACCATCTATATCTGTCTATTATCAAGAAAATCTTGCGTTCTAACTCCTTTTGAGTAAAATGCCCAAAACTCAATTTTCTATTAAGCTAAAGAACAAACTTTTGCTATATCTGTAGATAGTGTAAGTCTCTTTAATAAAAACTTGTATTACAAATTTCATTAGTTATACAGAAGATTTTCAGAAACTTAATTCATATTTAGAAAAGTAAAGTATCAGCCAAATTATAACCGTAGCAGTTATTTGTCCTTATTAATTGCCGGTATGATTTCGTTTTAGTCAACCTAATCAAACCGGTTTTTCAATCAACAATAACAAAATTATAATTTCAGACTCAAAGGTGACAAACGTATTTAGGCGTTTTAAACAAAAAAAGAGATCATGTTTAAAACGTATGAAATCTGTGCACCATTGTTTCTCCAAATGTCAAAATAAAACCTAAAAAAACATACATTCATAGAGCTGGATTCGATCGCGTAACCTTTTGCTTAGGGGGCAAGCGGGATTCCCCCTGCGCTATCTAAGCACATGTCAACTAACGTTTTATTTGCGTGATACTTTAGAACGGCTTCATGCCCGGGATATTATATTCAAAGTATACGTAACAATTACAGAATTAGTAGAATTACCATTGAAACACATCCCACGACTGTTTCGGTCTTATATGACGTCTTCTGTTTAAGTTTAAAGATAAAAGAAACTATTTTAGAATCATTTTTATAGAGACTTGGCTTGATTTTGTTTACATTTGTAGTACCTATATTATACGACAGCATAATATATCTATGCTACGCTAAAACTGTATTTGAGGCCGCTCATAAAGCTACAAATATAGTGTATTTTAATAATTGATTAAATCCCCCAGTTAAATAACAATTACTTGCCAAATTTTTAATTTCATGTCGTCTGTCATTTTCCATAATTGAGGCCGAGATTCCACGATTGTTGATTCGGGTAGTATTCTTCATGCCTGGTATATATATATATATATATATATATATATATATATATATATATATATATATATATATATATATATATATATATATATATAGTTTGGTTACCGTTGATGTATGATTTATAGCTGCTGTATGAATCAATCTACGCGTGGCAGTTAACTACTCTGTCTGTCAGGCATTGGACTTTAACCACTAAGCCGTTTCTACGCACGTCTTTGGGATTTTATTTTTAATTTGGAAAAAACTTTAAATATTGTGTACCCAATTACTCAAAATTCACAACATACGTTTATTTGCACTACTTCTAGCCACATGTAAAGTCTCATTCCAGTTACCCTGATGCTTACAAAAATATAGCGTTTTCAAAAAGTTTTCCCCGATTTTCCACCGAAAAAACTTGAGCATAAAGGCTGATTAACAAACTCGACCTCAGTTTTCGCCCAAACAAGATTTTTGCCAAGTTTGATTGAAATCAGTTTGATATTTTTGGAGTTATTGCTCGGATACATACATACATACATACATACATACATACATACATACATATATATATATATATATATATATATATATATATATATATATATATATATATATATATATATATATATATATATATATATATATATATATATATATATGTATAATTATAAACATTTTAACTGACTTTGGTTTTGGGTTCTAGGGACCCAAATTCGCGCCCATCTGAAGACATTTTTTCAAAAGCTTTTCATCGTGACCTCTCTATTAGCGCATTTTAAAAAAAATGAAAATTCGCTAAAACTCAGCATAGATATATTATGCTGTCGTATAATACAGTAAAACTGTTAACAAAATTAATCCAAGTCTCTATAAAAATGATTCTAAAATAGTTTCTTTTATCTTTAAACTTAAACATAAGACGTGATTTAAGACCGAGACAGTCGTGGGATATGTTTCAATGGTAGTTCTATTAATTCTGTAATTAATTGTTACGTATACTTTAAATATAATATCCCAGGCATGAAGCCGATCTAATGTATCATCGAAACAAAACATTACTTGACATATGCCTAGATGGTTAAGAGGCTTCGTGCTTGCCTCATAAGCAGAAGGTTACGCGATCAAATCCAACTCGATAAATGTATGTTTTTTTAAATGTTTTATTGTGACATTTTGAGAAACAATAATGCGCAGATTTCATACGTTTTGAACAAGATCTTATTTGTTTTAAGATGTCTAAATAAGTTTGTCACCTTTGAGTCTGAAATTATAATTTTGTTATTGTTGATATTGAAAAAAAACCGGTTTGATTAGGTTGACTAAAACGAAATGATAACTGATACGCTTATGATTTGGCAGATACTTTACTTCTCTAAATATGAATTAAGTTTCCTTCTGGAAATCTTTTGTATAACTTTAATGAAATTTGTAATACAAATTTCTTTTAAAGAGACTTACACAATCTACAGATATAGCAAAATTTAATTCTTTAGCTTCATAGAAAATTGAGTTTTGGGCATTTTTCCCAACAGGAGTTAAAGCACAAGATTTTTTTGATAATAGAGAGATATCGATGGTAACAAATTCTTTAAATGTGCATGTACTAGGACCTCTAAAATCGATTTTCTAGGTCTGTGTAAGTCTAAAGTATTAACTTTACTAATAGGCCGTAAAATAATAGTGTACACTTCTAATGAAAATTCGCTACTATAACGCACTTGCTGCGTGCCCAAATTTTTCTTATATTAATTTTTCTTTTTTAGCCACCACCATTTCGCTCAGGGTAGATATTATTTTTTATTTCTTTTTTGCAACTTTTATAAACTCTTTAAGTAACCAACTGATAACGAATTTTTTAGGAAACTCGCTGTCATGACTTTTTAAAATACATAAGTGCATAAAAGAAAATTCCCGCTTATTTGGCCTATTGCCGACTCTTTTATCCAAGGTCTTTGAACAAGAGTAATTTAACTCATACAGTGAGAAACGATTCTTAATTTTCAACTATTCAAAAGGAAAAAATTCTAAAAATCCTCCAGACTCCAACCTATTTCCGACAAATGTGTTACACGCTCTGTCCGATGTAACGTCTTCACATAATGAAAGGTGATGTAGTAGGAACAGCTGAGAACCAGCTTGTTATCTGCTCCTCTCCTGTCCCGGTTCACTACTTATGTACTTCCATCCACTTCAGGACGTAAGTGTCCCCTAATAGAGCACTTAAGATACGCTCTTTATGACACCCCTAAAATGCGGTAATGTGTTCTCAAGACAACAGCGCACCTGATGTCACTTAGAGCAGCTATTAAATAAAGATGCTCTTCATAAGTGTGTAAACGATGCACATTTTCTTCTTTCTTAACTACATCTTTATAAAGTAATAATTAAAGTCTCAATTATTATAACAAGCAATCGAAAAAGCATTGGCGCAAGTTGAGTTATTTTCGGATGGCTTTGAACTTGTCGTTCTTTGTATACTTATTTTTATCTACTCTTGCAGCCGCGAAATTATCGGAAATATGCAATACCTATCCCTATAACTACTACTTATTATATATATATATATATATATATATATATATATATATATATATATATATATATATATATATATATATATATATATATATATATTTATTGTCCCCTGTGGGTCTGGGGACTAACTAAAAGAATAGGTCCAAGGTAACTCCTGCCTGTCGTAAGAGGCGACTAATCGGAGTAGGTAGGTGGTAGTGGACTTTTCTTTTACGTGATAGTAAAGGATTTTTTTCACGCCCGAGGAGGTATCACCCTTTACATCAAGGGGCCGGTGAAGTCGCAACGGACGTTTCCGGTTCTGATGTATGAGTCGGTTTCCCTTATAAACAAAAATGATGATGGCTGCTTCTTGTACAAAAGATTCCGGATATAAAATACCCCTCCATTCGGATCTGTGGGAGAGGGGTGTGCAGGGGGCACCGGCATCAAGATTTAAGATATCCTTCTCGAATATATGTGGCCTAAATTATAACCTGAATTCCGTCCACCATTTCCTCCAGGCTAATAGGCCCCAACCCCTCTTCCTCACCGAAACCCAAATCAGTGCTAAAACAGCCACAAATCATCTCAATTTCCCGGGGTATGAGCTCCTTGCTTCCTTTAGATTGCGGAGGGTGGGGGTGTCGGCTTGCGCATACATCCGTAGCAATCTAGCCTGCACGAGACTCCCCAATTTGGAAGCTGGAAGAAAAGACATACCTTGGATGAAACTCTCTCTCAGGGCTGCAACTAAATTCATCTGTTGCATTTACCGGTCACCTTCTGACAACAACTTTGTCCAGCTCTTAGACTACCTGTCTGAAAAACCCGACCATCTGATTTCTGAATATCCTTTCTCCGATGTCACTATTCTTGGTGACTTCGATGTCCATAATAAGGAATGGTTAGGATATTCAAAAACCGATCCACAAGGGAGAGCAGCGGAGGCTTTCGCAGTCAGCAATTCTTTGGCCCATATGGTTCAGCAACCTACTTACTTTCCTCGCATCCCAACACACAGCTCAAATCCCTTGGATCTCCTTCTTATTACAAAACCTGAATGCTATAAGACATCAGTCACCGCCCCTCTTGGTCGCTCAGGCCACGGCATGGTGACTGCTTCCTTCGCAATGCAACCCGAGGTCACAGTCATCACACCCACGTCTCGTTTGGGACTACCACTCCCCCAACTGGGACACAATGCGCGTTTACTTTTCCTCGTTTACATGGGCGTCTGTCTACTTCTCTCATCCTGACCCCTATGATATCTCACGAAATGTCAGCGAAATCATCCAAGCTGGCATGGAATTATTTATTCCACGTACACATAAAACCTCTTCAGCCACTCAAAAGCCCTGGTTCTCTCAATCCTGAGACAAGACCAGACTTGAAAAGGTCAAAGCTTAGAAAACGCTTCTACACAATCCCAGTCAAGAAAACCGTCAAGCAATTAACGACGCAAGAATCCGCTATGTCCGCATTCTTTCTGAGGTAAAACACTCGTTTAATAACCACATCAAAAACCAAGTCCTCTCAAGCTCCAACGGCAGCAAACCCTTCTGGATTCTTGCTAAATCTATTGGGAATCATTGCGGCAAGAGCGCGTTCCCACCTCTTGTTTCAGGGGGTGGAAGTGTTTCTACCGCTCTGGGCAAGGATGAACTATTTGCCTCGTTGTTCGTCGGCCATTCTACTCTGACCCCACCTCCAAATGTTCAACCACCAACAGTCCCCAACGTCGCGCATAAAATGACGGATATCATTTTCAAAATCAAAAACGTACGAAAGATGCTCTCTTCTCTTAATACCAGAAAAGCCTCTGACCTTGACGAGATCCCAGCAATTGTTCTCAAAAAATGCGCACCAGGCTTGCTCCTGTCCTGACTCGTATGGCAGTATGGATTCCGTCAGCGCAGATCAACTGACGACCTCCTTTCCTTTGTCACCCATTCTTGGAGCAAGTCTATGGAACTACACGGTGAATCCGAGATTGTTGCTCTAGATATAGCCAAAGCATTAGACCAGGTCTGGCACGCAGCTCTACTTAATAAACTTTCAGCCTATGGCCTACCACCAAAACTCTGTACCTGAACAGTAAATTTCCTCTACAATCGGAACATTTCTGTTGTCGTGGATGGCCATTCCTCTAAACTGTATCCAATTAAAGCAGGAGTCCCTCGAGGTTCAGCTTTAGCCCCTACGTTGTTTCTTCTCCACATCAATGACCTTCTCTCTAGCACATCCAACACAGTTCACAGTTACGCGGATGACACCACCCTCCACTCAGATATACAATATTCTAAGCCTGTCTCTTTAGCCCAATTAGATGAGGATCTCAGACTCACGTGGAGGGTTCTGCTTCTGTGGATCTCCAAAAATATTAGACTAGGGAAGTAGAAATCTTGTACAATTCAACTCCACCAAATCTGTCTTGCTTTCTATCTCATAAGAGATACACCAGCCCTAGACCCATCACAAACAACAACCAAGTTATTCAAAGTAATGAGCCGTTTTCACTTGTTGGCATTTCTGTGGATCGATATCTCAATTGGCACCAACATGTCACATCAATTGCGGAAGCGGCTGCTAAGAAATTACGTTTCCTCTTCCGGGATCGCAAATACTTTTCACCAGCTAAACTCTATACCTTATATACTTCACAAATAAGGCCAGACCTCGAATACTCCTTCCACATCTGGGGTGCCGCTGCTCTTTCTACACTCGCTATCCTGGGCTCCATTCAGAAGAGAGCTATACGTTTCATCGGTGACCCTACCCTTACCCAAAGGCTGCCATCCCTTGCCCACCGATGTGCCGTTGGTGACTTCTCTCTCTTAAATAGATATCTGCACGGGCACTGCTCAGAGGAGCCGTCTTTCATGGTTCCTCCACCTGCTGCCCCCAACAGATCTACCAGGGGAACAGAGCGAATGAACCCTTTTACTGTTCAGGTCATCAGACATAGAACATCTTGTTATGCCCGCTCTTTTGTCCCGAGGACTTCCAAGTTGTGGAATTTCTTGCCGGCACATGTTTTTCCTTCTCCTCCGAACCTTCAAGTCCAGTATTAACAAGTTGCCTCTTTCCTCCTTGTCGACACCCACGGTACGATAGTATTTATGCTGTCAGCCCTCGTGGTGTGTTGATGAAATAAAAAAATAAATAAAAAAGGACACCACTTAGTTCCTCTCCCAATCGTCCAATTCATTTTCTACGTGACTTTTTGTTAAGCCAGAGTAGGGCACCGGATCACATAATGGTGTTGCTGATGCTCTTCTTCCTTTCTCATTCCCTTCTATGCCTTGATGCTCTGGCACCCATATCAAAGTCACTTTGCTGTGTAGCTAAGATATAAAACATTTGATTTCGTTTAGCCAACTGCTATAAATAAGCTAGTAAAAGTTTCTGAATAAAATGCAAGTCTAACTTAACTATAATAAGACTAGGTACTAGGGAAATTTACTGACGATGAATTCAACTGAAAACAACAATATGCGGTTTTGGCTGCATATACTCTTGTTCTATAATAGCAGTTTTTTTCTTCACCTTCTTAGGATACATCCGAAACATTTTAGGCACCATTAAAACTATTATGGTAACTGGTAGTTTTCGTTTAATGTTGACTTTTAATTAGCATAATTAAAAAAGTTTGTATCAAATATCACAGTAATATTGAAAAGAATAGTACTTACATTAGAAGATGTTATACATGCAGAAGTTCAGGCAACTTACCTGCAAAAGAGGAAAAATAAGATAAATGTAAAGTAAGTTATGATCGATAATAACAAAAATAATTTAAAATCTGCATAAGTTTTAGTTAGGACCTATATTCATCACATCTTTTAACCCTCACGTGGTGAATCGTGACTCTGAGACTTTTAAAAACATTCCTCAAAAGCACTAAATATTTCTCACATTACGTAAAAAAAAACATTTATATAGGTATATTGTATAAATCATCATTGTATTGTACCGGTTTTTCAACAACACACCACGAGGGCTTACAGCCTAAATACTATCGTACCGTGGGTGTCAGAAAAGAGGAAAGAGGCAACTTGTTAATTCTGGACTTGAAGGTTTGGAGGTTCGGAGGAGAAGGAAAAACATGTGTCGGCAAGGAGTTCCACAACTTGGAAGTCCTCGGGACAAAAGAGCGGGCATAACAAGATGT